>CM076072.1:4027500-4507500 GCA_038088235.1 Zacco platypus
GATGTGCTGCTGCCGCTGGTTTCTGTGGTGTTGATCACCTGCAAAAATTTTTAGATGAGTTTGAGATGAGATCAACAGATCAGAGAATGAGAATGAAGCTCATGAGACTCACTGTCCCGTTGGTCATTCCGTTTGTTTTGGGGGTTTCTTTGGACACGAGCACCAGGTACGTGTCAATGCCTTTCTCCAGAAGATACTCGCAGCGTTCTCCTCCATTGCCCTCCTCCAGCTGAAACTCACCTTGCAAACAGTCCTTTGTGCTTTGAGAGATGTGCACACGCCTGCAAACACAGCAGAAAGAGAGTCATCCATACTGTAATTCAACAAGAAACTAATTGTTTTCATTCAATTGTAGACAACAGATTTTAGTTGATCTCACCCAGGGATTCCCCCTGACTCCATCTTGTTTGCCACAGTAACATCAGTGGACCAAACGTCAAACTGCCAGCGCTTTTGTCCCAGGACTCCACCCAGTACAGTACCCGTGTGAACGCCTACACGCATGTCCACTCCTGTCTGAGTTTTTTCACGCACGTAGCTGAACACAAGTCAGAAGCATGTGAGCCATTCGGATCATTTTTGGACATTTGTACTATTCAATTATAAAATCTATAATAATATTCTTTTAATTAAAAAAAATGCATTTTCATTTTTCATATATATATATTTATATATATATATATATAATAATGTTTAAAGTTTATATACAGTACTGTGCAAAAGTTTTAGGCAGGTGTGAAAAAATGCTGTAAAGTAAGAATGCTTTCAAAAATAGACATGTTAATAGTTTATATTTATCAATTAACAAAATGCAAAGTGAGTGAACAGAAGAAAAATCTACATCAAATCAATATTTGGTGTGACCACCCTTTGCCTTCAAAACAGCATCAATTCTTCTAGGTACACTTGCACACAGTTTTTGAAGGAACTCGGCAGGTAGGTTGGCCCAAACATCTTGGAGAACTAACCACAGTTCCTCTGTGGATTTAGGCAGCCTCAGTTGCTTCTCTCTCTTCATGTAATCCCAGACAGACTCGATGATGTTGAGATCAGGGCTCTGTGGGGGCCATACCATCACTTCCAGGACTCCTTGTTCTTCTTTACACTGAAGATAGTTCTTAATGACTTTCGCTGTATGTTTGGGGTCGTTGTCATGCTGCAGAATAAATTTGGGGCCAATCAGATGCCTCCCTGATGGTATTGCATGATGGATAAGTATCTGCCTGTACTTCTCAGCATTGAGGATACCATTAATTCTGACCAAATCCCCAACTCCATTTGCAGAAATGCAGCCCCAAACTTGCAAGGAACCTCCACCATGCTTCACTGTTGCGTGCAGACACTCATTCGTGTACCGCTCTCCAGCCCTTCGGCGAACAAACTGCCTTCTGCTACAGCCAAATATTTCAAATTTTGACTCATCAGTCCAGAGCACCTGCTGCCATTTTTCTGCACCCCAGTTCCTGTGTTTTCGTGCATAGTTGAGTCGCTTGGCCTTGTTTCCACGTCGGAGGTATGGCTTTTTGGCCGCAAGTCTTCCATGAAGGCCACTTCTGACCAGACTTCTCCGGACAGTAGATGGGTGTACCAGGGTCCCACTGTTTTCTGCCAATTCTGAGCTAATGGCACTGCTCGACATCTTCCGATTGCGAAGGGAAGTAAGCATGATGTGTCTTTCATCTGCTGCAGTAAGTTTCCTTGGCCGACCACTGCGTCTACGGTCCTCAACGTTGCCTGTTTCTTTGTGCTTCTTCAAAAGAGCTTGGACAGCACATCTGGAAACCCCTGTCTGCCTTGAAATTTCTGCCTGGGAGAGACCTTGCTGATGCAGTATAACTACCTTGTGTCTTGTTGCTGTGCTCAGTCTTGCCATGGTGTATGACTTTTGACAGTAAACTGTCTTCAGCAACCTCACCTTGTTAGCTGAGTTTGGCTGTTCCTCACCCAGTTTTATTCCTCCTACACAGCTGTTTCTGTTTCAGTTAATGATTGTGTTTCAACCTACATATTGAATTGATGATCATTAGCACCTGTTTGGTATAATTGTTTAATCATACACCTAACTATATGCCTACAAAATCCCTGACTTTGTGCAAGTTTACCTTGAAGAATTGATGCTGTTTTGAAGGTAAAGGGTGGTCACACCAAATATGGATTTGATTTAGATTTTTCTTCTGTTCACTCACTTTGCATTTTGTTAATTGATAAATATAATCTATTACCAAGTTTATTTTTGAAAGCATTCTTACTTTACAGCATTTTTTCACACCTGCCTAAAACTTTTGCACAGTACTGTATATACAACTGTTTTTATATATTTAAAGTTTATATATTTAAAAAAAATCAAAAATGTTTTTCGTATAATTTTAAAGATTAATAAAAAATCTGAAATTAAAAACAAAAACATATTTTATGATATGTAATGTATGTAATGTAATGTACCATAAAACTGAACTGAAAGTAGTTTAAAAAAGTATATTGTATTTTGTATATAATAATTGCATAGTTTATATATATATATATATATATATATATAGTAGTATAAAATTCAAATAAAAATCCTATAAAAGTTGCAATATAAAATAAATAGTTTTTATTATTGATATCACAAAATAAAATTACGTCAGCACAGAATTACAGAATTACTATTTACTATTACAATTATGAAAACTTATCGGTAACACTTTAGTTTAGTTGCTTATTACCTTGCATTTTACAAGCATATTGGCTGTTTATTAGTACTTAATAAAGCAGATATTAATGCCTTATTCTGCATGACCATATTCTACATCCCTTAATCCTACCAATACATAAACTTAACAACTACCTTACTAACTATTAACAAGCGGTAATTAGGAGTTTATTGCTGCAAAAGTCATTGTTAATAGTGAGAACTGGACCCTAAACTGAAGTGTGACCAAATTATCTACTCCAAATTCATGCCTCTCATTTACTAATAACAATTTTAGTGATTATTGTGACAATTGTGTCTTAAGTGGCAAACACAGTCGATAAAGCTTCACACAGTGATTGGGTACTTCAGGTAAAGCCCCTCCCAGTGGGCGTGTACTCACGAGATGGCCTCCACCATGGACAGGCCCATCATAATGGAGCAGGCCGCATGATCCTCACGGTAATCTGGCAAACCGCAGATACAGTAATAACAGTCTCCCAGAATCTTGATCCTCAGCTGGTGGTGTTGCTGTTAAGAAATACAGCCAGATAAGAGCAAATAAACTTGTGCGTGTGGAAGTGTCAGTGTTTCTTGGTGATTATATGCAAATTTGTACCATGCAAATTCCCCATAACAAATGCATTTGTACTCCAAATGGCTTTTGGGTATTTTCTTCACAAGGTGGACATATATAAACGTTTATAAAATGCGTGCATCGGCTGTATTTTACTCACTGCTGCTAGTTTGTCAAAGCGAGCAAACAGCTCGTTGAGTAGTTTGACAAGTTCTTTCGGAGTCACGGCAGACGACAGCTGTGTAAAACCTACGATATCTGCGAAAAGGATACTGCAGAGAGAGATAAACTGTTTCATTTATGTACGTCTGACAAATACGCAAATATTTTTGGAGTGCACTTAACGAATCAACGGACAAATCTGACCGGATCTTTTGGTGAACAGATATGTAAATTAGCTTAGTAATAAAAGAAGACAGGACAGGATAAAAAAAAAAACATGCAGTGACAGTTAGTCCTCCCCTCTTATCCTCCCCTCTTTACCTGACATTTTCGTGGCGGTACATGTACATGGTGTTGAACTGCTGAGCATCTGATTTCTGATTGGCTTCTTTTTTCATGCCCTGAAGCATCTCATCTGCTATGTGCTTCGGCAAGATGGACAACAACAACTCCTCCTACAAACACACACACACACACACACACACACACAAACACACACAGGTTTGTTTTGCTATCTTAGTGAGGACACTCCATAGTCGTAATGGTTTTTATACTGTACAAACTGTACATTCTCTCCCCCTACACTAACTCTACTCCTAAACCTACCCATCACAGAAAACATTCTGCATTTTTACATTTTTAATAAAACATTTAGTATGTTTTTAAAGCTATTTTAAATGAAATGTCCTCATATTTCCCGTTTAAGTTGTAATTACCAGTGTAATACCCATGTCACTTTACAAAATTGTGTCCTCATAAATCACAAAAATGCACGCACACACACACACACACACACACACACACACATATATATATATATATATTTAGGTTGCATTTATTTAATCAAAAATACAGTAATAAAAAATAGCAATATTGTGAAATATTATTACAAATTGAAAGAGTTGTTTTGTATTTGAATAGATTGTAAAATGTAATTTACTCCAGTGATTCAAAGCATCATTGCTCCAGTCTTCAGTGTCACATGATCCTTCGGAAATCATTCTGATAGGCTGATTTGATGCTCAAGAAACATTTCTGATTATTAATGTTGAAAACGGTTGTGCTGCTTCATATTTTTGTGGAAACCGTGATGCATTTTGTTTTCAGGATTGTTTGATGAATAGAAAGTAACAGCATTTATTTGCATTTATTAAAGCATTTATTAAATATAAATCGTCTGTAAAGTTTTCACTGTCACTTTTGATCAGTTTAATGAATCCTTGATGAATAAAAATATTAATTTCTCAGTTTTTTTTTAAATCTTACCACAAATGTTTGAATCGCATCATTGTTTCCACAATAATATTCAGTTTTCAGAAATGTTTCTTGAGCATCAAATCAGCATATCAGAATGATTTCTGAAGGATCATGTGACACTGAAGACTGGAGTAACGATGAATGAAAATTCAGATTTGATCACAGGAATAAATTACATTTTTGTATTAAAATAGAAAACAATTAATTTAAATTGTAATAATATTTCACAATATTACTGTTTTTTCTGTATTTTTGATTAAATAAATGCAGGCTTGCACACTTTGCTAGATTCAGATGTATATTTTTCATTTGGTGGAGCGTCAACAGGTGAATCTAACGTTTGAAACATTTTAATGTGCTCGCTCTAGTTCACGAACAGAAGAGCGATGTGGGATTTCGGGAGTTTGATCTGAGCACATTTGTCTCTAGATGCCGTTGCCATAGTGAGCTAAACCCGCCAGCTGTGCGCTGATTGGCTGGATGCACTCAACTCCCAGAAGCCCCCACTGCTGCTATGGCTTTCTGAGATTGACGGGGTATCTGGAGGCCATGTGACCACACAAGCAGGACGGACAGAACGAGATGCTATCAGAAAGCAATTACACCGGAGTACAGATAGTTTGGTGCCAGCGGTTAATGATTCCTCTGAAACACTTAACAACAAATATGTTGTCAATGTGGATGGGGTAAGTTGTCACAATGGAACCTGCCATTAAAAAAAATGAAACACAATCCAATTCAACAGCAAACATAAAAAAGTTTGCATTAAAAAAAATTAAAAATTCATTTACTTCATTGACTCACCCTCATGTCGTTGAAAACTAGTAAGACCTTCTTTCGTTCATCTTCAGAACACAAATTAAGATATCTTTGATGAAATCTGAAAACTTTCTGTCTCTCCATTGACAGCTATGCAACTACCACTATAAAGCCCCAGAAAGACATCATTAAAGTAACCCATGTGACTCCTGTGGTTTAACCTCCATTTTATGAAATGACACGAGTGCTTTGTTTGTGCAAAAAAAACCCCACGATGCAAGCCTGTTGTGTTTATACAAGATTTTTGATAAAACATTGTTTAGTATGTTTTTAAAGCTATTTGAAATATGAGGACGCATGAAATGCCCTCATATTTCACATTTAAGTTGTAATTCCAGTTTCATACCCATGTCATTATACACATTTGTGTCATCATAAATCACAAAAAAGCACACACACACACACACACACACACACACGTTGTGTTTTTGTGTTTTGTGGGGACTTTCCATAGGCGTAATGGTTTTTATACAGTACAAACTGTACATTCTGTCACATTCTGGACATTCTGGACATTCTGGACATTTGGTCCCCACAATGTAAGGAAAACAAGTACACACACACACACACACACACATATAAATCATACAAAGTCATCAGTCCTCCTCTGAGATGTACATCTTGCTGTAAGACGTACATTAGATTGTCAGTCAGGGATATTATAGTTAACTAAAATACAAAGAAAATTTTTCATCTAGTTGCAAAGGAAACTATCATTTTCATTTTGTTTAACTTGATGTATTAAAATGGCTAAAACGTTAATAAAAACATACAGACAGTTACCAAAAACTAATAAAAATTGCAAATACAAACGACTAAATTACTATAACTTTACCTAAAATGTAATATAAAAATAAAAACTTCAAAGTATTAATAAAAATGGTAACACTTTACGATAAGGTTTTCATTTGTTAACATTAGTTAACTTCATTGATTGACACGAACTAATCATAAACAATACTTATACAGCTTTTTTAGGTAACTTCCACATTTACTAATGCATTATTAAAATCAAAGGTTGTACCTTTTAACATTAACTAATGCTCTGTGAACTAACACGAACAAACAATGGACGGCTGTATTTTAATTAACGAACATTAAGAAAGGTTAATAAATGCTGAGAACTCTTAGTTCGTTAACAAACAAGACCTTATCGTAAAGTGTAACCATAAAAAACTACGAAAATATCTCAATGGGACTAAAATAACTCTGTCCGAGGTTTACCACAATCATCATGTGCGACGGGCAGTGACGGACATTTAAAAAGACATTTGAAAATTAAAAAGCAGAAAATTAATTTCACATCTAAAATGAAAATACAAGTTCACCTAAAACTAAAAGAACAATGTTTTGCCATAAACTAACACAAATATCAATATAAACTGAACTGAATCATTAGTCTCCATGCGTGATAGCAAATAAATAACTGATCTTAAAACTCAGTGTGTACTCTGTGACCAACATAAAATAATGTGTGATGGCAAATTTGGACTCTTGGGTCTTTAGTGTCGCTGCTGTCACAATAACAGCAGCCTGGGGAATGACTTCATTACTGAAATAAGAGTGACAACAGAACTCTCTCTGTGTGTGTGTGTGTGTGTGTGTACAGTGCGTCCTTATCTCTAGTTCAGCTCAGATGTGCCAATAACAGGAAACAGGACACAAGAGCCCCAGAGCAGAGCTCCACCACTGAGCCCAATTAGAGCATCTCTGTACCTTCATTACTCTCATACATGGCTTAAGCATCAGGTTAAATATGTATTTGCAATGTTTGTGTGTACCTGTTGTTGACCCTGTTCCTTCAGCGTGAGACTGACTTCCAGAGATTGTTTGGCCTCTAGGAACGCCGTGCGGTACTTACGGTCGGCCATGAAATATGACATCACGCCCACCAGCACTGCAGCAAAATACAGCATCAGATTCGCCACAAGCTACGAGAAACAACACACTCGCGTCACTTCTGCTTGAATATACACTTTGTTTACATGGAAAATAGATGTCTTTGAGACTTGTGACTGACGTCAATGTAAAACTGTTTCTTCCTGACATATATATCGTCACGTTACATCAGATCCTTCTGTGAGCTCCGCCTCCGTGTTCATGACATGAAACACATGACACGTTTCTCTGTCATGAATCACAGTTTCGGGAGTGATAACATCATTATACCACAGTACCGACACAGTATTGTTTATAAGGTTTGGTTATTTTACATTAAATATTTGGAATCAGTAAGAAAATGTTTGAAAGAAACCTCTTCTGCTCACCAAGGCTGCATTTATTTGATCAAAAATACAGTAAGACAGCAGTATTGTGAAATATTATTACTGTTTTCTATTTAAAAATATTTAATTTATTCCAGTGATGTCAAAGCTGAATTTTCAGCATAATTACTCGAGTCTTTAGTGTCACATGATCCTTCAAAAATCATACTAATATATTGATTTGCTGCTCAAGAAACATTTCCGATTATTATCAATGTTGAAAACAGTGCTTAATAATTTTGAGGAAACTGTGACACGTTTAATTTCAGGATACTTTGATGAATAGAAAGTGCAAAGGAACAGCATTTATTTGAATTAGAAAACTTTTGTAACATTATAAATGCCTTTACTGTCACTTTTGATCAATTTAATGCATCTTCGCTAAAATAAAAGTAGTCATTTCTTTTTTAAAAAACATCTTACTGATGTGTAAATGATATAAAAATATATAAAAATGTACTATAAATTAAAAAATTATAGTATAAGATTGAAATAAAAATTATTATAGATATCATAATTTAATAAAAAATCATTTAATGTCATTTATATGTCACCAGTGAAGATTACCCTTTACAAAAAGTACTGTGGCAGTAACAATAGTATTAGATTTCATAAACACCATGGTAAAATTCAGGTACCATGTCCAGAAAACAAGTGATACCATGATATCTGAAAATGGCAATCACCTTTACAATAAAAGTAGGAAGTGCATTCAGAACCATGATATCATCACTCCAAAAAAAGTTTTTGTCCCTATATTTGAAGAAGTACCTATGGAAGCCCACTGAAAAAAAAAGATTATTGCGACTTTTTAACTCAGAATTCTGACTTTTTATCTCACAATTCTGACTTTTTAATCTCACAATTCTGACTTTATATCTCAAAATTCTGACTTTTTATCTCAGAATTCTGACTTTTTTTCTCAGAATTAAGAGCTGTAGTCAGAATTGTGAGAAAAAAAGTCAGAATTCTGAGATAAAAAGTCGCAATAATCTTCTTTTTTTCAGTGACCTGATTATAGAACCTAACAAAGGTAAGTGTGTTTGTGTCACCTGTCTGATCAGCACTGTTAACTGTAGTTTATCTTGGTGCCTCTGCGCCACAGTGAACCCCAGCAGCAGCGTGTGCGCGAAACACGAGAGCGCGCTCAGGAGCGCGATGGGCGCGAGCGGCAGTGGGAGCGTGAGGAAGAAGGAGAAGATGAAGAATGTCTGCCATCCGACCGTGTCACCGGCTGCGTAAAATCCCGCGAAGTTCAAACTGAAGTAGCACAGCACGTGGACCGTGATGAGCAGCCAAAGCAAGTACGGCACGAGGCTCCGGGACACCGTCTCTGGCATAAAACGGAACCGAGACATAATATAGAGCAGAATATCCGAAAACAGCCCACCTGCCGCCACCGCGAGCGTGTTGAGTTTGTCCTGAGAGTAAACAACCGCGCACATGATGACCACATAACTGTTGAACAGAGCCGCGAACACGATCAGCACCAGTAACGTCTCCTGCCGCTGGCGCAGAAAATACGTCTGATAAACTTCCTCGAGAGACTCCGGCGTGAACTTAAGACGCATGAAACGCGGCAGAGACAGAGATCCGCCGAACCCGCCCGCGCCACCGCCCTTGTGCGGCTCCGTCACGGTAACCGGACGGTCCTGAATCCCGTTCACCGACATACTGTTGCTCATGTGAAGTTTTCCGTGTAATGGCCTACTGCTATCAGATCCGTCACGGTTGTCCGAGTTTATTCCGCTCGGGTTTGAGTAGAAACACACCGGAGAGGTTCAGTCTGTCATTCCTTAATGATCTCCAGCTCCGTTTCCATGACAAACACATCTCGAGCTGCTCTTCCGCATCCTTTAATCACAACAAAAACGAATCGTTTACAGTTTGAAGATGCTCTTCATAAATATTAAAATTATTAAAAATGATCATGTGACTAGAACACATATACAATTTCTGAAAAGTAGCCTAGACTACATAAATTATTATTTATAGCATTTATTGTCATATTTGCTGGTTACAAATCCACTTTTAGTGTTTTGTCTATACAATATGGTTGTGGTAACTGTGGCAAAAATTATATTTTCACTATAGACAGATATGATTAATACATTAAAGTGGTTTAAAGGAATCGTTTGCCGGGGGAAAAAAAATGTGTCGCACGCTAATGTTTTTCCAAACCCATATGCTGATCTTTTCCCACAGAGCACGAAAATAGAAAGGAGTTTAAAACAGAATTTGCCATAAAAAACAAAGCGCCATTAATGTATCATGAGTACTCCATAAAAATGATAAAAGCTGGTAATGTTACTATTACATTTATCAAGTAAAAACTGAATTAAAAATCGTATCTTACCTGTAAAATACTTTTTAAAATGATTGTTCCAGGGAAAAAACTTGATTTGTTAGGCTGCCACTGTTATTGTGGCAAAAAACTAACATTTCCTGTTAATCTAAACTCTTAAAACTGAAATGAACTGAATAACATTAATTGAGATTTACAGTTACTCCTTCTGTTAAAAGCAAATACTCCATCTTGTAGTTTTGGTAAACAATCCATGTGTCACTGAGGTTTTCTAATTATCTTCATGTTGAGACTGTCAGTATCAACACTGAAGCTCAGCAACAAACAGCTCCAACGCTCTCTCTCTCTCTCTCTCTCTCTCTCTCTCTCTCTCTCTCTTTCTCTCTCTCTCTCTCTCTCTCTCTCTTTCTCTCTCTCTCGCTCTCTCTCTCTCTCTCTCTCTCTCTCTCTCTCTCTCTCTCTCTTCTCTCTCTCTCTCTCTCTCTCTCTCTTTCTCTCTCTCTCGCTCTCTCTCTCTCTCTCTCTCTCTCTCTCTCTCTCGCTCTCTCTCTCTCTCTCTCTCTCTCTCTCTCTGAGATGATGTTGCTGTAACCAAACCCAACTCTTTCCAGGTTGCTACAGTGTGTTCTCTTGTGAGTATAACGCTCATACTCAGGGGTAATATACAGAAATGTGTTGTCGCACTAATATAGCTAATGTAATGATCCACATATTTAAGGCTACCGTTTATGTTTGTTTAATATGTACTGTTCATTTCTGTACGTTTAACATGTTTTCTTAAAGAATCGCAGAACATTTGTCGCAAATGCATTAGTAGCATTTAGTGCTGCAAATCGATTAATCACGATTAATCGCATCTAACATAAATGTTTGTAAATATGTAATACACGCACACATTACATATTTACAAACTGTTATGTTAGATGCGAATATGGGAATAAATATAGAGGACATGAATATAAATCAACACAGATGCTGGTTCAGATGGATAATAGTCTAATTTCTAAGAATGACAATTATAATTTATGATAAGATTTAATTGATTGTTTTCTGACACATTTATTAGGAGGACAAAACATTTTCTTTCTGAATATTTCTTGCACAATATGTGTGTACTTATGAACTGTTTAAAACATTTGTACTGCTTGATAAATGAAACAAAGGGGACATTGTGTTCAAATTCATGAATTGTGTCTGTATTTCTTTACATTTATTTATTTAGTTTCTTCACAAGTGATCACAGAAGATCACAGATACAAATTTTCTCTTCTCCACATTTGAGATATAGCACAGCAGTTTGTACAACTTTAGAAGATCTCAACGGGTTTAGAATAAAAATATTCAGATAGAATTGTGTATAAAGTACATTCAGAATGTTTGACCGATGAGTCATAATAGAAAAACATTCACACATAATATCTCTGAACAGGATACACAATCAACATCATTTTCTTAGAATAAAGTCCAGTCATTTCATTAACATTTCACAGAAATAGAATAAAATAAATGATCATATGAATCAGTAGACTGGCTTCTAATGAAATCTAAATTGAAAACATTCATTGTGTCATTGCCATGCACCTTTTAACGTTTAACACATTTGCATTTTACAGACATGAGGTTTTGTTCAAAGAGCTGGGATTATTTAACTTATTTAAAAACAATTAAAACTCATATTAAGATATCATTGTCACAAAAAAATGGTTTCATCTGGAGTCTTGTTTTATTCCTCTGATACTCAGTAGATGATTTTAAGATCATTCCAATGCCCGCTGATGACTATGTACGTGGTTTATGACTCAATCAAAGTTCATTGACTGTCGCTCACAGGCGGATTCCATGAGGAACTCCGGCGGCCTCTGCCGGTCAGAGCGGGTAGTGCGGCACGCTGATGTGCTGGTGGAACGCGCCGTGGTGCGCGCCGTACAGCAGCTCCGTGGACGCGCCGCTCAGGCCCGTGCACAACGGCTCATGGTTGCTCAGGACCGTGGACAGATATTTGGCCTCTTCTGTGAGTCTCTTCACCTCTTTCCTGAGCGCTGCGTTTTCCTTCTCCAAATTTTCACTCTCCTACAGCACAAACAGAAAACAAAACATTGATACAAGCTCCAGAGGTCAGAGGGCATTCCACAGGATGTGAATTTTGAGTTCCGTCCTCTAGAGGTCGTCAGAGTGACAGAATTAGCACACAATAATTTATTAATCGTGGATTATTCATAATACGTGGTTAGTAACTAATCCTGGGTATTTAGTATTCAAGATTTCACGCTGTGCATTCGTAACCCGCTCTATTTACATATTTATGAGGTGAAGTACGTTGATTGGTCGAACAGGTACGCAACCGATTTGAATGATCCAATTGGGAACATTTTTCGCTGAAATGAAGCGTAGCATGCGAAATATTTTGTCACCATCAGAGTTTATGAACATTTAAAGGGATAGTTCACCCAAAAATGACAATTCTGTCATCATTTACTCACCCTCAGGTTGTTCTAAATCAGTATTTCTTTGTTCTGTTGAACACAAAGGAAGATATTTTGATGTATTACTGTAACCAAAGAGTTGTTGGTCGTTATGGAAGCTTGTTTCCTCCATAAAATAAAAAAATCTAATTGCGACTTTTTTTTATCTCTTGCAATTGCGTGTTATAAAGCCAGAATCGTGAGATATAAACTATATTCGAGAGACATTTTATGAGTTTATGTCTTATAAGACGCAATTGTGAATTTATATCACACAATTCTGACTTTATGACTCACAATTTTAAGTTTTGCGTGATAAAAACTCAGAATTTGCATCTTAAAGTCAGTATTGTGTGATATAAAAAAGTCTGAATTGAATTTATATAGTTTTTGATAAAAATTGTGGGCTAACGGGGACCTTGTTAAATGACGTTAACCTAATGTTTAGCGCTGTATGTAAAATATTTATATATAAATGCTCAAAAGTAAAGTCATTTATTTGTATTACACTTTTCACAATGCATATTACATCAAAACAGGAAACCTCCCCTACAGATGAGGAAGAATCCAAGACGCAACTTGCATTGACAGGCACATATCATAAATGTCCACAGGTACAATTTTAACTTGCTATAAATCTAATAATAAAGGGCTAGAAACAGATGAGAGCGTGTATATGCTTACTGGCCATTATTTTTAGCTACTCTAGGGGGTCATGATGGTTCCCGCACTGCGACGTCACCGGCCTGTGACCCGTAGTTCGACTAGCCGCTCCGATGCCTTCCAGTCACCCTAGGGTAAAACCCCTCTTACAAGCGTCATTCAGCTTTATCTGCCCACGGGCCTATAGCGACACCTTACCAGAAATGACAGCTGAACACTCCCCTCAACAGCCCACGTTTCTCAGGCAGGCCTCAAGCAAAAAACACGCCATGAAAAGACACTACAGGAAACGTGTCATACAGAGGGAAATTTCAGCTTCCTGTTTATCAAACATAGCCGTGAAGAGTGAAACCACATACTACACTGAACACAAAACAGTGTGTCTTCCTTACACAGGCTGAACTTTCGTCTAAAACATATTCAACTGAATTCATTATTATTTCATATCTTTAGGTTTCGGTTATGAATCTGAGATTAGCTTCGATTAATCTGTAATGTCAACATGATGCCGTATAATAGCACTGGTGCATTTTAAAAACCTGAAAATGCAAGAAAACCAGATTTACTTGAGATTTTGGGGTTTTCTCTGCTTTTGATGATGAAACGCAAACAGATGCGCGCAAGACATGCACGCCACTGTTGTTATTGTTAACGAAAACTATTTTTAATAGTTTGAAATAAAGATGAAATAAAATCAAATTAAATATTAGATGAAAAATCTAAAAAAAAAAAGGCAGTTAACTGAATCAAATGGTAAAAGTTAATCTGAAAATAAATAAAGCTAAATAGAAATATTAAAAAACACTAAACAACTCAAATTAAATTAAAGGATCATTTAAAATATTATAATAGAATATAAATAACACTCATGCACACATTGCATACTCCATTTTCATGCAGTTTTGCTTCAGCCATGACCTTTAGTCAATAAAAGTTTGAGGCATTTACACGTCACGTTATTAAGAATTATTGGTGCGAGCACAAAGTATTCATTTCTGCTGATGTGTGACCTATATATGCATTTCTCAAAAGCTGTACAACCTCAAAATGATATGCGGTTCCTGGTAAGTGGTACGTCTGTCGGGACAGCATCTCCCACTTTACGTTTAATCGGTTGAGTTCAGGGGAACTCGCATGAGGTCAGTGTGTGTGTGTGTGTGTGTGTTATCAGATAACTGATACTGAGAACTACAGCGGGGGCTGTCAGGACTGACAGCAGGTCAGCTAGCTGATCAAACCATTCTCTTCCTGAGAGAAAACTGCAACACAGTTCCCTTTGATTTCTGTGAATCAGACTAGATCTCATTCTCGAGAAGAATCCCTTCAGCAGATTCACACCAATCAGAAGCTTATTTATAGGTATAGTTTACTCAAAAAATAAACCCTTTCTTTCTTCAGGGCAACGCAAAAAAGAAATTTCGAGAAATCACACAGCTCTTCTCCATGCATGACTCCAATAAGACTTAAAGGCCAAAAGTGAAGTCTGATTATCTCCTCTCAAATTTTATATTTTCATCTGCTCATTTTCAAACTTAGCGTGCCATGTTTGACGTCTCACAGTTCTCATAACTAAACATGACACGCACAATTTGAATGTGCGGAAACGTGAATGAAAAGGTCTTGTTTTGTGTTCAGGACAGTCATACAGGTGTGGAACGACATGAGCGTGAGAACTTTCATTTTTGGAAGTACTGTCCCTTTAAATCGAGCATAGAGTTCGGAGGATCTATTATTGTAGTATTATTGTAAAGATGTGCATAACTGCACTGGGTCTGTTTTTTTGAGTCCTTGGAACACCATGTGCAGCAGTTATCGGAGGAGAGAAAGGACATGAGTAATACCGGAGGGAAACACCCAAATAACACAGATGCTGAATGAAAGTGATAGAGGGTTTCGGCTTTGAGTAAGAGCCAAATGCAATCCAAACGGTTGGATGTCTGTTAGACAGGCGTGTGCTCGGGTTAAGAGCGCAGTCATCGAATGCACGGATGCAAAGCATCGCAATTCTCTATAAGCAGACCTAGAATAAGTCATGCAGATTTGAGGATTGTTGTTGTTTTCTTGATAAATTACAGAGAATTTACTAGGTGCCGCGAGCTGAGCGGTTCACCCACGCGATGTAATTAATGCCAGAATCTGAAGCAAACAAGACCAGAGCCACAACAAGTGTGAAGCACGACAGAAGCCGTGACGCATCACCACATGGTCAGTAAAGCTTCATGTAAATACAGTCAGAGTCGATCAGCATCACGCCTGTAACACAGCTGGACGCTCTTCTCTTTTTGGATTTGCCATAGTTTTAGTCTCGTTTGTCTTAAAATATTTTTACTGAAGATCTATTCTTTTGTCTTCCTAAACCTTTTTAGGGTTTGCCCAGCTAAAGCCGCAGCCACACCAGGCTTTGAGCACAAGGGCATCACATTATGCGGTGTCTTTTTTAAAACTGTAATTCAACATGCATCAAACATGTAAAAATATGCACTCTAATCCACTTTACTGCAATGCTGCAATCCTGTTGATTTAAAGTTTGCATTCTTTCAATTCAGCTAAAAGCTCGTGCTGTGGCGTATCAATCTTCTACTGGTCACACGTCTTCACGTGATACGAAGTCGCGGGTCAGAGTTCACCAAACGTGAAATTTGGAAAGCTTCTTTGCTTGAGCTTGCGTTTCCTGTCTCCTGCATTCGTATGAATGGAAGTCAATGGAATCAAAGGTGTTGTGTGACTGCCGGTGTTGGAATGGTACGTATTACTAAGTAATTAATTACTATAATTTAATTACTTTTCCCTTGAAAGAGTAAAGTAAGGGATTACTCTTAATTTTTCTGTAATTTAATTACAATTGCTTCTGATGTAATTGCATTAAATACTATATAGACTATAGAACAATTCTATATAAAACAATAGTGGATTTAACATAAAAATGTAATGTACGTTTTTAATGTAACCTCCCTTTAAATACTTTTATTTGAGACAGCAATTTTATGTCTATCCTTGTATTGTTCAACAGGTGGAGGTTGATATGGGATTTAGAAAGTTATCAGTAATAATCAGTGTTGGGGGTAATGCATTACAAGTAACATTAGTTATGTAATCAGATTACTTTTTTCAAGTAACTAGTAAAGTAACGCATTACTTTTAACTTTTAGAAAATAATATATCTGAGTTACTTTTTCAAATAAGTAACACAAGTTACTTTGTTCTCCCATTTATTGATTGACAGCTCTCCTGTCGCCAAGTTGAGAGTAATCGGGAGTATACAGAGGCGTTGTGTGAACATGATGTTATTCTAGACTATTTCTAGACTAAATATGAGCATTTACTTCACATGTGTCCTATTCTGCTGTATTCCAGAATGGCAGCAAGGCTTGTTTGTTTGAGCTGCGCCCTCTACCGTGCAAGCGTGAATTTGCGTGAATTTTCTTCAGCCTGAGGCTTATTCACTTCACTTTTGGTGTGAAAGGGCCTTTATGTTCGCCAAAAATAGAACTTTTTTGTTGTTGTAAAAACATACAAATAGTAATGTAACGTATTACTTTCCATAAAAAGTAACTTAATAATGCAATCAGTTACTTTTTTAGGGAGTAACGAAATTTTGTGATGCATAACATTTCCCAACACTTGTAATAAGTAATACAGTACTGTTTTGACAAGGTAATTAATACAGTGATCTAATTACACTGTTAAAGATGTAATTAGTAGCTAGTAATTAATTACTTTTTTAGTGTAACTTACCCAACACTGGTGACTGCCCCTTAACAGGGAACATTCTCAGAACTTCACCAATGTTCTGGAAAGTTCTCTCAAAGATATGAACTAACATTCTGCCAGTAATGTCAATAGAATGTTAGTTCATATTTATCTGGTCTTTAATAATGTTCTCAAAACGTTGTTCATTGAACATTCTTTTCTGCAACATTTAAATGTTACTGCTTGTTTCAGAATGTTAAGAGAACATTCAAAAATAACAATCCCATAACGTTTGCATAACCAAGAAAAATAATGACTGTTCAGAGAACATAGAAAAGTATTGTTTTCATTACTTAATGAGAATGTTAGAGCATATTTTTATTGGCTTGGCTTATCTTCTAACTGCTCGGAAGTCACAGTTTGCTGCATGAAACAATGCATGTAATGTCTGTTTTGTTGCAGAACTGCTAATACGGGTTAATTAGAACATGCTTGTGTGGAAATTAATGTATCAGTTGTGTATATGTGAAAGTTCTCACCAGGTGCAGAGTGTCGGCTTTCTGCGTTTGTCTCATTCGGCTTTTCTGAGCCGCGATGCGGTTCTTCTCTCTCCTCATGACTTTCCTTACGTCATCCGTTGAACCCTAAAGATCAGAACACAAGAGTTCAAGTGTATGTCAATACAAAAACATGACTTTAAAGTCAATGTGAATGGCATTTGCAACCCATTTTACTGGATGTTCTCTCAAATCAAGTGTTTTCGTCATGCCAGAATGGACCGGCTCACATTTTTTTGAGGAAGCTTTTTGACCAGGAGGAGGCTGAAGGTCCAGAGCATGTCCACGTAGCCCAATGGTAACATTTTTTAATTTCAAATCTTAATATTTTTTGCTATTTTTACTGCAACTTTTATTATATTAATGCCAACTGGCTTTACATTATTATGTTGACTATTGGCAAGATTTTAGCCTAAACAATGACTGTTGGTTAACATTATTTTCCATGTCTGCATAACCTGATGTAGGTTAAAAATAAGGTCATCACTTTCACAGTGATGCAATAGATTAAAGATCTGTTTGTGGGTCCCTAAAGAACCTTTCAGTGAACAGTTCTTAAAAGAACCATTTTTTCTTAGTATGAAGAACATTTTATAATCTAAAGAACCTTTTTCCACTATAAAGAACCTTCAAAGAACCTTTATTGTTAAAAGTGTGATATCAGGTAAGTTGTTTCGAAGATATGTGAAACTTTTTGAAGACAAACTTTACAATAACACGCACCAATGAATAATGCACAATAAATCCAAGAACATTTTTCTCCATCAGTGCTATATTAGTATTATTTATATTATTATAGTCTTTAATATTTTGAATTAGCTTTTATTTTTATATTTTACTTTTAATTTTAGTTATGTGCTTTAGTTATGTCATTTTTATTTTTTTTTTTAAACACTTCTGTTTTTAGTATTTCTAATATTTCTTTACATTTTCTAACTTGTTTTTAAAGTTTTTCATCCAACATTTTTATTTCAGCTTCATTTAAATGACTGAAAATAATTTTCAATGGTTTATAGTTTTAGTGAACAACAACGATAAAACTGCTGCTGACTTTTTGTTCACTAATACAATCGTTTTAAGGGCATCAGATGATATCTCTGCATGTTTATCGCATGTTGTGGTTGACAGGTGACATTTTCAAAGACAGAGGGCAATCTTTTCCCACAACCCCTGTGTGCGATGACGCTTTTTACTGAACCCACAAGAATCAGTGACTTTTTCCATGTGACAAATTCCCCAGAATAAAAGACCCTTGAGAAAGTGTGTGTGTGTGTGTGCAATGTCTATGACTAGTTCAGTTTCAGTTGAATTCAGGTTAGCGTCTGCTGTCATACAGACACAGCAGTCTTATTAGTTGTAGTCTTAATATTTGTCTGTGAAGCAGTTTACAAAGCTTTAACTTATTTGCAATGAATCAAATGGTATTGGTTATTTTTAGTAGATGTACGAAGTCAGTTCAAACACTCTTTGTGGCCACAGCATTTGCATGCATGAGGCATGTAACCAAAACATGATTTGCGCTGTTGCTATGAATCATGTTCTTTCAGTGATAAACATCTCTATCGTCCGTCTAGGTTGGAGAGGATGTAGTGGCCGTTGAAGTCAGATCCCCTACAGCTCATATGGCCTCGTGCCATCTTAACGGCAGTTTCACAATCACTAATATTGTCAAACTCTCTCACTCACGCTGCATGATGCTGTGTGCAACTCAAGTCAGTTGCTCAACACTAAAGCCGATTAACTTTATATACCGTCGGCACAAAGCATTTCAGGGTTACCGTAGTATGTGTTTGGTCTGAAGGTTAAAATCACCAGCAGCCTCGTGGCTTCCATTCAACAGAATCATAATCTTTCGCACACACACGTGCAAATCTACATAGAAACGTGCTAACACTCTCACTCACTGAGAGAATTGGAAACGCATGTGAAATCTACAGTAAAATAAGTGTTTGGATGTCAATCATAATATCATATTCAACTTAATATTTAAGTTTTGTACATGTTATATTCCATCTGCTTAGATGCATGTTGCATCATTCGTTGGACTAATTGAATTAAATTCCGTTTAAAATGAAGAAAGAAGACATGAAGAAGATTTTAATCAAAAGATATGTTTTTAATCGCTTTAATTTATATTTGTTTATACTTTTATATATTTTTAAAGTGATATACACATATTGTGTATAATTGTATTTTTTGGTGTTTTGATATTTTTATTTTTATATTTTTAACTAATAATAATAAAAAAAATAAATACAATTCTATATATAGCATATATATCCTTTATGTTTGTATTTAAAATATAATTGATCAAATTAAAAATACATTTACTTTATTATTTATCATAAACAATAAAGTAAATAAAGTCATATTTTAAATGCATTTCCAGAAGGTTGATGAAGTGTGTGCATGGAGGTGGTGAAGTCTCTCTTACCTGTTTATTGCCCGGTGAGGGGGATTTGGTGTAGCTGGTGTCGTTATTGTCAGAGCCCTGAGCCATGCCACTTCAGTCCCTGTGAAACCTTTGACCTCCTTCAGAGTCTGTCTTCTGCCGGTGTCTTTCTCTCAGCCTGTTTATCTGTCTGTCTGTCTCAGGCTATGTGAGACTGCATGTGTTCAGAGGAGAGATGTGAACTGATGGCGGTCCACGGGCGAATGAGTAGAGACTGCAGCACTCGCACTCTTTCTTTCTCGCTCTGCTTCACTCCCTCTCTTTCTCTCGCCCTGCCTAATTAGCGACGTGTGATGTGGTCGTAGATAGAAAACCTCTACAGCACTAGACTGGAAGTCACATGGTTCCTGGAAACTTTGCATAAAGCCTCTTATTCGCAGCAGAGCAGATGAACCTTCACAAACAGGACAGGCAGACAGAGTATCACATCTTCTCCACATTGAAAACTTAAGCAACACTTGAAAATGAGAATGGCATTGCATTAGATAAGAAAATAGTAAATAAAGTGTCATTTACAGTAAGTTTTCAAACATTAACAGTTCACAAAAACAGATTGGTTGGGTTTGAAAAGCTAATACAATAGTAGAAAATGCTGGGAATGAAGATAAAACATATTATTTGTGACACACAAGAGAACTGACTTCATACATCCATTATAAACACCAGCTGATCAGAAATCATTACGCATAAATTATGTTTAGAGTCCACTATAATATCAATTTAGAATGTATTTAACTCCCTCTCTGAGTTAAATTGAACTCTATCTGAGTTGAATTAACACTGCTAAGTCTGCTGTGTAGTAATCTTGGCAGACAGCATCCCTACCGTTTGTGTGCGACATTGAGATACAGAGAAGGACATGAGAACGATGGCTCTCATTTCTAAGTATTCCTATTGCTCATGCTGAAGGTTAGTGATGTGAGCAAACTCTTAACTCTTAAGTGTTAAACAACACTGTGTGATTCTCAGACATGAATGATTTCTCATAAGGTGTGGTCCCTTTTCATAGCAACAGCTCAACACATTATCAGCACCATGCTAAAAAAACTCTGGACACAACCGCATAGCTGAAGCATTTTTGTCACGTTCATGTCTTGTTCTGTTTTGTTTAGTTTTGTTTGTATTGTCACCATTTGCCTGAGTTCTAGTTCATTGTTAGTTGTCATGGTTTCTAATTAGTTAATGATCTTTCTCTGTGTATCTAAAGCCCTGGGTACACGTCATTTTTTATGCGTACGGTAGTGTACGCGCACGGTATATCGATTGAAGTGTATCGAATATGCGAACAATCTCACCACGAGTTACAACCCATGTAAACATTTTTGTATTCTTTCATGCTAGAATTGTACAAACGAGGGTATTTCTAACCTCTTCGCGCAATCTCTCATCTTTGTAGGCCTCGCTGTAGCTTGCATGCGTTGCGGTCTGTTCTGTTTATGCAGTTCTTCTTTGACTACCTTAATCGACCCCCCAGGGTATGATCGCCACCTTGTGGATAAACTAATTACTGAAAAATAAAAATTAAATGCGCATGTGTGTACGGTTACAAAAATCTGCGTACGTTTAAAAAAAAACGCATACTGCGTGCACGAAAAAAGTGAAGTATACTTTGGGCTTAAGCTCTCTGTTTCTTCTGTTCATTGTCTTGCGTTAAAGGTTATAATGTATGTGCATCACACATCTAGTTCGGATTAAGCTACATGCGTATCATTACAGACAAGCACCCTAGAAAATGTATGAAAATATTACAAGTGCGTCTCAATCAGCTCCCGAGCTGTGAATCAGTATATCGTGTACACAAATTTGACAGACCATGGTTCACTACACATTGGGACAGTGATTACTCAATTTCCACCTACATGACTATGTACAATGTCAAAATAGCCCTGGTATTAATCAGCAACAGGCAGGACTAATATCTTTTTGATATTTTTTGTGCCATTTAAACACATTGTTCTGTTACATATCCTTACAACATTTCAGCTGAATATTATAAATGTGTTCTCTCCCTCTCAATTCGTGTTTGTCTTTTATCATATTTATGAGTTTGCTCGTGCGTGTTATGTTTCGCGCTTCAGAAATGTGACGTAATTTCCGGTAAGGGAGCATAGTGAGAATTGATGCTCCTTGGTTCTTGCGGTGCATTGTGGGATTTATTTTAGCGCACTGGAAGGATTTTGTGATTGAGACAGGAGCTGATTAAGACCACCTGTTATTATATTTCACTTTATTTTATTTAACTTCTTCTGTTTTACTTTATTTTTTTACTTTCATAGGTCAGCGCCAGTAGCCTCGTGGGCAGCACGCGACAGCGTGTTTCGCTTTTGAGCGACTCAAGTTCGAGTCCTGGCTCGCGGACAATCCCGTTCCCCTCACTTTCTGTCTACTCTACACTATCCTATCACAATAAAGGCAAAAAATTGCCTGAATTAATATTTTTAAAAAAATAATAATAATTAAAAAAATACTTTTCACCACTCAAACTTTCCTAAGAAAATATGAAAAATAGTTTTTAAACTATTTTTATTTGATTTTTATTATTTTAATTTCTTTTTATTTTATTTGTTTAGTAATACTTTACCTTCTATAATTTGAACTTTTGCGGTCATATAATTTATTTTACCAGCATTGCACTGCAAGGGCAGTTAAGCAATCAGTTTTGCTTTGCCAGTAATTAATTGAAAGATGCTGAATTTGAAGTTGAATTGTTTGAGAACAACAGAGTGAGAGAGAGTGTGAGAGAGAGGGAGTGAGAGGTGCTTCCCCTTCTTACACTGGAGTATTTCAGCAGGTGCACAGATTATCTCACTTAAGCACAAAAATTCCATCTGACTTCACCCTCCACATTACCATAAGATGAACACCGCCAGAATTTTTCAAGCAGCAGATTTTCATAAACTCTGTTGATGACAGATCTCCCACCTGAAGTCCGCTAGCAATCCAGTGGCGCCAAAAACAGCGCAGTTACTGTCAGTGATGCAAATGACGCCCAGTGCCAAGCAGTGAAAGCAGAGATCTACAGAGCTTTCCCCAAAATGACAGAAATTTAAACAACACCAGCCTTACGTTTTCTTGTTTTCCTCAGCGAACGAAACCCTATGCGAACTGCTGGAATTTCTGAGCTTTAGAATTGATATATACTGCTGGCTGTGAAGGATGAGACAGAAATGTTTTAATCATGTTTGCTAAAGCATGCGTCACCATTAATATTGCTCATACTGCTCAATTCAGAGGACATTTGTGCTAATACCTTTCTAAGCGATAAGACTGATAAAACGGCTAATATAATCCCATAGACTTCAGAATATATTATAGACTTTGTTTTGAGTCCTTTTGGTTTGGGCCACATGCCTAGCAACACCCTAGCAACCAGTGTGAACACCTTAGCAATGGCTTAAATACTAGAAAAGTTGTCAGACCAACTGCAGCATCCCGCTGGCATGTCTTGTACGGTTAGAGCCACTCATTGCCTTCAGAAAATGTAAATATAGTTTTTACAGTAAATGTGAACAAAATAGCTTATTTACATTTAAATGCATTCATTTAGCAGATGCTTTTAATCAAAGGGACTTGTTCTGTTTTTATATAAATTACTGTTTTTTAATTGTTTTCGAAAGTCTCTTCGGCTCACCAAGGCTTACTTGATCAAAAATACAGCAAAAACAGTAATGTTGTGAAATAATTTTACAATTTAAAATAAATATTTTCTATCTAAATTTATATTAAAATGTAATTTATTCCTGTGATTAAAACTGAATTTTCAGCATCATTACTCCAGTCTTCAGTGTCACTTTAATGTATCCTTGATGTGAATTTGTTTAGGATGCGACAGAAACAGATCTGAAGGGAACACACTCAGATGAGCATCTGTGGATGTTGTCTGTCTAGTGATCTATCAGAATTCAGTGCAAGGCCTTGTGAAGAAGCTCTGACTGTTTCGTGATGTGTGTGTGTGTGTGTGTGTAGGTGGAGTATCCAGTAAGCGCAACACAACAGCAAAATATCCATTCACTTCTCTGTGGCTTCTCATCTTACTCATACACACTGCCCAACATACACAATGACTACTGAAGATTAGGCATTAAATGTGTTCGGTAAACATGCGGCTTTCCCACACTGATCGCTGCACCGATTCAACGTAAATTCGAAAGCAGCGAGAAGTGCAACTTGTTTTCGGTGCATGTTTTGCACTGCAACTTTGGAATCACTTTGAATTCACTTTCAAATTAAAGGACAATTTCTCAAATGCAAGAAAATGTATCTACTCATCCCATTTTACTTTTCTTGATTTTTATTTCTATGCAACACAAAAGGAGAAGTTCTGAAGAATATACAGTTCTGTCATGACAAGTCGCTGTGTGTTTGGCATGGTAATGGATATGACAATGTTGATATGTTTGGTCTTGTCAGAATAGATCTGTTACGCTGCTGCGGGACTTGCAGGACTTGCTGCTGCCAATAAATACACGGCACACTGCAAATGAGACATACTGCTGGTGTACAATATTGCACGCATGAATTACCCGTAGCAGAGCTATACAGGTGGAGCTGGGGAAGGAGGAGGGTTTCTGAGAGCGCGCTGTAAACTACTACAGCAAACACCGACCAAGTGTTTGAAAGTTGAGCAATGTTGTTGTGCTCATTGGCTGCTGATGCAACAGGAACCAGTCAGCTTTGCCCTATAGAGAACATTAGCTGTGTTTGACTTGATTCATTTATTTAATGGTTTGGCAATTCAGTGGTCTGTTCAGTATTTTTATATTTAAGTCTTTTAAGCAGACACTTACCCCCGGTTTCACAGACAAGGCTTTAGTTAGTCCTACACTAAAATGTATTTTTGAGCTGTTTTAACTGGAAGTAATTTGCATCTAAATATCTTAAAATATGTCAGTGTCACGTTTTGTCTCAAGATGCACACCAGTAATATATTTTTTTTCTAGTGAACATTTATAAAAGTACTTAAATGCCTTAATTGAAATAAGGCCTAATCCTGACTTAGGCTAAATCCTGTCTGTGAAACCGGGCCTTAAAGTTTAAAGGGTTAGTTCACACAAGAATGAAAATTCTGTCATTAATTCCTCACCCTTGTGTTGTTCTACACCCATAAAGAGCTTCGTTCTCGCAAATTAAGATATTTTTGATGAAATCCGATGGCTCAGTGAGTCTCTATTGCCATCAAGACTATTAATACTTTTCCAGAAAGATACTAAAACATATTTAAAACAGTTCATGTGAGTACAGTGGTTCAACCTTAATATTTTTTGTGTGCCAAAAAAAAAACTAAATAATGACTTTTCAACAATATCTAGTGATGGCTGATTTTTAAACACTGCTTCATGAAGCTTTACGAATCTTTTGTTTCGTATCAGTGGTTCGGTTCACTTATCAAACTGCCAAAATTCAGACTATTGAAACTGCGAAACACTTACGATGTAATGAAGCCTCGTTTACTGAAATCATGTGATTTTGGCGCTTCAAACCACTGATTCGAAACTGACTAAAATGAAAATGACTCATAAAGCTTCATGAATCAGTGTTTTGAAATCGTCCATCACTAGATATTGTTGAAAAGTCGTTATTTTGTTTTATTAGCGCACAAAAAGTATTCTCGTCGCTTTATAATATTAAGGTTGATCCACTATATTCACATAAACTGTTTTAATATGTTTTAGTGTCTTTCTGGACATTGAAAGTGTTCATTATCTTGCTGTCAATAGAGACTGAACCGTCGGATTTCATCAAAAATATCTTCATTTGTGTTTGAACGAAGGTCTTACGGGTGTATAACGACATGAGTGTGAGGAATTAATGACTGAATTTTTATTTTTGGGTGAACTAACACTTCGAATCAGTCTTGCGGCACTTTGATGTCATACACTGACCGTTCTCCGCAGCGCTGTTTGAAGTCGATCACACCTAATGTAATAGCAAGCAGATTGAAATAAGGACCAGTCTGCGCCACTCATGACAGAACTTTGTATTTCCTTCATGCAATTACGATGAATGAGGTGCTTTTCAGCTGCACAAAGATGCATAAGCCATAACACATCATTAAAGTATTTCATATATATATATATATATATATATAGTCAGTATATTTAATGTGAATCAAATAAAGTGAGACTGTGAGTGTGGGATGTACAGTACGTTCAGTAGGTTGTACTGATGTAATACTTTTTTTATTATTATTCATTTTTAACACCAGTTCTCTGGAGTTGTTTTTTACTGGAATTTTAAGGGTACTTTCATTATATTGTCAAGTTAACAATCAACAAAACCAGGTAGAGAACAGCACAACCCACTGAACAGACTTCAGTCCCTCACAGCCTCATCTTCATTCAAGTCCAAAATATGTGTCTATATGACTAGTCTTTTGTGAGATGATTTGTCATTAAAACTCATGGATGAGTAAAGAGACGTGTTCAGAAACCTTTGGTGTTATTTCTTAGAATATCAGATAAATATCAGAGCTGAACACTTACCCAATATTCCCATCAATGCTTTTCCAGAACAGATTGCCACATGGGTTGGAGATATAAGATGTTCTGAAAAAAATCTTTTCTGCATTATATGATTCAAAATATAAAAATGTAAAACTGTGGGAAATCTAATGATAAACACCACACATGTGTTTTAAACAGACATCAGTTATATTATATCAGAAATATTGTCTTAAAACTTTTGATGTCTGCTTAAAAGACTTAAATATTAAAATAATGAACAGCCTACTAAAATGAAAAAATAAATGAAAAACTGAATTACTAAATAGAAAAATATTGACATACTGACATATTAAATTACTGAATAACCTACTGAAATACAGAAAAATACTGAAACAATGACATGCTGAAATAAATAAACAAGAAAACTGACATATTAAATACAAAAATATTGACATACATAAATATTAAGTTACTGAATAACCTTGAAAAATGAAAAATACAAGTTGAAAAATGCTACACAAATATTCAAACACTGCGCTGAAATAAATAATAATTGAGAAAATTCTGAACTATGAGAAAATTGAAATACTAAATAATATTGTAATAAGCCTCATACTGAAACTACTGAATAAGCTACTGAATAACGGAAAGTAAAATGCAAAATAATGGCACTGACATGCTGACATAAAATGAATGAATAAATATGAAGAAAGTAAAATACAAAAAAATGATCATACTGAAATATTAAATTACTGAATAATGGAAAATAACACTGACATGCTGACATAAAATAAATAACTATTAAGAAACTGAAATACTACAAACAAAAATGTTGTCATGTGAAATATTAAATTACCGAATAACGTCCTGAAATATTACAAAATAAACTGCAAAAATTGGAATATTCAAACACTGACGTGCTGAAATAAAGTACTGAATAACCTGCTGAAATACTGAAAAATAAAACACAATTACATGCTGAAATAAATAGTAAAGCTCTGAAATGTGGAAGAAAACTAAAATACTAAATACAAATATAATAAATGACTGAATAACCTACTGAAATACTGAAAATGAAAGGGAAATAAATACTGAAACACTGAAATACTGACCACTGAAATATGTAAATACTGCAACGCTGAAAAACTCTACGAATAAAATAAGATTCGGATGAGATTAGATGCATTATTGATCTCAGTAAGAGCTGCAGTTTTAGGTCATGCTGTCGCTCTGAGTGATTTGGAGCCGTTTGTGTTCAGATCTGCCTGTTGAAATCACACAGTTCTTGAGGTAGCACTCGGTGGCACTCAACCAACATTTTTTTTTCTCTCATGTGCTTGGAGAAACAGGGTGAGGAGCAGATTCTGACAACCGCCCACGTGAGAAACATGTTCTGCCAAAAAGACGCATTTTTAAAAGGCTGGAACTGCTAAGCAGAAGGTCAGACATTTGATCAAAGCAGCTTTCAGAGCAAGAGAGTCTGAAGCCAGACCTCAGGAAAGCTGATCAACCCAATTCTGACGTGACAAAAAGTACTAAAGACAGAAAATGAACAAACAACAAGCAGCCCACTCAACCCGGCTTCACTGTGAAGATCGAAACGATGCATTTGATGAGAATCGAATTGAAAAGTACAAATATTTCACAAATGATAAACCAAATAAATATCATAAAGGAATCTGGATACATTCTGTTTGTCAAATATTAGTGTGCAAATACATTTTGTCACTCCGCTGCGATTGTGGAAAACGGTGTGAAATTGACACAATTCTGAGAGGAGAAAACAACAGGATAAATGGAAAGCAGATGTAAGGCAATGGAAACCTCAGCGGAAATAATCTGGTTTTGTCATGTAAATTTCATATTGTCAACATCTAATTTCCACAGAGTTTAGTGAAAAACAATGAAAGCGAAAGAGGAAAGAACAAAGGTATGCGAGAGGGATGTATGCATTGAATTCAGAAAAGTGTAAATAAAATAATATCAATCCATCCATTCTCTAAACTGCATATTCTCTGAGTCCCAGGAATGCTGGAGTCTAAAAATGTAAATGTAAAATAAAAAATAAATAAGCAAATATATTATTTTAAAATAAGAACAAATATAATGAAATAGCCTGTTTTAAAGTAAGAACTATATATTTTATTTATTATATACTTTTCAAATTTACTATTATTTTATTTATTTGTTGTATAATATTATTTAAAATAAAAATAAGTCTAATAATGTGACTATAAAATCAAAATAAATAAGCAAATAAAATATAATAAATTAATTAAAATATTTTTAAATAAGAATATAATTAAATATTTTTTTAAATAATATAAATAAAAAATTAAAAATAACAGAAAACTAAAATCAATAAATCATTGCAAGTTGTATTTGAAAAATAGGCTTTATTTTAATGTGCTCTATGTAACAAAGAAGCATTATTTAGTAACAAAAGTGGCCGTTCAACAGACACCCTGAGGATAAAACACACGACTCACCACACGATGTGATGGTACAATAAAAAAAATACAATAAACAGAATATATAATAGACTACATCAATGCAAGCAAATGTAAACAATCCGTCCATGGAGACGCCAGCGTCGGCGAACAGTGGGGTTTATCAGACAGCGCCATCTGGAGGCTCGCGGAGGAATATCACGCTTCAATCAGATCAACTGACAGATGCCACACGTGCCTCTCAACAGTACAGACACACCATTACGCCTGACTGTGGTGTCAGAGGTCTGTAAGCCTCACGGCTGATCTCAGGGATGTTTGTTTGGCGTCCATACAAATCTGTTCCCTTTTTTCTTCATGGTGAAATTGACACGGACAGGATGCTGGTTATTTTTACAAGAAATCCAAGACCACAGACAGTTTGTAGGCTCTTTCTCTAACAATAATCGTCCTGCCGTTCATCTTCTCCCTCTTCGTCCACACGTGTGGACGCTCAGATAACTTCTCTCCTCTGGGCTCGGTGAGGCCGGTGTGGCGTTCAGTCGGTCTGCTCGGATTGCTGATCCAGCACGTGCTCGTCGCTCTCGGGGCTTTTCACGCTGTCTGTGCGGACGATGCAGGTGGGCCGGTGGAGGTTGAGCATCACGATGAGCTGCTGTCTCTCTGACTTCAGCTCCTCGATCTGAGACTTCAGACCAGAGTTCAACATCTCCAACCGTTCGGACTCCTAAAAGGACCAACCAAGAGTTCGGTTAATTATGCCGCCTCACTGGACACATTTATGTGAAACACTAAAAAACATTTTGATCAATCACACTATTTTACAGTGTTCATGTTACTTACAAACGTTTTGTAAATTCAAATGATATATATATATATATATATATATATAAAATGTTTAATTAATTATAAATAAATGTCTTTTTTATAATAAACTGATTTTTAATGACCTTTTTAACCAATTTTTGATGTGACAAAAAAGAAATAGTAATATCATAAAAATGGCATGCACAGAAATTACACAACTATCAGATTTTATTAAACATTTTAAATAAAATTTCTAATTTTGTTTTATTAAAATGATATTTTAATGATGTTTTTACCTTCACTGATTGTTTTAAGTAGTTCTACAATGAACTACTTAATAGTTCAACTATTAAACTATTAAACTAGTTTACTAGTTTTACTTCACTAGTTTTAAATAATTATGCAATGTGACAAATTAATTTGAAAAAGCAAATATTCCATGTAATCTCAATTAATAATTACAAAATATTAACATAAAAATTACAGTATCATATAATATTATTTCATATTATATACATATCATATATTTATATAATACTTATTATATAAGCATCATATAGATATGCAAATTATTATATATATATATATATATATAAAATTTAAAAATAAATTAATGACATTTTCAATATATATTTTGATACAAATCTGATTTAACAACGCTTTTATCTTCACTAGTTTACTAGTTTCAAATAGTTATGCAATGTGACAAATTAATTTTAAAAAGCACAAATATTCCATGTAATAATAATTACAAAACATTAACATAAAAATGGCATGCATAAAAATTACAGTATCATATAATATTATTTCATATTATACAAGTATCATATACATCTATATAGTGTTTAAAAATAAATGACTTTTTAAATATATATTTTGATAAAATTGTTTTAATGACTTTTTCTCTTCACTCGTTTTAAATAGTTATGCAATGCGACAAATTAATTTTTAAAAGCACAAATATTCCATGTGATCTTTCAATTAATATAATAGAAATGACTAAAGATAATAATAATAATATCATGCATAAAAAAAAAAACACAAGTAACAGAATTTAAATAACGTATAAAAAGTATGTTAACTACCCACTTCTACTGTAGTTATTAATAATAGTATCATGTAATATATGTAACAAAAACACTGTAAAATCAAACTTTTGAATCCTCAAAAGAGGTTTTGCACATTTTCAAACTCACTTTCTGGAGAAAGTCGGTTCTTTCCTTCTTTCTGTTCCGACAGCGAGCGGCCGCAACTTTATTTTTCTCTCGCCTTCTTTTCTTGCGTTCATTGTCGTCACCTTCCTCCTATAGTGAGAAAGTTCAAATGTGTTAGTTTAGATATCTGCTTGAACCATCATAATTATCCTATCTTACAAAAAAATAAAATGGACAGGTAAGCATTATTACATAAACAATGGTGGCCACCAGGTGTCACTCTTCACCAAGGAGTAAAGAGTTCTCAAAGGAGCTTCACAAACAACTGAAAACATCAGTTTCACTTTCTCAAACTAATCACACATATGTTTTTAACTAAAACTACTGGAATTTTTACTACAATTCTGCAAATCTGAATTCCCAGAAGCCTTCAGAAACTGGGCTTTAATATCTTGAGTTCATAAATGTCGTGTTCCGTTCTCACCTCACCCTTGATGACGTCGAACGGTCTCTTGGCGTGTCTGTTCAGGATGAGAGGAGACAGTACCGCACCGAGGCTGTAGAGCTCTGCCAGTTTTAGCTGGTCTGTCAGGGTGGTGGCGGGAATCCCGGCCAGCGGACCGACGCTGGGCAGAGACCCGGCTGTGACCAACGGATCAGGGATTTGACCTGGCATCATTGCTGCTTCAGAAAGAAAGACAGAGATGTCATTTTTTTTGTTGATCATGCATGAAAGTACAGATGCATATGCATTCATAAAAACCATCTATCGAGATCTTAACAAGTTTAAGGAGAGTTTTTGCTTTGGAGTAAGTTCAATAAGAACTGATAATGTGCGTTTGCAGTGGAAAGTCAGAGAGAATAAAGAAGTTTCCATAAGAGGAACACAAACTCTGTAAATGTGCATGTAAATCTGCCTCTCAGAGAGTTATAGGGAAACTTCAAGATTCCCAAGAGCAAAAACAACACCTACGCATGCTAAAACCGTGGCTCTTGAATTGTCTGTAAAGGCCATTACAGGATTATGTAACAGTCATGTTTCTGTCCTTGAAAAGCGTACATTCTGCACGCTTCTTAAGAAAAACTTCACTGACATTTAAAGCAAATTGTGCTTTTGCGACATTTCCGCATGATTTCTTTAGTCTTTCTGTCTGCGTTTGTATTTTGAATGTTCACTAGGTGAAATAAAAAGGACATTCTTTTCAAAAAAGAAAAAAATTAGGACAGATTTACATCAATGCATTGAAACGTATAGGTGCTGTAACTGCTAACTACGTTTAGGTGTTTTGACTTCAATATAGTGTCACAAGTACATATAAATTAAAAATGCATGTATAAAAGCATATGGAAATGTTGTTGCATTGCTATTATCAATGTTCCTCTCAAACAAGGGCCTCGAACATTAAAGTTTCGGGCCCCGTGATTTAAAAAGCTAGTTTTTACACACACACACACACACGCACATACATACATACACATGCACACACACACACAAACATACACACACACATACACAACTTATACTGCCACTTTCTATACAGCTTAATAGATCATAAATTTATCCAAATAATAATAATAATACCTTTTAAATATATTCATGAAAAAACAGACGTTAAAGTATGGAACATAATGTACTTTAGTAAGCAGTAAATAACCAGAAAATGTACATTCAGGACATCAGTGCACTATTTTATTCCTCTCGAGCTTTTATTTCCTCTCATTGTCATTGCACTTCTGTGTGTGTGAATATGAAATCATTTGAAGTGCAGTTCGTCGTTTAAAACGCGTCTAACTGCCTTTGCGATGTTTTTTTTGTACCGAATGTGAATGCATGAAAACAGCTAAATGAAGCACTTACTTGTTTAGTTCTCAGAGTTGGCGGTTGCTCGTCCGTTCGGCTCGTTTGTGCGTTTGTTCCCGTTGCATCAGCGCGTTTATATATCGTTTCTGCTGTGGAATGCGGAACTCTCCGCCGCGTGACGCCAACAGACGTTACAAAAATAAGAGAATGAGCGTTAGGCCCCGCCCCATAGCAACCGAAAAACACAACACAGCAACGCGCGGGAGTGCTCGTGTGAGGGATATCCCGTCAAAACATAAACAATTCAACATGATGAGCTCATGTTTATCTCACTTATAACGAGTTTCAGTGCTCTACCCACTAAGTTATTTTTAGCTTTTTACTATTTATCTGTAAGATGTTTAAAAAAAAAGATGTGAAATTGATGATAATATATGTCAAATATTTATTTGGAAAATATTTCGTTACATTATTATATTTGTTTCTAATCACAATAGTGCTGTACTATAGGGTTAAGTAGTATTATTGTTTTTTTATTATTATCTTTATTAAAATATATTTTTTTAGAGTTTTCCCAAACTTAAGAGGGGTAAGACCCCCCAAAAACATTGCAAAAGCTCCACGACGTTAAAAAATACATACTGACATTTACCTACAAATACATTTATTAACAAGTTTGTAAGAATTTCATGTGAATTATGAGAACTATGATGTAAACATTCTTTACAAATATATTTTGATCCATAACACTTACCTTACATACTTTAAAAAAAAATCTAATTTTAGAAAAATTGGAATATTTTAATTATTTTAATATATTGATTTGGACTAGCTACGGCCCACAGTTGGGGAAGGACTGCTTTAAACTATCTAAAGAAAAAGAAAAAGAAAAGAAAAGAAAAGAATGCCCATTCACATACGACGATCACTATAACGATATCAGGGTAGGATATCATTCTGCATAAAATATGTCGAATATTATTTGGAAAATATTTAGTTTCTATTATGTTACATTATTATATTTGTTTCTATTATATCACTATAATACTGTACTATAGGGTTAGGTAGTATTATTGTTTTTTTATTATTATTTTTATATAAATTGTTTTTTTTAAATCAAAAATATATTTTTTAATTTAATCTTATTTTATAAGTTTTCCTCTAAACTATCTCAAGACGACCAACTATCACCAACGATAACTGATATCAGGGTAGGACATCATTCTTCAGTTTTGTCTGTTGCTTTAAATGCTCGAGCGCTTCTCTGATTGGCTGTCAATCGTCCTGAATGTGATTTCAGCGATATTGTTCTTCACCGCCGTTATCTTTATAGTAGTGATGCGAACTCGTCCATTCTTTTCTATATAGAATGATTTTTATCATTGCAGCATCTGGACTGGATCATTGATGATCAATTCATTTTTAGGTTTTAGGAAAAGCTTTTAACCTTCTGAACTGCACTGAATCCCAGCTGGCTCCTGACCCTCACAGTGCCACTTTTGACACTTTCAAATCAAATTCCCCTTGTGGGGCCAACACGAGTTTTTCCTGAATGTATGGATGTTTCCATATTACCCAAGCTTAGTTACATCTGTTAGCTGTGTTAGTTTTACTCTAAATGTTCATATTCAAGTGTAAGAATGTATCTATGCGTTAAAAACTCCTAAACCCATGCTTCTTGGATTCAAAATAATCCTCTCGGCATGTTCTAACTAAATATTGGGGTCATATCATGGTAATATGCATTATTCTATTTTTAAAGTACTTTGGAGGATAAAGGACTCAGTTTGGACACCTCCATGCAAATTAGGTCATAAAAAGAGACAAAAGAAAGTCACTAAAGGTCCATGTTCACCATTGGTCGGCATGCCCGGAGTTATCTTTATAACACCTAAACACGAGTTCATCTGTGCTCAGAAACCTCCATCCTGGACAATATACCTTCCTTCTTCTTCTTTTATTTTCTGGAATTTTGCAAACAGTTAATTCCGTTTTGAAACTCCCGCTGAAGATTCGACCTCAGGAAGAGACTGATCGAAGCTCTGGCTCCACGCACTGAAGTTTTGAACGGCGTTCTCCACAGCACCAGAGTACTAATGCAAGTATCTGAATTAATGGCGTTTTAGTTTGATTGTCTGAAGTGATTACGTTGCTGGCTCTCAAAAGGGTTAACTGTTTGTAATCTTGCCTTCTTTGATCAACCTCCTTTCTTTCTTTATTTTCATTATTATATTGTATGTGCTTAGATTTAGTTGTATGTATTCATATATTATCATTTCATCATTTAGCAGACGCTTTTATCCAAAGCGACTTACAAGGGGAGCAATTAGTGGTTAGGTGTCTTGCTCAAGCACTTTAGTCATGGTATCGAAGGTGGAGAGAGTGCTGTTTATTCACAATCCCCACTTTCAATTCCTGCCGGGGTGGGAATCGAACCAACAACCTTCAGGTTACAAGCCCGACTCCCTCACCACTAGGCCACGACTACCTATTAAACACATTGTATTCACGCTTGATTGTCTCTGATTGAAACTCATACCTGAACCAAGTCCCTTTAACACTTTGATTTCACTAGCTATGCTTCTTAAGTACTAGAATAGGAGATCTTTTCTTGGCCGGAGAAGAAAACTTCTTTTCTAGAATTGGTAAGAAAATCGAACTGATAGTTTTGCTGGACAAAACAGACCAGTCTTTCCAAAATTAATTCTAAAGCTAGAAATAATTTTAGACCATACATATTCATAATTAATTATAATTTGTTGTAATTGATCATCCATATAATTCCCTTTGTGGTTGATTCATATTCATAACTAATCATAACACGATCAAGTTGTGAATATATTTCATCCATTTGAGCAAATTTCGCTACATTGTTATTATTGGGAATGGGCCTTTAGACTATAGAAATATTTAATAAAGATTGTATTCTATTAAGGCCTGTTCACAAGGACAATAACGATAAAGATATAGTTCTAAAATATAAAAGAATAGAAGAGTTCATACCAGTTTTTTTTTTCCATAGAGTTCAAGTTTTTTTCCAGCTGATCAATCAGAATCAATCCTACTTTAAAGAGCGCGGGCAAACAACAAAACTGTCCGCCGGTGTGGACGCTATCGTTATCTTTATCTTTATAGTCATCGTTCTTGGTGTGAATGTGCCATTATTGTCCAATACAGTTTAGAATACAGTCAGTTTTTGTCTCACATAACAAAATAATCGCATTTATTTTACAGAAACACACCATAAGTACACGTTTCCAAGCAGAAAACTCTCAGAAGTTGATAAAATAACAAATATTGTGATCAGAATGAAGATACGATATTGTTGACAGTTTGTGGTTGTGAAACGCAGGTGTGAGCTGCACCTGCGGTTCCTCCGCTATAACACCTGTTTGAATTGGAGGGAATTCACAATCACTTTGATGTTAAGCCGGTTAAAAGTAAATATATCTAAAAATATAATCTAAAATAAAGGCAAATAAGGTGGAAAACGGCTCTGAGAGGTAAAGTCACAGCTACAGGCGGTTTCTTTGATATTTTGTAATCTAATGTAATGACAACTCAGACATTTCATGGCTTAAATGTCTACATACTTAGATATTTGTGTATTTGACAGTGCTGTTTGAATGCGTTTTCATGTCCTCCAAGAGAAAATACAGACTTTAAAGGCACTCATTCTCCTAAATTTCCATTTTTTAAAACAGCTACTGGTCCGATGCAATGTTTTGGCAAACTTTTCATAGCAGTATATGAGTTTATAACTGACTTTCTCGCTCCGTTTCCTTGAGTTACAGTGTTTTAAATCTTACTGCAGACATTATACTGCCATAAAAAAAGAAATGGATTAGAAAACATAAACCGTTCAGTGGGATTCTATATAGAACCCTGGGGTTCTTGACTCAATTTTAAAGAACCCCTCATGCCAAAAAGGAATGTATTGAATGATTGCATAATACTTTCATGCTTAAAGGTTATTTAAATGTTTTTCTAGTGATATAAAATATGTTTACAAGCTGTTTAATTCATAAAATACAAAATTAACACTGAATTAAAACAAAATGTATTCATTAAAACTAAATCCATAAAATGATGGTAAGCCCTAAAAGGTTTTAAATCCTTTAACCTTTTTGTAATATATTATTTTATTACATGACTCTTTTTTTTACTGGTCAATCATTGCATTCTCTAATTAAATAAACCATATAACTGACCACTGTTCTACGTAACTGACTTCACCTCAAATCATTTTCACAATTGACAGGGAAACTCATCTAATAAAATGGGCTTTTAATGAGCATCTCTCATATGACTTATATACGTATATATATATATATATATATATATATATATATATATATATATATATGATTAAATCCATCCATCCAACTGCTTCCTGGATATTTTGCATGCACTGAAATATACAGACTGACCGCAGACACAATCACCTCTGTGCCTCACCTCTTACACACAGACAAGCTTCCTCTTCCACATTTATTGTCCGACAGCATTATTCTATCATCAGAAGCGTCATCAACATTCGTAAGGCCTGGAATTTTCTGTCTAAAGTTAAATTTAATGTATAAGAATGTCAATATGTGGCTCATTTGAAAGATTTATCATGCAAAAAGTGCAGAAGTTGCAGGAAAAAAGTGCTGAAGTAAGGACAAAAAGTTAAAAATTGCATGAAACGTGACCAGACATGATCAAGGGCTCAATTCCTCCTTCAATAGCAGTATGTTCACATTCGGATCCTGATGAGCAATGCTGAGTACAACACTTCTGCATTTCATGATCTTATTAATAAATTCAAGACAATGATAAAGACTGAGCAGCAACCAGACTTTGTTCCGTACACAAGCCCATTTACGACTATGGAAATTTGATCGGAAAGACACAAACACAAATCATTTGACCCTTCGCAAAGACCCCAAAGACCCAAGCCATACGCTCTCACGCCACACATCATGTTCTCAGTACAAAATACATCCCGGAGCAAAGAGGACACTGACGGTGCGTCGACAGACAAGACAGAGCAGGTTACTTTTGATATGAAACAGTTTCATATTTAATATATCGTAATTTTTTAAAGAAGTTTAAACAATAAATAGCGTCTAGTGTGTCTTTAATGTGTCGTGACAGACCGCTGTAGCTCCTTCAAGCGGCTTGTAAACCGATAATCTCTTCATACTAGTTCATTTATAGCATCAAATAAACATGAATGAACATCAGAAGGAATGTTGTTTCAAGCGCAGAAAGACGTGAGTACACACAATTTTTGAAGTTCAAGTTCACCAAAGTTAATCTACTAACTCCCCTGACTGCTTTGTCGGACAAAATGGCGGATTCTGGGTTATGATTGGTCAGATCGCCTGTCAATCAAACTGTTTGCGAAGGGTCAATTACGGCTGATGGACATTTATTCACCATTCACACAGTTAAACAGGAGATAATGCTGCAGTATTAGTAATAGAGGAGCCCTGCACAGCGTTTTCAAGCTCCCACATTATTTGCAAAAGATTTCCTAGAGCAAAATATTATGTTTTGCATTCCTGAAAAAGTTGCTTTGTGCATGATGCTTTTGGTTTCTCTATTAAAGGATCAACCAAAAGCCTTGTATGCATTGCAGCAATACAAGGTGACATCAGGATTTAAATATGAACTCCACTAACATCTAAAAATTTGTAAGTCAAATGTAAGGGAAGAAAGTATTGGTAAAAACAAAAGTCTAATTCAAGCAAAATCCGCCACACCAGACATTCCACCGGCTATAAACGTCACTATATTCTAAAAAACTGAATCATGCCAAAAAAGAAGAAGTCCAGCAAGACACCGTTTTATTTCGGCCAGGCCAGTTGAATCATTAGCAGTCGCACATGTTGACTAATCCTCAACCTGAACACACTGATCATACACCATCATCTGTCTGTCTGTCAGGCTAACTCATATTTATTTCCCTTTTTACATTTGAACAAAGTGGCCTACATTAAATGTTTATATTGTGTTTGTGCCAAGAACGCTCTGTAATTGTACACTGCACCAGCAGTCGCGGTACGTAAGAGCGACGTGAGCTGTGCGTCTCTCTGTCTTGAGCCGTTTGTGTGGGAGAAGAGAGCTTCACCTGCTCATATTGTAGTCTGAGCAATGATACGGCTGAACACTGAGGCATGTTATAATAAGAGCAATTATTGAATAGGCTATTAATAACCAGTGATTTAATGATTAATAAAGAATCCTTCAGGATATATATAGGGATACAGATTAGTATGCATAAGATATTGGCTGTTTTTTAGTACTTATAAAGCAAATATTAATGCCTTATTCTGCATGACCATACTCCACATCCCTTAATCCTACCAATACCTAAACTTAATAACTAACTAACTATTAATAAGCAGTAATTAGGAGTTTGAGGCAAAAGTTGTCATTAATAGTGAGAATTGGACCTGAAAAGTATGACCATATATATATATATATATATATGTGTGTGTGTGTGTGTGTGTGTGTGTGTGTATATACATACACAGGGCTGTGTAAGTTACTTTTAAGATTTATTTTATTACAATTTACAAAATACATGCTTTTGTAAAGTATTTTGTTAGATTACCCAAGTTTTGTAACCTAATCTACTTTAGAATACTTTGGAATACGAATAAGTACGTAACACAAAAACAAGGTAAATGCGAGTTTTTCCTCACAATTCTGACTTTTTCAGTCAGAATTGTGTGATACAAACTCTGAATTTTGAGAAAAAGTTTCTCAAGTTTTCGAAATTTCAAGTTTTATCGTGCAATTCTGACTTTATAACTTGCAATTGTGAGTTTATATTTCCCAATTCTGACTTCATAAAACACAATTGTGTTTAAATATCGCAATTCTGAGAAAAAAAAGTCCGAATTGTGAGATAAAAAAGTCACAATCGCACCCCCCCCCCTTTTTTTTTCCAATTAATAGGGACTCACAAACAACTATCGCAAAACATGGAAATCATCCAGGTAATGACAGGACAGTTAAGATTAGATTAGATTAGATTAGATTAGATTCAACTTTATTGTCATTATGCAAAGTACAAGTACAGAGCTAATGAAATGCAGTTAGCATCTAACCAGAAGTGCAAGAATATAGTGTTTTATATACACATAAGTGCAGAGTAAATAAGTTATGATTTACAGAATGTACAGTAAAATTGCTATATACAGTAATAAGCAGAATATGTACAGAGTATGAATATGAATGCGATATAGGGATTATATGTACATTATGTACAGCAACAATGAAGGATTAAATATACATTTGTAAATGTATAATGTGTGTGTGTGTGTGTGTGTGTGTGTGTGTGTACAGGGTTGGGGAGTAACAAAATTTAAGATTCAAGGGTATGTCCATTTTTGAATGGGGCAATTTTTATAAATTCAGTCATTTTGTCTTGTGGAGTATATGTAAACTTCTGTTATGTGAAATAGCTTATTCAAGACAATAATGAGTAAAAATAACATGCAATTTTTATGATCACTCTTATTTAGTTCAAATTAAAATGTTGAATATTCAGAGTCAGAGAATCACCAATTGCTGTTTACATTAAATGACCATCACAGTTTACATTGATTACACATTAAACAAAATATATGACATTAAAATTCAAAGTAATCACTTTTGGGATGTAACTGTATTCTGATTACCCACCCATTTAAAATAAAACTGTAATGAAATACAATTTTTAAATACGTAACTAAGCATTTCGTTACTCCCCAGCCCTGTACACACACACACACACACACACACACACAAACTTTTTTTTAGATTCCAATTCTAAAAAAATTCCTGAAGGATTCTGAACATTTTTAATTATATGATGCAAGTTTGTCAGGCAAATCTGTGACAATGACCAAGTGAATTTTCCCTCATATTGTTGAGCTGAAAATATGTAAGCAATATTATTTTGTAAATATTATGAAACTGTAAAATTGAATGCAAAATAGAAGCACAAATGAACGCATTTCTACAGTTAGAAGTCGTTCTTAATTCAAAAACATGCGTTTAAAAGCTCAAATGAACCCTGCGCAGTGTTTGACGTCGCTTTTGTGTGTGTGAGACACACAATGCTTTCATTTATCCTTCATGGATATTATTAAAACTTTAAAAATGCAAACGCATTAAATGTTTAAAACGCACGCTGGTGGATACCAAAACCAACTCCTGTAAAACGTTCGCGAAACAAAACAGTCCCCGTAACCTACCGAGAGCTCCTCTCCATTCCTCTCTCTACTAGGTCTTCCGGGAAAGCATTCATCTGTGAAACAGGACTCTACTGTTTCCATAGAGACAGAACAACAGATCATTTTTGTTACCATAAATGGACACGGAAGTGAACCCGAGAGAGAAAAAAAACTGCGTGGCTCGCAAATACGCAGTGACGTCAGACGCTTTACTTTGCGTACCAGGCGTAGAGAGAACGTTCCGACCATGTAAGCAACGGTATCGACAAATCGTTGTGGGTGAATCTCGCTGCACAGAAACCGTAGAAATAGATGAATCGAGAAACTCAGCGAAAGGATAATGTGCAAATAAGACACGTGATTATAGGGAACTGAATGTTTATTCTTATTCGAAACGAATTTCCTCAGATATTGCATGCTAATGAAAGAGTGCCCTTTTAACCCTTAACAAGAAGAGAAGCCTCACTCTGATAAATCAATTTAAGAAAAACATCCACTCGTTTTTTTAAATGTAATATTCATTCTTGGTTTATTAGAAACATGCCAGACCACTGAAAAGGAAGCAGAATGCATAATGATATATATATATTTTTGCCACCATGGTCAGGATTACATTTTCTCGACAATACCAAAAAAAACAGTTAGTCACACACTTAGACACAGTGTAACGGACTGCACTGTACATCACCACATCAACTGATACAGTTACACGTACCTACTGGTACAAAAGTGCATGAAAGCATGTCTTTCACAGGATGAACAACATATTCAACAATGTCAACATCTGGAAGAAACAAATAGTGACTATAGTGACTTCACGGGATGTAACGATCACATTACATCTACTCCACAGCATTCACTATATTTTTTTTGAAAATGTTGAACATGTCAGACTCATTTATGAAAGCATTTTCTGAGGGGTTTTCAGTTCGTCGACAAGAGTATTCCGCACCCTTCTTCCTCAGAGTATTTCACTCTTAAAAATAAAGGCTCTTTATTGGCATTTATGGTTCCGTGAAGAACCTTTAACATCCACGGAACCTTTCTATTGCACGAAAGTTCTATTTGAAAAAGGTTCTTTAGACATTTAAAATGTTCTACACTTAGAAAAAATGGTTCTTTGGGGAACTACAAAGGACAACCACCTTTATTTTTAAGAGTGATGTGCCAGAACCTTCATAAAGTCTTCAGGATTTCTTTGGCTGCATTAGGTTTGCCCTCTTTGCCAGTGTCGTGCTTCTCCACGTCGGCATTGTTGAAGCTGAAGACGGGCACAGCGTTGGTGCTGCCACAGGTGGGGCTGCATGTGGGCGAGCTGAGAGGTTCTAACCCGCCGCCCATTGACATGTACAGGGTTTCCCATTCACTCAGGCCCAGAGAGCTCGTGAGGTCGATATCTGGCACTAACAGATCCATGTCATCGCCGCTGTCTATCACGTCGCTAATGTCTTCCATGGACACATCCCTCATATCGATGTACGGTTCCACCTCAGCAGCACCCAGTTCGGCACTGGAACACAGAAGGACGTCGGAGTCCCCAAAGATCGCAGTGCTGGTGGGGTCGACCTGCTGAGGGGAGGAGGGCACCTGTTCTGGGGAGGCGGTGGGAGCTTGACTCTGCTCGTCCTGGGCTTGGGTCTGTTCCTCGGTTTCTGCCGCCATCTCCTCCGTGAGTTTACAGTGGGGTTTGTGAGCAGAAAGGATGAGCTCGAGTCGTTCTTTCTCCTTCAACAGACTGGCGATCTCAGACTGCAGAGCTGCTTTGTCCTCCTCGAGACTGTCGGTTTCCTGAGCATACGCAGACTATAGTCATATCATGCACAAAGTCATCTTTTTGGAAGGAGATCGCAGATTATGGTGATTTGTAAACTTACAGCTTGGAGACTGTTGGTTAGTTCTCGCCGACGGTTTCGACACTTGGCGGCTGCGAGTTTATTCCTTTCTCTTCTGATCCTCTTCCTCTCCTCTTCCTCTGGAGAAAGCTGAAAGGAAGAAACACATGCATGGATATCGTCGCTAAATGCATATTGTATGCAAATAGTGTTTATTTAATGGCTAATGCCTGTGGTTGATAAAAATACAAAATTGTGCTTAAAATTTACTCCAATCCAAAAAATAATGGTTTCAACAGGAGGTTTTCGCATCGATGCCGAAGAATATTAGTTCACTTCAAAATTGAAATTTCCTGATAATTTACTCACCCACATGTCATCTAAGATATTTATTTATGTCATCTTTCTTTCTTCAGTCGAAAGGAAATGATGGTTTTTGAGGAAAACATTCCAGGATTTTTCTCCATATAGTGTACTTCAATGGGGTTCAACAGGTTGAAGGTCCTAAATGCAGTTTCAATGCAGCTTCAAAGGATCTACATGATCCCAGACGAGGAATAAGAGTCTATCTAGTGTAGCGATCGGCCATTTTCTAAACAAAATTAAAAAATTATATAGTTTTTAACCACTAATGCTCGTCTTGCACTGCTCTGCAATGCGCCACTCATTACGTTATCAGTACCGCAGTAGGGCGAAAAACATTTTCTCCTCCAACTTCAAAATCTTCCGACATCCTTGCTTTGCCTTTTTTTGTAAAGGGAGTTTGACTTGAGTTTTTGTACGTTCGCTTTGTAGACACTGGATCGGTACTTCCGAATACGTCACGCGTGACCTTTCCAGTGTGATTACGTAATGAGTGGCAGAGCTAGTCCAAGACGAGCATTTGAGGTTAAAAAGTAAAAAAAAATTTTTTTTAGAAAATGGACGATAATAACACTAGATAAGACTCTTATTCCTCGTCTGGGATCATGAAGATCCTTTGAAGCTGCATTGAAACTGCAATTTGGACCTCGATAACCATTAAAGTCCACTATATGGAGAAAAATCCTGGGATGTTTTCCTCAAAAACCTTAATTTCTTTTCGACTGAAGAAAGAAAGACATAAACATCTTGGATGACATGGGGGTGATTAAATTATCAGGAAATTTCAATTCTGAAGTGAACTAAGTGGACAATTTTTAAAAGAACCATTTTTATTGCTTAGTGTATAGAACATTCTAGTAATCTGAAGAGCCTTTTTTTTTACTATAAAGAATCTTTTGTGCAATGGAAAGGTTCCACAGACGTTAAAGGTTCTCCCTGGAATTATAAATGCCAATAAAGAACCTTTATTTTTAAGAGTAGGTAAATACACATACAGCCAGCTGAACGTGGAACTCTCCAGAAAGCCCGGCTGCATTTAAACACAAATCAAATATAAATGCTAAGCTTCGAGGTAACAGCTAAAAAAAAAAAATGTGTTTACCTGATCTTTCACCCCCTTTCTCCGGCCAGTGAAGGTCTTACGTCCCGGTTTAACATCTGTGGAGTGAGACGAGCTGTGTGGTTTCTCGTGTCTGCAGGGCGACACTGAAGAGATGTCAGTCGACAGGACCATCCACTTGAGATCTGGAGCTGAAGCCACGGCAGTGACCGTTGGAACAAAGGGAGCATCAGCATCCTTCAGAAGACCTGTCTTCTGAGAATGAGCATGAAAATGTGTCCATCATGTGTTGTTCATAACAAAACTGCATTTTAATGGCTTACATCAAAAATTGTGGTTGTTTACAAGAAATATCAGATCATCACATAAGCATACATCATAATTACATAATCCATTTTGGTTACATTCTAGGTAAACATGCAATTGATTGTACCTGCGTATCCTTCATCTCAGCAGCTGATGTGTGCAGCAGCTGTTCTGCAGACACCTGAGAAACACTCGCGTTTTTAGGCATCAATTCTGCTAGATCGCTCCAGGAGATGCTGGGAACCGGATCAATATGTGACTAATGTCAACAAATGCTATGCTGCAGGTTTTTTTATTTATTTATTTATTTTAAAAAAAAGATTTAGATTGAGGTTACTACGCTAGGAGGCACCAGCCATCAGCACTGCTTCTCTTTATAGTGAGGCAGATTTTTATGAATGAAATCTGTGAGACTGTACCACTGATCCGGAGGGGAGAGATTTAAGCACGAGCCAAATATATTAAACGCAATTTCACAAATATCTCTGGCTCAAAATGACGCTCATTTTAACTCAATATTTTACGCATTCAAATAAAGTGTTTAATGCGTAATGATAGGTCGTTTTGTGAAGTTATAACGATGCAGCTTTCACATGAATGAACAACATACGTCATTTTACGTGCTTTGTTTGCAGCCTATCTTTCGCATTTCTCTGTGAGGTTACGATTTATGCACATTATAGACATTCATATGTTAAAGAGGGCTCATCTGCGGGTGCGTGATTGTCTCACGAGGAAAATAATTACCATAAATAGACACATCATCAATGTATTAACCGAGTATGACACACAAAAAAAGAAGAAATAATTGTTGTGATACTTCAACCGCGCCCTTTCTATTAAAAACTGTGATTTTTCGAATCCCTTGTCAATTAGAATGATGGATCTCCCACTCAGAGCGCTCCAGCAACAACCCTGTCGCTGATGTGAGCAGCCAATCAGAGAGCAGCGTGTTTTGACCATATTTGGCATATCCGGTGTGGAGCCTCTAGCTGCAGCGCTACTGCGGCACAGCCTATTTTTATCATTTCACACTTAATTCAATGACATTCTTATGACGACAGCTTCGCCAAGTACCCAAAATATCTAAGTATGTGTTTTTAACTTTTTTTTTTTTCATGAAAGTTGGCTATTTCATAACAGCTATTATTCCGTCTACTCTGTTTATCAGGATTTGAACAAAAATGCTTTCAATGCTTTGATTAACACTTGAACTGGAAGAAAATGCCGTTGTTCTTCTCCATAACCTGTGTGAAAATCTCTATTCATAGCTCAGATGAGGTAATCCTACTTTCCCAACGAGGGCGCGTGACTGGGGCCTCCCTTCTGTCCACAGTCCAAGAGTTTCCCGGCAAATCCGCCCCTCGTTTCTGATCTGTGAGTCTCGTGAACGGAATAGGGTCATTTGCAGGAGGGTCATTCAGCATCATATAACAAAGGAAACCCATCACAGGCATTTTAAATTTATGAATTATTATTTTAAAAATAATTATTACTTTTCTCCTTTCTCCGTGAGTCCTCTGTCCTATAATGTCAACTCAAAATGACATCATCATCATCATTATCTTATTATTCAAGGACATTTAAGTGTTTCTTTTTTTTTTTTAGCACATTTACTTTATTAAAGATATTGTTAAGTTTCTTAAATAATCACGTGGGTTCTCTTAGCACGACTTTGACAGTAAATAAATGATTTAAAACTGGATATGTGTAAAGATATTTACCCTGTGGTCTCATGACCTTGCACACAAGGCAAAATACACAGTCAACATTAGTTATATGAACATGAAATAATCAATGCAGGCCTAGTTTCTTAACTCTACTTGCTTTAAAAATAACCACATTTTCAAACTGGAATGTCTTGCTACACCTAAAGTGTACACAATCAAAGCATTATGTTTATTTACTGTTAATATTTATGGAAGACTTTCGTTGTTGAAAGGCGAAACCTCAGTGCATTCGCAGAGGCTCGGGTTGCAGTGACGCTAGTGGGCGGGGCGTCGCCAAGACAACGCGGCAGATCAAACAAAACAAGAACACAGAAGTAGAGCAGTAAAATATGACATCACATGGGAACGCTGATAGAGCTGTTTTCGTTTGTTAATCAATAACAAACCGCTTTCAGTCATATTTACCCGTAGCCAATGGTAGAACATTAATAAAACAAGATTAATTTAAAAGCATTCCAAACTATACTATAGTATATTTTAATATACTATTAAAGTTTATATACTATTAAAGTAAAACTTTAATAACTTTATATACTACACCAATATATTAATAATATATTATAATATTAATAATTATGCACATATTAAATATAACGCATATATTCACGTTTTTAAAAATGTTTACTTTTACATCTCAAGATTATTTATCTGTCCAGTGACGCAATACACAAAGCTAGGAGATGAACTCAGCATTTTATTTCGAAGGAATCCCTCCTTAAACGTGCGAAGGCAGTTCACACTAGTAATCTGTCACGCCTTTCATTACTCAAAGGTACGAACACAACCCGAGGCGATGAATGTCTTCTGTGTCTTTTCGCAGAAAGCATGAAATCTGACAAGATTAAGTGCCAGGTGAACACAGTCTGAACGTGTATCATGAACGTTATTTGAAGTTTGCTTCAAATAGTTTTCAATTCCAATTCAATTCAAGTCATTAAAGCAATTGATTTTAAACCTAATAATACAGTAACATTAGAACTGATAATCTATTTTGTCATGGTTGTAAGCAGAAAAGTTTTTTGTGTTTTCTGAAAAGTCTTCTCGAAGCATCTTTACATAACGCTGTATCCACACTGCAGAGTGTTTCCCATAAGCACTCCGCCCATTCAGGATGTTTCCATATAAGGTGAATGACGTCGTGGGATACCCTACTATGGAACGTCATGTATTCCACTCCGTTTTCAGTCAAAAATGTTAATTTTAGAACGTTTTTGTTATGTATTATGATTATAAATCTGCATAAATTGTTTATCGATCATGTAATCAGTAAAATGCTTACCCGGAGATGTGTTTTTCTATTGTTTCTATGCAATCACTGAAAGCCCAGCGCTACGCCTTCTCTGACGTCACAGCGCAGACTGAGATAAAAACTCCGCGAGCGCTGTAGAGCGACAGTCAAACTTTGGATACACAGAGAGAGCAGAACAGCAGACGCACAGGGAACTAACACACCGAGGCTTTTTAAACCGTCCTAACTTTCTGGATATATTAGCGCTGGATAGCTCGTGCTTCTCGACTTTTGACAGGATGATGTTTACCAGCCTTAACGCCGACTGTGACTCGTCTTCCCGGTGCAGTACGGCGTCGCCGAGCGGCGAGAGTGTCGCGTATTACCCGCTCAGCCAGACTCAGGTATATTTTTTGACAATTATCAGTATTTAATTTATTAATGTAGTCTTAAAGGATGATTTTTTTGGTTGTTTATTTATTGTAGCTCAAGTATCAAATTATATTACAGCCATATTATGAGCAATGACAAAAAAAATGCTATATAATATAATGTTTTAAAATCAGCCCTTTCTTATTTACATTTTAGGAGTTGACAGATCTGAGTGTCTCAAGTGCCTCTTTCGTGCCGACCGTCACCGCGATCTCTTCTTGCCCGGACCTGCAGTGGATGGTTCAGCCCATGATTTCATCTGTGGCGCCCTCCAACGGCGGGTCTCGATCTTACAACCCGAATCCTTACCCCAAAATGAGGGTCACTGGAACAAAGTCCAACAAGAGAGCCCGAGCTGATCAGGTAAATAGCGCCTTTGACTTTGTTTTTAGGGATTGATCGGCCACAGACATTTTGTCTGTAACTTTCAGTTCAGAACTGTACAATAAAAAAGTTCAGAAAGTAAAATATCTGTGTTGTTGCTTCCGCAGATTTCTCCGGAAGAGGAAGAGAAAAAAAGAGTCCGCAGAGAACGCAACAAGATGGCTGCCGCAAAATGCCGCAACCGCAGACGAGAACTCACCGACACGCTGCAAGCTGTAAGTATTTTCTCAGATCTTTGTGGACATGCTTCGTTTAGCCAATTGTGAATGTCCAGTGTCTGACGGTGTTTGCTTTTGTCTCTGACAGGAAACTGACCAACTTGAGGATGAGAAATCCGCTCTTCAAAACGACATTGCCAGCCTGCTCAAAGAGAAGGAGAGGCTGGAGTTCATCCTCGCTGCACACAAACCCATCTGCAAGATCCCCACCGACATGGCCGCCAGTCTCACCGTATCGCCCATCACCTCCGATTCGGTCCCCGAGATCCACAGCGTCACTACCTCAGTGGTTTCCACACCAAACGCGACGGTTACAACCTCTTCCAGCAGCTCGCTGTTTTCCAGCACGCCCTCCACCGACAGCTTCAGCTCCACGGTGAGGATCTCAGACCTGGAGCCCTCACTGGAGGAGTCTCTGGAGCTCTTGGCCAAAGCTGAGCTGGAAACGGCTCGCTCTGTCCCAGACATGGACCTGTCCAGCTCCCTGTACACTCAAGACTGGGAGCCGCTCTACACGCCCGCCAACACTGACCTGGAGCCCCTGTGCACGCCCGTCGTCACCTGCACTCCAGCCTGCACCACCTATACGTCTTCCTTTATGTTCACCTACCCAGAAAACGACACCTTCCCCAGCTGTGGGCCGATGCACCGGAGGGGCAGCAGCAGCAACGACCAGTCGTCCGAGTCATTGAATTCCCCAACCCTTCTCACTCTCTGAGAACTCACTATAGACTCTTAGAATTTATATTTCTGTCACACAACTTGATATAAAAGGCATTGCAGGGCTATGGAACTGACTCTATCAAGCAATCACGATTGCTTCCCATATTTATCTGAACCATATATGCCTGCCAAATGTAGCAAGAGAAGCATGGATTAACTGATTTTGCATTAATGATCTGGTTAATGTTAAGTTAAACTAATAATATAGTTTTTTTTTTAGTTTACTGGTGCTAGATTTCAATTGTTGTGTTAGTGTGTTCTGAGCAATAGAGAACTAATATGTTTTGACTTCACGGTTGATTTTTCTGAATGTGTGAATTTTATTTACTCAAATGTGTGCTGCCTAACCATTGCATTAAATGGTCTGATGTCCAAGTATGAAGTTTTCTGTGAAAACGTAGTCTCTTTAATTTATGGGATTTTTATTTTTGTACTGAAATGTGAACTTGCGACTTGTTTGCAAAACTAGAAAGAATAAATATTACATGTACAAAAATGATTTGCTTGTGTGGACGTGAGCTCACTGTGCGACACTTCATCACTGACAAAACGTTTGGGGTCAGTAAGATTTTATATATTTTGTTTTAAAGAAATGAAGACTTTTTTTTTTTGCTGATTCGTTGACAAGTTCAAACAAATGCTGTTGTTTTGAACTTTGTTCATGACAAATGAATCAATTTCCGCAAAAAAATAAAATAACAGAGCACAACTGTTTTCAAAATTACTCGTTTTTTTTTCCATCCCGGGAATAAATTACGTTTTAATTTAAAAAAAAAAAAAATTGTAGAAACTTTACTTTTAATCAAGTAAATACAGCCTTTATGAGCATTAGAGACTTCTCCCAAAAACATAAAATTATCCAAACCCCAAACTTTTGAACAGAAGTGCATGTGTGTGTGTGTGTGTGTGTCAGACTAGTAAATATCACAATCTTTTCATAGTCACACTTTGGCCCAATATTGAGTTACACCCTTCAAACCACACCTTAACATTGACTGGGAATCAAGATCATTTCCTATTAATATTTAAACTGCTCTTTTGTGTTCTGCTCTGGTTCAGGCGCAAGTAGTTCTGATGGATTGTAAAGATTTATTTTAAACTTATAACCAGAGCCTATTATGATTAGTTAGCATTATTTTATCTACAATACAAGAAATTTCAGCGGAAATGATGGTGTTCATCTGCGTAAGAGACTGTGATGCAATCACGACATTATGCTTAGGTCACTTCCTTCCCCTTTCACGCTTATCGCGGTTGCACTCATAATCACAAGTGACTGTTGAACGTCAAGAACGTGAGGATCTTCCTTTTCTGTGTATGCTTTTTATCTCTCTATTACGTTAGTGGCTATTAAAATGATACTTTTTCATGTACAGTATATAAAAAAAGAGATATTGATGGAACAAAAAGGCAGCTAAATAAAATGCTAAACACCGGTAAGGCTCAAAACTACCGCTTCGTATCTCCAGCAGCAGACAGAGCCAGTCGGTGAGATTATGGTCCTGACGTGAAATCACGTAGTATGTAATAATTCCCTGTCTATTAATACAATTGGCAGACCCCAGAGAGAGGCAGAGACAGAAATAGCAGGTGCGCTGCCTTCACCATCAGCATCAACAGCAGTAAAATTAGAACACGGTGACGCCGACCTGCGTCGATGCTGCAGCCCAGGGGAGGAAACAGACAGCCAACGTATGCTGGAGAAAAAAAGCAGGAGAAAAGGGAAAAAAAAGGCAGAGAGAATCCAGGCTAAAGATAGACCATAATGCACTGCTCCCTCACTGATAAAGACACACAGTTGGATCGCCGCCATTTTCTACATCATCTGGTGGATAATATCCAAAGTAAGGCATGAGCAGATTGGCTGATTGTTTAGATATAGACACATTTATACATGTATATACAGCTGCTGTCTCCACTATTATAGAGAAGAAGAAGTCGCATTAGACAACCCTTCACCCAGAGATCATATACAGTAATAGATATGAGCAGCTGTCTGTATATAATTGCATGACATCACATTGTGAATCAGCTAAAGTCCACAAAGGCTTGGCTTTAAAGCGAGGACTTATTTCGTTGATTTTCGGTGTGAAAGTAAATCTGCAAATGAATGCAGATTTGACTGATATTCAAATCTATTTCACTGTAAAAAATTATTTGGTTACACTTTATTTTACAGTGCTGTAGTTACATTGTGATTACTCAAATAATTACTCAGTACTATTACGTAACTATATGTACTTACTATAGAATTACAGTTAGGGTTTGGTTTTAGGTTAGTTACTTGTAATTATGAATAATTTACTGTTATTACTATAGTAAGTAGATGTAGTAACGTGTAACTATGGCACTGTAAAATAAAGTGTTACCAATTATTTTCACGATTTGTTATCATCACAATATTTTCTTTCTTTTGTCAAATCAACTTAATTAATTAATGTGGTTCGGATGACTTAATATTTTGAGTTTCTGTTGATTAAACCATTCGCCTTCATTGTATTAACTCAAATTTTTCATTTCAAATGAATAATAATATTAATTATAATATCATAATATATATTATAATATATATATTATATAATATAATATTATTATTAAATGAACTCAACTTAACTTACATTTTTTAAGTTAAACCAACAATTCTTTTTTACGGTGTTGAAGTGATCGGAACAGGTCCGCAAAACCTCTCACAAGGAGACCAAAAATAAAGCGCAACAAAAATAAAATATTACAAATTTCAAGGGAAATTTTAGATCCAACTCGACTTTCTTATAAACTGATTTCAGGGGTATTTATACCTTAATGAGGGCATTTTTCTAACCATAATAGACACACTGTGTTGTCAGTTTATTCATATATATCAACTGAATTTATAAATTCAATATTAAATTAAATATTAAATAAAAAAAAATAAATCTGAACAATTATGGATTTTACATATTAACATGCAAAAATTATTTATTATAAGATATAATAACTAATGCTGCAGTAACAGATTATTCTGTAATCAGATTCCAAAAATGAAGTACTTCTAATTATATTATATTATGTTTTAAAATAGCCATAATCAGACTACAGTTACTTTTTTATTGATTACATTATTACATGTTATTATCACAGTGGCAGTAAATTATTTATAGTTCATTGATTCTCCATACTAATTTTTTTATCTTTTTCATTTTCCTTTCTATAAAAGCCTACTGTTTATAAACGTTCAGGTTGTACGTCTTCCAGGTTTGTGCAACTGGACATACAGACCAGCCACTAGTCATGTGACTATCACTGAAAACTGAGCAAAACACAGCATTTGTTCGCTGAATTTACAGAAATCATTTCACTTTTAAGAAGTGTTTACTCAACATTACAACACTGAATATCTAATGAACTCCTGACGAACACATTAATTATTATTTTTAACTATCAATCAGTGAGTCATTTAAGAAATTAATGTAATATTTATATTTACATGCGATGCAGGGATTCCTCAACTTTTTTTTTTCAGCTGAACCTCTTTTATCTAATATATTTACTTGAAGTAAGCCCTTAGGTATTGAGTTAATAAGTTAGGTCCATAATAATAATAATAATAATAATAAATAAAATTAAGTTCATGGTTCTCGGATGTCGTTTAATGGTCACGTGACATGCAGGTAAACAAATAAAATATATATATTTTTAATTTTAGTAAGTGTTTTATTTTCATTGTTTTTATTTTAAAAATATTAAAAATTAAAAATATTAAAAATATTAAAAATATTTAAATTTTTATAATACATTTTCATTAAACTCACAAAACCCCTGCAGGAACCCCAGTCATAACAACACTTCATAACAAAGAAAGGCATATATTTCCTATCTTTTTGTATTTTTTATATCAGTATGTTACAAGATTATCCTATTCAAATCAATGTGATAAACGAGTTAGGTCAAAAGTAATCTAAAAGTAGTCAGATAATATGTAATATGTAACTAACTACAATTTTTGTCAAGGAATTTGGAATCAGTAACTGACTGCAATTTACCAGCACTGATCATAACTTAGATTTAAACCATATATTTTATATATTTTTTACACTAAATATGAGCAAGAACACTTACCTCAGAGACAATGAATCCAGATATTTGCTGCTCAGGGACTAAATACAATCCCACATAGATCTGGAATAGAATACATCAAGTGTTAAACATTAAGTTAATAAACATTAAAAAAAAAATTGAAAAATTGAAAAACAGAAATTGACAAACGAAGGTCACGAGGGTATTTTGCCCTGAGTCAGCGCAATTTTCAGACTTTACTTCAGCATGCACTAAAGATTTTTTAAATTCATTGTTTTATTAAACTACATTTAAAAACAGGAATTAAATAAACAACTTTAAATATGTTTATTAATTTGCCCATATAAAAAGCGATTTATTTATATACATTTTTATGTTTGAATTATTAATGTTTTATTTTTATGTGGCACTCCTGGTCCTCCATAATGCACAACATGTCTCGAAAAAATGAAAAAACAAACATTTTTTGTACATTTCTCCACGAGCCGGCGCTCAAGCTACACAGAGAATCGCGGAAGCGGCGCGCATGCGCGGAGTGAGGAGTGCGCAGGCGCAGTGCGCAGCTCGACCCGGGCCTGCAGTAGTGGAGCGATCAGCTCGTCATGGCGCGGTTCCGTGTGCTTTCGCTCTCCATCACATTGTTGTTTGTGGTTCAGTCGGTCGTGTCGATCTCATTCTACCTGCCGGTGCGCAGCAGAAAGTGTCTACGGGAGGAGATCCATAAAGACGTGCTCGTTACCGGAGAATACGAGATCAACGAGCAGCCGAACACGAAAACCAACCTGAAGGTGACGTCACATTTAACACATCTACAGGATTAGCGATTTAAATTCTCTCGCAAAAGGTCGTTAGAGTTATAATAAACTGTTAAATTACGTTTGACTGGAGTTTTCAGTTAATTTGTGACGGTTGTAGCGGTTCTGTGAGTTTAAACTCAAGGCCGTCATGTTAGTGCTACATGGCGCTTCCTGGTTGGACGGTTTAATTAACTTCGTTTTTAATCACATTAAGCTGGTTAAATAAATTAAATGACTTATGTTAATGACAATATGCCGTGTAAAGTGGGTAAAGAAGAAATGCGGATCGAGTTTGTGTGTTTTCCATCATTCACTCTAGTTATAACACGTCAGTCTTACATCCAAACTCGCCTGCACTGAAATTTATGGCTTATAATGTACATTTCAGTGTAAAAAGATTTAACTAAACATTATTAATAAGTGTTATGTTCAATAATAATTTGATTTTGATGATAATAACATACGCTGGTTATCTTTCTGACCTTTATCATGCTTTTTGGCCTTATTTATAGTAGATGTTTCATACATTTGTCTGTTTGACTTTTACTGAATGTTGAATGTTGTAACCATGTTAGATCACAGACTCCTCTGGACACATCCTTTATGTGAAAGAAGATGCAACCAAAGGCAAGTTCGCCTTCACCACAGAAGACTACGACATGTTTGAGGTGTGCTTCGAGAGCAAGTCACCTATGGGTGAGTGTTTCGCAGCTCTGCAAACTTCTGTAGCTTTTGAGAAAAACTGGCTGACATATGGTCATCTTAACGTGGTAATATGATGGTATGAATTCATGAATGTTACATTTTTCTTCGTTTTAGGAACTGGGAGAGTTCCTGACCAACAGATCAACTTGGACATGAAGCATGGTGTTGAGGCCAAAAATTACGAAGAGGTTTGTTTGTTTTCTAATGCTTAAAATGAGCTGATTTTTATTCACTATTTTATATCATTTGTCGTTCAAAATTATAAACCACATACTGCCATTCGAAAGTTTGGGTTCTTTTTCTCATCAAGGCTGGATTTATTCGACTAAATACAGTAAAACCATAATATTGTGAAATATTTTAACAGTACAGTTTAAAAGGACTATTTTCCATTTGAATATTATTTTAAGTGTAATTTATTCCTTTAATCAAAGCTAAAAAGCACATGCAGTATCCCAAAATGCACATACTAGGTGGATGGAAAAATAGCTAGTGTTAAACAGTTGTGCTGCTTAATATTTTTGTGCAAACTGATTTTTCAGTATTCTTTTATGAATATTAGGTTCAAACCAGCATTTAATTTGAAATAGAAATATTTTGTAACATTAAAAATGTCTTTGCTGACACTTATGATAAAGTTAATGCATCCTTTCTGATTAAAAATATTGATTTATTTAAAAAAAGTTTTGAATGATAGTGTACATTTGGAGATTATCTTCACCTACTTTTACTGGCAGATCTGTGGCTGTTGGTTTGAAGTCATTTTGATTGTGCCGCTTTGTTCAGATTGCTAAAGTAGAGAAACTGAAGCCGCTGGAGGTGGAGCTCCGCCGACTGGAGGATCTTTCGGAGTCCATTGTCAACGACTTCGCCTACATGAAGAAGAGAGAAGAGGAGATGAGAGATACTAATGGTAAGAACCAAACCACTCAAGTTTAGTTTCCAGCTCAGAGCAAAATTGGACAAAAGGCCCTGTTTACACATAATATTAAGATGCGTTTTGGTGTTTTAATCCGTCTCTTTTGTCCACTTTTAACCACTTCTGTCCCGTTTTCTTTGAGGGGAGGGTTTATGGGTGGGTAAATGTATGGGTTTTTCAGATCTTTCGATCTTAATGGACAAAATAAGCTTGGGCATCGGAGATAACTAAACATACGGAGAGCAGCAGCTTTCATTTCTGCTCTGACAGCCGCAAGACCGGCCAAACGCTGTCAGTGTGTGTTAAAAATCAGGAATGGTGAGAGAACATCGTGCTTAATAATAATAATAATAATAATAAACTTTATTTTATATAGCGCCTTTAAAAGTAGCATCTCAAGGCGCTTTACATAACGAAATGAAATTAAAAGATACACATAACAGTGAAATAAAAAATAAAAAGCCAGTATAATAACATAGAAAGTAATCAAATGAATCACATAAAAGCTATCCTAAAATAATGTTTTGAGGGATGATTTAAAAATACTGAGGGATTCTGCATTCCTAATCTCAGAGGGCAGGGAATTCCACAACTTAGGAGCCAAAGAGGAAAAAGCCTGATCACCCATAGTTTTTTAACTGTGTTGTTTGGACAGTTAAAAGACCAGCTTCAGAGGAGCGTAGAGCACGTGTAGGTGTGTAGGGGGTTAAAAGATCTCACAAGTATTGAGGGGCCAAATTATTCAAGGCCTTATAAGTGAGCATGAGTGCTTGGTTCTTCAGCCGACAAAGTTTAAATCCCGTCTGGCTAGAGCGCTTCCCATAATGTTAACGCAGTAGGCGGTGTTTAGTGGCCGTATGAGTGTTTACACTATGAAAGCAATCCAGTCGAATGTGCTTTCGACTACTTCTGAACAAGTTCAAAACACTTTAGAACCCCTTTACACCTGTCCACTTGTGATCCGATCGACCAAAACGCATCTGAATACCAAGTGTAAGCAGGGCCAGTGTCTTCTGAACGAACCAGTATGCAGTATTTTACGTATGAATTGTGTCTGACGTCCTGTCGTGTTTTGCAGAGTCCACCAACACACGCGTGCTGTACTTCAGCATCTTCTCTATGTGCTGTCTGATCGGGCTGGCCACGTGGCAGGTCTTCTACCTGCGCCGTTTCTTCAAGGCCAAGAAGCTCATTGAGTAAAGTCTACCTGTACATTCAGGGACCCAGAACTACTTCCTGACATCAGAACCTCCGGCCCCTGACATTTGCTTTGCCTCGGCGATCCGTTCTGGTCGCCACGGGCGACCTGAAGTTTATCGGGAGTGGACGTGCATCAGGGAATTCTCTGGGAAGCGATTGATGCTTAACGGCCAAATTGTCTTTCAGTGCGTGTACATTTTTGATACAAGCTTGCTCGGTTTCATTTGGAAAAAACACCCAGTCTTTCAAATTTTTTTCTGCTTTTTTTTTTTTGTTGTATTTATACTAAATGACAGCACAAGCCCCTATAACTGATAAAAGATGCGCTCCCGTGAGAGAAACTTTGTCGGTTATTGAATGTGTGTGTTAATTGCTGTATTATTTGGAAGGATAGAATGATTTAGTCACGAAGATCTCATGAACTGATGTGTTTCGCTGTCTTTCAAACACAAGTTGAACGACTTGCGTTTGAAAATGCAAAGCCATTTTGTCAAAGCGAAGTCCCACTCGCTGCACGTGAAAAGAGCGAACGCACATCAGAGCTTCAAGCTGACATTTACCATTTTGATTTTGAGAAATTTACTAATTTTTTTAAAACGCAGTTTTATTTTGGGGCGCAGAATCTCATTTTAGTTTGTTTATGGGAGAGCCTGAGTTCATCTGTAATTAAAGTTTTTTTTTTATTTGTTGATTGTCGGTTGTTAGTTTCTCCACAGACTGAATAAATATTCAATCCAACAGAACTCCTGCTGTGGGCTTGAGGTTAAAGGTGTGTAAATGCCATCATTGCTGCCCCATCAATTCTAGTGACTTTATATAAGTCTAGTGATTTGTATTTGACGGATCAAACTAGACTTTGAGTTTTGGATTTTCTCTTCTTTTCAAATGCTTTTATGGAATAGTGGTTACACATGTCCTGGGTGGAAGGTTTGGATCAGATTTATTATTATTATTTGCTACCAGTGGTTTAATTCTAAGCTCCAGTGTTCAATCTTTTTCAACAGCGATGTTTTTCTTGATTAATTTTGGTGAAAGTGGATTTCAGAACTATAATTGGCTTGTCATTCAATAAAAATTGTTAGTAAAGTATTTTGAGTGTTTGTCGGTTACTAACGAATGAAGTTGTGACATAAAGTCGGACACGAGCGCCAAAGCTGTCATTATCATGAGAGAATCTGAACATCTTGAAACTATAATAAAAGAAAATCTAAAAAATATTTGAAGTTTGTTAGACAGATTCATCCTATTTATATTTGGACTTTAGGAATAAAGACATGAAAATAGATCCCAAAATTTAATAACTATTAAAAGCAAAGTTCAGCAAATATAATAACAATTAGACATGCTTTATTTAGCCACTTACCGGTATTAAAATAACACACAGTGCCTTATTCATATATTATGCAGAATATTCTAATTGGCTAGAAGGTCATGTGACTTTTAATATTAGGATATTAAATATTAAGAGTGTAAAATGTTACAGATTCAAATCATCACATCAGAATGATTTGTAGTAATGATGCTGAAAATTCAGCTTTGATCATAGAAATAAATTTCATTTTCAAATATATTTAAACAGAAAACAGTAATTATGAATTGTAAAAAATATTGATGTTTTTATTGTATTTGTGTTGTAAATGCAGTCTTGGTGTGCATAAGGGACTTTAAAAAAATTAAAAATCTTACTTTCCCCAAGCTTTTGAATAATGATGTATAATAAAAATCCTAAACCAGAATGTTTTATACATCCACGTAACAATACGTATATTAGAATGGTAAATAATATTTAAATTATTATATATATATATATGTAATTAATTATTATATATAATTAACATTTGATGAACAGTTGATATATTTATAGTGTCATACAAATAAAGTGTTTTTTTTTTTTTGGCAAATAATAAGTAGGTTTTAAAATATATATTGATAACGAGTGTGGATGGACGGGTGGTGGCGCTGTTGCAAAACAGTTCTGGTCGCCGTTCAACACCAGAAGAAGAGCCGGACTCCTAACCCGGAGGATTTCTGTCTGGTTCCGTTCAAGCTGTCAGAAGAAACTCGGTCTAAATCAACGCTTTACTGAGACACAAGTGAAAATGCCCGGCGCTGATAAAGAGATGGATCTGTCCGAGCGCATCGAGTCGTTTCTGTCCGAGCTGAAGCGCTGCGGCAGCGGGGCAGGGTCCCTCCGGGGCTCCGCGGAAACTGCCCGAGAAACGAGCGCTTTACTCCGCAGAATCACCGCACAGGCCCGCTGGAGCAACGCAGGTGAGAGAGATGTCATGGACCTCACTGTGTGTGAGGGACCCCCATTTTAAAATTTGAAAGGCAGCCATAAATTTTCATATATAAAGATCATATATATATATATATATAGGAAGAATTGTTTATTATAATTATTAATTTTTGAAAAGTTTCTGTTTATTGTTTTTACATTAAGTTCTCCTAACTAGAGTAATCTGCTGTAAAGTATTATTTATTTCTAATTTTAATTGTCTATTTAAGTATTTTATTATTTTAAGCAAATTCTTTTTTAATATCACTTTTAATTTTTTGTGTATTTTTGTTATTTAAATCAAATGTAGTTTTTGTTTACTTTAGTGTAATTTTTATTTTTTGAAGTCTTATTTCTGTTATTATTATTATTTTACATTTTTCATTTACTTTAAATTTTTAAACACCCTAGCACTCCCCGAACCCTGGTTTGAAAACGTCTCCGGTTCCCTGAGAGGAGGGAACGAGACACTGCGTCATCCCTTTCTTCGGTGACGCAGTGTCGAGAGACCGACTCGAAAGGTTTTTTAAGAGACCGTGTCTTCTTTCAGGTGAGCTGATGGAAATCATACGGAAGGAGGGCCGGCGGATGACAGCAGCGCAGCCGTCCGAGACCACCGTCGGTAACATGGTCCGCAGGGTGCTGAAGATCATTCGAGAAGAATATGCGAGGTGAGTCTATCTGAAATAGTCAAGTCAAGTCACCTTTACTTATTTAGCACTTTTTACAATGCAAATTGTGACAAAGCAGTTTTACATTAATAATTGGCAAATCATTTTTGGCTGCACAGCAGCTCCCAAAGAAAATGGTGTCATTGTCCAGCTTATTCTATATATTATTGATTCATTCCGTTGCAAAGATCAATAGTTATTAGTCTAGTTCATTTATGTATATCAGCACTGGAGAAAACAGTGACGTAATCGTCCGGCTCAGCTCAGTTCACATACAACGACGCCAATGCAGGCATATCAAAAACACTGCTGAATATCAAGCAAGTGTCCCCAACCAAGCAAGCCAAAGGCAACAGCGGCAAGGAACCAAAACTCCAACAAAATGGAGAAAAAAAACCTTGGGAGAAACCAGGCTTAGTCGGGGGGGCCAGTTCTCCTCTGGCCAACAGTGAACACTTGCGCGATATTCAGGCAGAGTTACGGGTCATGAGTCCGATTTGGGATCGCAACAGTCAAAATATTTAATCTAGATCCATCTAGTTTAAGATCTTTTTGATCACGCCGGTATGGGACGGTTTGATGGGGATCTGTGCCACTGGCTGATGAGTCGGTAAGGCCCTCACAAAGGATGAGCTAGTTAACATAGTCTCCGCCGACACTTAAGGGCCACGCTGCTGCCGCACACAGGCGCGGGTTCCTCATCCGACCCGGACACGGCCCGGATCCGGCCCGGATCCAGCCAATCACGTTAATTGGTAAACCTCGGGATAAGCATAGAGACAAAAATTAGCGTAGACGCCATTCTTCTTCTGATGTAACGACTACATCCGGTGTTATAGGAAGTGTTCCCGGTTCTGGCTGACCTGATCTATGCAGCCTAACAATCCTTTAACAGCCTTTATAGGCCTTATATCTTCTAACTCTTCCCTTCCACTAATAAATTAAACTTGAAGGAGTGAACTATATCACTCAAGGCACAGTCACGCTGCACTTTTTGGTTCCATTGACTTCAAGAGAAAAATTCCGCATTTCGATGCGTTCCAAAGTTCCAGTTTGATGAACTCTGACCTTGCATCACGTGAAGACGTGCGACCAAAAGTAGATCGATTCGTCGCGGCATGACCTCTTGGCTGAATTAAAAGAATGATATTTTTTCAGTAAAGTCGAGTTGGTTGTATATTTTAATTTTTTTTTTTTTTTTTTTTTTTTCAATGTATGCTATATGTTGAATTCATGTTTATAAAAAAAAGACGGTGACGTCATATCACGAATCCTATCCCAGTATCAGTGGAGATTATGGACTGTTGACTTCGCAGTACAAACATATAATATTTGGAAAGATACGTGGTGGTAGTGTTACCTATTTGCCTACATTAGACCCCTATAGTAGTTGTCGGGACGGATTTCCCAGGAAAAGGCATACTTTCATCGTTCGTCCGCACATATCCGTAAAGCCACAACAACCGAACCTCGATAGGAACCAACATCGTTTGCATAACATCACATTTACTGTGCAGTGTTTTATAAGCTACTTACCTTCTAAGACATATTTTTCAGATATCCGTCTTTTGTTATTGTGAGAGTTTTGATGTTGTTAGTGACATTCGCACATCGTATGTAACTCTCAGATTCATCCGCGCCGAAGCACAACTCGCGTAATAGCCAAAACAATATTCTTCCGCAAGTAGTTGTAGTTTTGTGCTTCAACCGCTAGAGGGCCTAAAGTTACATTGCATAGCTTTAAGGTTTAAATAACTACAAGTATCAACATTCAACAGCTTGAATTATCAGGACATCATGCGTCTCTCCGCAGGTCCCGAGGCAGCAGTGAGGAGACGGATCAGCAGGAATCTCTGCATAAGCTGCTGACGTCTGGAGGATCCAGTGAGGACAACTTCAGACAGCATTTCGCTCATCTCAAAGCCAACGTCATTGAAGCCATCAACGAGCTGCTGACAGAGCTGGGTGAGAATCACAAGATGCTCTTCTGTCCAGTAGTGAATGTTCTTGTAATGCTAAATCTGTTTGCCTGTGGTTTTAGAGGGCACCACAGACAACATCTCCATGCAGGCGCTGGAACACATCCACTCCAACGAGGTCATCATGACCATCGGCCGCTCCAGAACAGTGGAAGCTTTCCTGAAAGACGCTGCGCGGAAACGGAAATTCCATGTTATCGTAGCAGAGTGCGCGCCCTTCTGTCAGGTGAGTGACAACACGCTTGCATTCATGGGATTTGACCAAATATCTCAGTACTGGCAGATTTAATAATAGAAGAATGGAATTAACAACACTGTCATTATACATTATAATTATGTAATATAATATTTAATAATGTGAAATATTATTAAATAAAATAATTGATTTATACACATTTTAATAATATTATAAATATTAAGTTCTTCTCATGAATAGATAATAAATTATTATTATTAATTTATTTAAATGTTTACTAATCGTTTTAGTATTATATATTTATAACATAATTAAATGGTATATTATTTACAAATGTATAATATAAAATAATGATTATAATTATTGAAAATGTAATAGCTATACATTTATTATTATTATTATTATTATTAAGTTTTTGTCATTAATAAATACATAATGGTAATAAATAATATTTTTAAATGTTTCATCGTTTATTATATTTTTATAACATATTTAATAATTATACTAACAAAGTAATTTTAATATTAATAATAGGTTCTTGGCATTAATAAATACAAAATTGTAATTAATATTTTTTAAATGTTTAATCATTAATCAGTGTATATATATATATATATATATATATATATATGTTTATAATAATCAAGTAATTATCAAACAATTTTAATACATTGTCAATTTAATATCATTAATTCATAATATTTGATTTTGCTATTTAATTTTTAAAAATGAGATAGTAATATCTGATAATAATTGATAAAATACTGTTAGTATTATTTATAATAAAGTTTTATGTGAAGGCTTTAACAGGTTATGAGGTTAACTTCACATTTGTTTTAATGCTTTAAATAAGTGTATGTGGTGTTGTACATTTTGAGGTCCTTGAAAAACTTTACTAAACTCACATAAACTCCTTTTTGTCCATCAGGGGCATGAAATGGCCACAAGTCTTTCCAAAGAGGACATTGAGACAACGGTCATCCCAGACGCTGCCATTTTCGCTGTAATGTCAAGAGTCAATAAGGTGAAATAAGGGATTGATGGGAGATGCACCAATAGAATATTCAAGATATAATAACTATCCAGAATCTCACAACTATAAATGTTACCACATACTTAACGTTATTGTTTTGTTTCATGGCAATCATACACAGGCTTTAATTTCTTGATGATTTAAGTATTTACCAGGTTCCAATCTTTCAACTGTTCTTCAGGTCATCATCGGCACGCAGACGGTTCTGGCTAACGGGGGTCTGCGGGCGCTTAATGGCACACATACACTGGCTCTGGCTGCGAAGCATCACTCGACTCCTCTCATCGTGTGCGCTCCCATGTTCAAGCTCTCGCCGCAGGTACCCGACACAGCGTACAGCGAGTAGATAAGATCCTTCAAATGCGGTTTTGAGGTTTAACTTGCGTCTTTGCTGTTGCAGTTTCCTAATGAGGAGGACACGTTTCACAAATTTGTTTCTCCACATGAAGTTCTTCCCTTCACTGAAGGTAATGTCACACAGCAACATTTTACTCCTTTTTATGAAACAGTTTATAATTTTAAAGTTATTAAAAGCCAAAAATGTGTTACACACCTGGTATTTTTTTCATTTCTATTACTTAGAGGCCATTTGATGCTTTTTAATGTTGTCCCTTTCCTTAGTGGGCCTGTTCACACCTGGTCACTTGATGCATTTTCTGATTTGATAGCTATGCGATCATGAAAAGACCAGGTGTAAATGCCCTCCAAAATGCATTTGAGAATAATTTAAATCCGATCACTCAAACTACTTCAAGGAGGTGTGGTGTTTCGAGCGCTTTGAAACAGTGAATCATTTCGAAAAGCAATTTGTTCAATTGATTTAAAGTGTGTTTGTTTCTTCCGTCATTACATTAAAGCATGATAACCTATTATAAAACATAATAATGACCTTTTAAAATAGCCTCATATGGCCTTTTTTAATAATGCTGTTCTAATATCGTCAAACACCTGAAATGAAATTTCTGTTTCCAGGAGAGATCTTATCTAAGGTCAACGCTCACTGTCCGGTATTCGACTACGTCCCTCCTGAGCTCATCACACTGTTCATCTCAAACATCGGTGGAAACGCTCCGTCGTACATTTACCGTTTAATGAGTGAACTTTACCATCCTGAAGATCATGAACTTTAGTCTGGAAAATAAATAATCTCTGACTCGCATGTTTGTGTCACACTTTGGCATTCAAAACGTCCGAGAGTCATGTTTACAAAGTAAAGATGACATCCGTGTGTGTATTGTTGACATTTAATACACAAAAGATATTCTGCAAACAGTTTACAGAAAGTTACATTTTATAAAAATCATTTGTTTTAAAAATTAAAAAACAAAAGCACAAAACAAAATTATTCAGATTGTTGTCAGAAGAGGCCGAGGAAGCTCTGTGCGAACTGTAGAGACACTGCAGCTCAGTCATGATCGCTCACTTGATTTTCTCAACTGTGGGGACAGAAACAAAACTGCTCATTACAGACGTTCCATTCACAGGTCAATTCAATTCAAATTTATTTGTATAGCGCTTTTCACGATACATATCGTTTCAAAGCAGCTTTACAGAGAATGGATGCCAACATTACAATTTAAAAAATGCAGTTAGCAAATAACAATTTAGTTAATTAATTTACAATTAGAGTTAGCAGTTTAACTGAAGGTAGAAGAAAAGAGCTCCTGGAAAATGAATTACATTAACAATGATTAGGATATAGAATTGGGCAATGTGCATGTTGATCCAGATGATTGGATCTCAAATCTTCACTGCAGCCACCTGTGAGTTTGCTGTACCTGCTTTGTGTTTTGGTCCATTTCAGAGCACTTCTGGGCGGCACTGCCACAGCTGGATGGTAGAAAGTACAGTCTGCTCGCTTACACTGTGCTGCGAATCTACACGGCTGCAAGACAAATATTAAGAGCATAAGAACAAATACTTTTAGCAAAATACATTAAAACATAAGACTCTAAAATCAAAATTTGGAGTTAACAGTGTCAATTTTGATGTTAAGTTGACTGGAATTAAAAAAGTCAGTAACACTTTGCAATGTTGTTAACATTAGTTGACATGATCCAACAACAATACTTCTACAGCATTTATTAATGTTAATGTTGAGATCCAAAGTTGTATATATTAACATTAGATAATAAAAATGTTAGTGTTCTCAATGCATTAACAAACATTAATAAATGCTGTAATAATATATGTATTAATAGATCTTATTGCAAAGTGTTAATCAAGAAGTTTCTTCAGCTCACCAAGGCTGCATTTATTTGATAAAAAATACAGTAATATTGTGAAATATTATTACAATTTAAAAGAACTGTTTTCTAATTATATACATTTTTAAAATATAGTTTAGTTCTGAATTTTCAGCATCGTTACTCCAGTCTTCAGAAATTATTCTAATATGTATGAACGTCTACATCAGATTTCAGCTCTGAGTTTGTGTTTCACTGACAGGTCAGAGACTGATGAAGTTGTTAAACTCCACATAAACAAATATAAAACATCCCCCTGATGTAAAACTCACTTTGGGGTGGTAGAACGGACAGTCCAGCTTTTTACAATCTGGGAAGAAACGGCACACACTGCTGGCTGGAGCTGGAGCTACGGGGTCAGAGGTCACAAAGTCAAACGTCAGCAGCTGTATCAAAGTGCCATTTTTAAACACATTCACATGTAGTTTATCTCTTCTACACACCTGCTCTTGGAGGGTTGCTGTTGACTCTTCGGCTCACGTGTGTGAACGGACAATCTGCTTTGGTGCACTTTGCATCGAACTTACAGTTTGGATGAATAAACAGACATTTGTCGGCAAATTTACAGTTGGGAAACACTCTGCAACAGAACCAAAAAGAACATGCAAATATATTACCGCCACTGCATCTAGTTGCTCTTAAAGGATTAGTTCACTTTCAAATGAAAATTGCTGAGCTTTACTCGCCCTCGAGCCATCCTAGGTGTATATGACTTTCTTGTTTCTGATGAAGACAATCTGAGAAAATATTAATAAATATATCCGAGCTTTATAATGGCAGTAATGCACTACCAAATGAGTATGAGCTGAAGAAAGTGACTCCATCCGTGTAGAATATGTTTATGATGAGGGCAAGTAAAGCTTGAGGTAATTTTAATTTGAAAGTGAACTAATCCTTTTTTTGTATAATTCGGATAGTTTAGTCATGTCAACTGCACACGTTTCTTGAAGGACGTTCACATGTCTCAGTGCTCATGGAAAAAGATGCTGAAATTGTCTTGAAATATATTGTTCACAGCAGTGGATTTGATACAAAGGTTTGGCGAATGTACGCAATATATCCCATAGAAGGTTTTATGTGCTGGCAGTCCAGTGGTCACTGTTCGAGGGAACCTGATTAAAGTCGTCTACAAGACGATATTCCCTGTTTAAATAATTTCGGGCCAAGGCACACACAAAATAAAGGTTCGTGGCCTGGTTGAGTGTATTGAAACTCAAGGTTATGGTAAGGGGCGGGACATTTCCAAACATGCTCAAAGTGGTTGACCAATCACAACACACTAGTCCAGCCGACCAATCAGAGCACATTGAACTAAACAGAGAGTTACTGACATTCAACATTCCAGCATGAAAACATTCTAGTAGAGCCCAAAAACAAAATCAAGACTTTGTGAAAGTGCATAATATGGTCTCTTTAATATGTTCTCACTTGCACTGTGTGTTGGGGTGATGGTACAGACACTCGTCTCCGCTCTTGCACGCAGGCCAGAACTTGCAGCGCTCTGGAAGTTTCTGCCGTTTAGCCTGAACTGGCTCTGTGTCCATGTCCTCCACCTCATCCATCTCTCTATCTGTAGGAGAAAGACAGAAAATGAGGGTGTTCAGGGCACAAATTGCAGAGGAATGTTGACTACAGCTAGAATAAATGATGAGTCACATGACAAGAATCACAATTCTTGTCAATCACAAGTCACAATTAAAAGATTGGTTCGCATTTAGTATTAAAATTAAGCTGGCATAATGTCCATTACAACAGAAAATAATGAGCAATAACCTTAACTTGTTACTTTATCATCAAAAACAGACATCCCTACATGGTTGTGTGTCATTTAAAACATTAAAAAGGGGTTAAATATTTCAGAAAAAAAAATAACCGTATTGTGATGTTATTGTGGTACAAGATATAAGACCCTTAAAACATGAGGATCTTCATCTCACCGCCAGCATTTATAAATTCAGTGCCGAGTCTGAGGTGGATGGCAGGTTTGGGTCTGTCATTTTCTGGAAGGTCAGAGGTCGTGCTGAACTCGTCCTCAGGCTCCATCTCCTGATCTGTGCGGTTGGCTAACGGACTGGGAACTCCATCCAATGTCACGATGAACTTTGGACTCGAGCCACCGGCAACCTCCGCTCTCTCTCTGTGTGGGAAGAGAACCAGATACGAGCATGTACACCATCATCCGTAAGATTTTAGGGGAATTAATACTGGCAAGGATGCATCAAACTGATCAAAAGTAAATAAATAAATAATAAAAAATAAAAATGTATTTTGTACTTTCTGCTCATTATAGAATCCTGAAAAAAATGTATCATGGTTTCTTTCACAAAAAAACTAAGCAGCACAACTGTTTCCTCATTGATAATAATAATAAATGTTTCTTGAGCAGCAAATCAACATATTAGAATTATTTCTGAAGGGTCATGTGACACTGAAGACTGGAGCAATGATACTGAAAATTCAGAGGAATAAATTACAATTAAAATATTTTTAAATAATAATAAATAATAAACAGTAATTGTAATAATATTTTGCAATATTACTGTTTTTACTACATGTTTTACCAAATAAATACAGTCTTGATGTGCAGAAGAGACTATATTAAAAAATATTAACAACCTCAAATGTTTGAACAATACTGTATATGGATAAAAAAAATGGACCTGAATGTTGTTTTTGATTAAAACCTGTCCGTCATACCTGGCCTGCACCATTCTGGATGTGGTGGGTGGTTCTTCGTTCTGATTGACAGTAGTAAGCCTGCTCCTGACTGGTGGAGTCTGTTCCAGCTCTGGTTTCCTCATGATGAATGAACGCGAGTCCAGGGCCTTGAGTCTCGCCGCCTCTAAAACCTGCAGCTCTGAATCAAAACAACCACAAATCTGAGTTAGTACATTACTGTTCAAAAGTTTGGGGGTTGGTAATATAATGAATGACATACATAGTACTATTAACATGTCCTTTGCTATTTTAAGAGCTCAAAATGAGGTCTTATCTCTCACCGTATTCACTGAGCTGCTCTCGGCTGTCCTCTTCTGGAAGCTCCAACTGTAGACGAGATGCTAAAGCTCTGGATTGGGCTGCAAAACACAAAAGAGAAAGAAATGTGTAGTGTGATTTCTAGTTCCTTCGGACGACACAGTATTTCTTTAAGCAACAGATGCTCACTATTGTGCAGTGTATCCTGGGGCGTGAGGGCATGCAGGTGCTCCTGGACCAATCGGATTGCAGCGTTACTCATCTCGTCACTGGCCGAACGTGTCCGTGGCGCTACAGGGACCGTCTGCCGCTGGGGAACTGGACATGAAAATGTAGACCAAAGTTATTATCATTAAACTTTTAAAAACAATTTTGTTCATTGAAATAAAGCTGAAATGAAATCAATTAAATATAAATATTAGATGAAAACTTAAAGGGGACCTATTATGCCTTTTTTCAGCTTCTTGGTTTTGTTTTTGACCAGTGTGTTGTGATTAGTCAACCGCTTCCATAACCGCTTTCAACACACTAGTAACTCAACTCAACCAGGTCCCGTCCCTTTTTTGTTCATGCTTTATTTAAAGGCCCACAGCCTTGGAACGCGCAGCATTATTCAACATGTTGATGTAATTTCAACTGAAACAGGAAGACAGGGTGGGACAATAGCCAATAGCGTTTCATTTATATCACAGCTCGACCAGAGCTATTGAGCTTGGTAAAGCCTCAGTTTCCTTCTCATCTTTAACCGTTTCTCCTCATGATCTCCTCCATATCGCTTTAAAATACGGCATTCTGTGCAGAATTCAAATGGGTCTGATACGTTTTCTGGTCTACTCACGACTCGTGCATATTAATCGGTCTGTGCTCTCGTGTCTCTGGACTGTGAGCGCTGCAGGGACCCTAACGTTAAACCAGACTTCATTCGCCTCAATGGAAAGCATTTTTACCCCGTCTTATTGGTTCCTTATCCCCTATATATGATTCACCAAGCAGAAAATACTAAATGTGTGAACAAGTGACAGATTTCAACTGCAGCTTCAGTGTGTTTATAATGTAGAGGGCTTTAGATTCTAGAGAGCATTTGATTGAACAGAATATCTGATGAGAAGCTGAAGTGCAGCGTGATGTCATCAAAATCCTTGATGCATATTGGAGGAAGTGAGAGATAACAGTGAGGCTAACATTCATACTAAAAGCAAAAAGAAACTTCAATTTTGATTTCATGGCGATATCATAATATAATATGACCCCTTAAAATTAAACAAAAATGAGAAAAGTTGCCTTGGAAAATAACTTAAATTATAACACTAAAATTACAAATAAGGAAATATATATAAACTAAAACTGAAATAAAAATAAATTAACAAATTACAAAACATAAAATTTTTAAAAAGTATAAAAATATATAAGAAGCTAATTAAATTAGGATAATGTTATATAAATTACTGATACAACAGATCAAATATTTAAGTCAATCGGTCACATTTTAGTTCAACACTTCATAAATGTACTGTGTTGAGCTAAAACAATTATTATTAATTGAAATATTAAATGTTGAACCTGTGTATGTAGTGGTCTTGTTGATGGATTCCTGAGCTTCTGAGATTGCTTTGAGGATCAGATTTTTGTTGGCTTGTTTGCCTGGTGGGAGAGAGGGCTTGCGCTCCGGTTTCGATGGCAGAGACACTTTGCTGGCCATACCATAGTCCTCCTCATCTTCATCATCCTCCTCATCCAGTTCATCAGCCTCCTGCTCACGTTCATGACCTCTGTGAACCCGAACCACTGAACTGGCCATGGGCGCCTTCCGTTTCCGGTACAAATCCTGCCAGCAGGATGATATTCATTGAGGATCATGTGACATCAGTGCAGGACTGAACTGAAGCTTTCAATGAATTGAAATTCACTCACCCTGCTGCTCTCTGCTGAGCTCCTGTAGCCCCGCTCATGGCTGGATCCTGATCTTTCCTGACCTCTCGTGACGTCTGTGGATCTGTAAGCGTCTTGTGTCCGTCTTGAAGACTCCAATGCTGGTCGAGGTCTCTCAGCTGTCGAACGGCTGTATAAAGCCTGCGTATGACCCAAGGTCAAGCTCTGTTCAAGGGGGTCATATCCAATGAGGTCATCGTCCAGGTCGGGCTTGATGTCAATCACAGCTTCAGCCGATGCCTCCATCAGCGGTTTGACAGCGGATGTGAGTCTGGAGGGTCTTTCAGAAGAGCCTCTCCTACTATACAATACAAAAACTGGTGAGTTTGTTATCAATTTTATTTTGACATACCGTACAGCCCTAAGTCAAATTCACGGCGATCTGCTGATCCACTCGTGAGAAAGAAATACCTGGCTCGGTTCTCGTGGGCGGAGCTCGAGACACGCCCTTCCACCTTATCAGAGCGCGAGCTGGAAACGGCCAGAGCACGAGGCTCCGCCCCCCTCCTTTTGCTTTCTACTGGGATGCTCGTCTCGGAGTCTACAACGGGAGGACGGACAGATGTGGGCTCTGGAAAAGAATACGGGTTAAAATAAAAATATGCACCATGGGATGCAACAAGTCACATGATGCGAGTGTAAATAACGTCTCCAACGTGAAACATACCAACTGCAACTGATCTCAGCTTTTCCAGAACACCATGTAACCTACAACACACACAAAGATTCATAGTTTTTAACCTTCTGTTTACTGGGTGTAAGCAGCACAACTGATTTCAACATTGATAATAATCAGAAGTGTTTCTTGAGCAGCAAATCAGCCTATTAGAATGATTTCTGAAGGATCATGTGACTCTGAAGACTGGAGTAATGATGCTAAAAATTCAGCTTTGATCACAGAAATACATTTCATTTATTTTAACCTTGAATAATATTTCACAATATCACCGTTTTACTGTACTTCTGATCAAATAAACTGGTGAGACTAAGAGATACTAAACATCACAATCTAGAGATGGAGACGTTCACCTACCATACGGTGAATTTGATGGTATTGTTGCCTAGAAACAAGGACAGGTCATCCGCCATCTGCTGTGGGTTCTTCTTATTGGCCACCATGACCATGATATAATCCGGAAGCTCCTCGTCTGACAGAGACGCACGGCAAAACGTTTAATCCAGTGAACCATCATATTAATGCAGAAACAGTTTATAACACAACATGCACTTTTGATGGAAAAATTACTGCTAATTTAAACTTGAATAATTACGATCACAACTAATTTGTTTAAACCTATCGTTTAAATGTAAGTTTGACTCTGCAGAATTTGTCATTATACACAGCACAACATTTTGCAATACAAATATACAGTTTCTGTCATGCCAGTCAAGGTGCAAGAGTGAAAATGTAAGTGTCACTTCGACCTGATTCTCTAGAAAACTTACTGAACTTACAGTTTTACAGATGATTTTCCTGGTACAGTATAAATAACTGATGAAAACACAATACAGTTGAGCAAAACTAGATCATGTTGATGTGAGATCTTACCCACATAAGCGCCGAGCTCCTGCAACTTTCCTTTGATTGCGGCCTGTAAAACATTATTACAGTAGAAAATGAATCATTCAAAGAACTGTCTGCACTGAAATGTATTAAACTGACACAAAATAACCTTGACTAAGCACTGTGGTGGTATTACTGTACAAGAGACGCCATCACATGACAATAACATGGCACTTTAAAATGTATCATGGTACTGAAAGCTCATATAACATGATATCGACATGCTACTCCCAACGTCCTTCAAACAACACTATGGTTCTTAGTGAAGATATGATATGAAAACATACAACAATAACCCAAACAAACTCTTTACTCGATTTTAAAATACAGAAAACATGCCAAACACGTTCAATAAAAAACGAAACGCGCGTGATAAAAGACAGAAAACGAGTAATAACATCCACGCAAACATACATTGAAACAACTGTTATGCAGTAAGCTAGCACTAGCACGCTAAACACAGCCGAGCGCAAAGCAATTTAAAGCGTTTACCCTTATTTTCTTGCTAATCTCCGTTCCGATCTCCATATTTATTTGGTGTGCTGCTTTCCCTCGGATTAAGATATTATTTAAATGAATAGAACACTGAGAAAAGAAGTAAGACGAAGAGTTTTGCTGTTGCTAGGCCTCGCGTGCGGCTTCTCTATTCATACTGCGCATGCGCAGCCCAATCAGCTCGACAGAATAATATTTTTAGGAAAATAATTTTTTTTAATGTAAACAAATATACAAGTGACTAAATGTACAATAGAATGTGTTTTTTGAATCGTTCCCTTTTTATATAAATAAAATGACATTGAGTAATAGTAATAAAAATAATAATAAATATTAATATTTATTACCAATACTTGATGGTTAGTGCAAATGAGTCATTAAAACTTCGTATAGAAAATGGTAAAAAAAAACTTTTTTTGAAAACAACATGGATACAAAGATTATAGGAACACGGTACATGTGTTAAACTAGATTTTAAAAAGATTTATTCGTCAGTGGCCCTCGATATGAATTATTATAGTCGTCTATTATAGTCGTTTTCATTTTTGTTTTATTGTGCACTTTTTTAATTTCTCCCCAAATTTTTATTATTTTTCACTTTATTTTCTTCTTCAACAGCTATGGTTTCGTATGTATGTTATTGTTTTCTGAATTATGTACCAGTATATGACATGAAAAAGTTTCGTCACTCCTCCTGTCCGCCAGGGTGCGCTAACGCGCCCACATACACACTCGCTCTCTCTCTTCACACTTGCACGCAAACACGCATGTCATCAGCTGTCAAACGGCTTACGTTTGATGTGTTACGGATATTTAGGCATCAATTAAGTGAGAAGATGAGTCAGAGCTGTGTTTATATTTCTTTATCATAAGAATGAATATGAATAAAGTGACAGCGAGTTAGATCCGCGCGAAAGAAACGCAGATGTACTGATGTAGGAGAATTCAGAGGGATTTTGCGGACAGGAAACGATGAGCTGGTTCGGTAGGAACGCAGCGATCGGTCTTGGTGTCGGTGTGACTATCAGCACCGGCCTGATCGCATTATTGATCATTAAAGAGGCTTTCAGGAGGAGAAATCGCCGCCTGCTGCTGCACAACACGAGCTCCGGACTGCAGAGTGACGCAGGTATGGAGCAAAAACACCATGTACATCATCACTCAAAACATCGTATATCGTGTATGGCACTGATGATGAGCTTCTCTGTCTGTGTTTATTCAGTAGACTCCGCGGCTCTTTCTGCAGCAATGAGGGGCTTGTCTCCTGAGCAGCATGTGGAGCTGAGGAAGACTTTGGATGAGGTGATGAAGAGCGTGTCCAGTCTGAGGAATGAGATCGCAGAGCTGCGTGAGGGTCTGAGGGACATCACCACCACCATCGCTGAAGATGTGAAGTGGGTGTTTCTTCTCATCTGATCCTCTTTGTCATCCCACATGGCATCTGTCACCTCATCTGACTCACTTCCTCTCTCATTTTTTTACTCTCACTCATCTAATCTGAGTCTCTCCAATCTCTGTGAGTATCTGAGTATCTCTTGTCTCATCTCACACTCTCTCCTGTCTCATCTGAGTGTACATCCTGTCTCATCTGACTCGCCTCATTTGAGTCTTTATTGTCTCATTGGACTATCTCTCATTTCATTCTCTCTTTTGTCTCATCTGACTTTTGCATTTCTCATCTGAGACTCTCGTCTCATTTCGAGTCTCCAATTAAGCTCTTTCCTGTCATCTTATTCTCTCTATTGTTTCTTCTGACTTTCACTTCTCTCATCTGAGTCTCCCTCCTGTCTCATCTGACTCGATTCATTTGAGTCTCCATTGTCTCAGCTATCTTTCTCCCCTCTCGTCTCATTCTCTTTATTGTTTCTTCTGACCTTCACATGTCTCATCTGAGTCTCCCTCCAGTCTCATCTGACTCGTCTCATTTGAGTCTCCCCCTTGTCTTATCAGACTCTGCTCTCTCGTTTGAGTCTCCATTGTCTCAGCTGACTTTCTCTCTTCTCTTCTCATTCTCTCGTGTTTCTTCTGACTTTCACTTGTCTCATCTGAGTCTTGCTTCTGTCTTACCAAACTCTTGTCTCATTTGAGTCTCCATTGTCTCAGCTGACTTCCTCTTTTCTCATCTTATTCTCTCTCTTGTCTCATCTGACTCTCTCTTCTGTCTCACCCAACTTTCTTGTCTCATTTGAGTCTCTCTTGTTTCTTCTGACTTTCACTGGTCTCATCAGACTCTCGTCTAATTTGAGTCTCCATTGTATTATCTGACTGTCTCTCTTCTCATTCTCTCTGTTTCATCTGACTTTCACTTGTCTCATCAGAGTCTCCTTCCTGTCTTATTTGACTGTCTCATTTGAGTCTCAGTTGTCTCAGCTGATTTTCTCTCCTCTTCTCTCATTCTCTCTCTTGTTTCCTCTGACTTTCATTTGTCTCATTTGAGTCTCCCCCTTGTCTTATCAGACTCTTCTCTCTCATTTGAGTCTCCATTGTCTCAGCTGACTGTCTCTCTTTTCATTCTCTTGTGTTTCTTCTGACTTTCACTTGTCTCATCTGAGTCTCGCTTCTGTCTTACCAAACTCTTGTTTCATTTGAGTCTCTCTTGTTTCTTCTGACTTTCACTTGTCTCATCGGAGTCTCCTTCCTGTCTTATTTGACTCTGTCTCATTTGAGTCTCAGTTGTCTCAGCTGATTTTCTCTCCTCTTCTCTTATTCTCTCTCTTCTTTCTTCTAACTTTCACTTGTCTCCTCTGAGTCTCCCTCCTGTCTTAACAAACTCTTATGTCATTTGAATCTCTCTTGTCTCCATTCTCTCATCTTATTCTCTCTGTTGTTTCTTCTGACTCTCACTTGTCTCATCTGAGTCTCTCTCTTTTCAGGAAGACTGTAGAGGAGAGTCAGAGATCGCGGCGGCGACGGGTGCTTATGCCGAGGGAACGCTCTGAATCCATGAGCTCCAGCTCCATTTATTTCACCGCCAGCGCCGGGGCCACCAGTCTCTATGACGACAGCGAGGTCGGGTATGTCATAGAGCTTCTGTGTCACACGTGACGTTTATACATCAGGATGCTGTGTAGCTCTTGAGGTTGTGTTCATTTCAGCAATCGAGCTCTTCCACAGATACTCCACGGCATATTCCAACGCCGAGTCTGACTACACGGACAGAGAGACGGATCGAGAGACAGACAAAGATGGCGAGGACAACGGCAGAGACTCAGATGAGGAGGAAGAGATGAGCTGTGCCACGGTGCTCACGCTGCGACAGGACGATTCGCAGCTGGAGGAAGAGGATGATGAAGATGTCGGGCTAATGGTGGACACCTTCACGGACATTCCCAGCCCTGAACTCGCTCTCCTGCTCGCCCAGTGTGATCTGCTGCATGCAGGGGACTCTGGGAAAAAAGCAGAGGGCTTCAAGCTGCTGACGGAGAACAGACCACTGGTGAGTGACTGATTTCTAGAGAACAGATATTTAATGATAACCAAAGAGATGTTTCTTGAGCAGCAAAACAGATTTCTGAAGGATCATGTGACACTGAAGACTGGAGTATGATGCTGAAAAATCAGATTTGACATCACAGGAATAAATTACATTTTGAAATATATTTGTAAATAAACTGTTTTTACTGTATTTTTGATCAAATAAATGCAGCCTTGGTTAAAATTAAACATTAAAATTTTAAATTTAAACACTTAGAATGTATAAATATTCAACAATTTGAAGCACGTGGCAAGTATTTTGAAAGAAAGATAATGTAATTACAAATACATAAAAATTGTGCTTCTTTGTACATGTGTGTCAGTATGCTGATAACATGGAGTTTATGTGGCGACTGGCTCGTGCATACAGCGACATGTGCGAGACGACAGTCAACAGAGAAGAAAAGAAAAACTACGCAGAGCAAGGTAGGAGACAACTTCCTAACATCATGCTTTATGAGAAAGTCACTGTAAATGCACAGAAAACAACTGAGCTGCTTAATTTAGGGAGCATTAAACACTCTGTATGGACCTTATAATTTGCAATGTAGCTACTAATGTATTGTAAATGCACTGACCTTTGACCTTTTGACATTTAAGGTCATTATGAAGCTGAGGCAGCGCTGATGAGGAATGGACTGAGTGCAGATTGTCACAAGTGGTATGAAAACAACACACATATTCACATACTCTCTTCTCTTGAAGTTTGTTTCTGCCACAAAATAAAAAATTAAAAAAGGTAAATGCAACTTTTTATCTTACAATTCTGAGTTTATATATAAAGTTATATATATAGAGTTATAAATTCAGAATTGTGAGAAAAAAAGTCAGAATTGTGAGAAATAAACTCAGAATTGCGAGAAAAAAGTCAGAATTGCGAGAAATAAACTCAGAATTGCGAGAAAAGTCAGAATTGTGAGAAATAAACTCAGAATTGTGAGAAAAAAGTCAGAATTGTGAGAAATAAACTCAGAATTGTGAGAAAAAAGTCAAATTGTGAGAAATAAACTCAGAATTGTGAGAAATAAACTCAGAATTGTGAGAAATAAACTCAGAATTGTGAGAAATAAACTCAGAATTGTGAGAAATAAACTCAGAATTGTGAGAAAAAAAAGTCAGAATTGTGAGAAATAAACTCAGAATTGCGAGAAAAAAGTCCTGAATTGTGAGAAAAAAAGTCACAATTGCGAGAAAAAAGTCAGAATTGTGAGCAAAAAGTTAGAATTGTGAAATATAAATTTGGAATTGGGAGAAAAAAAGTCAGAATTGTGAGAAATAAACTCAGAATTGCGAGAAAAAAGTCAGAATTGTGAAATATAAATTTGGAATTGGGAGAAAAGAAGTCAGAGTTACAAGTTATAATCTCAGAATTGCGATAAAGTCTGAATGGCGAGTTGTAAACTCAAAATTGCGAGAAAAAAAAGTCGGAATTGTGAGAAAAAGTCTGAATTGCAAGTTATAGACTCTGAATTGTGAGGAAAAAAAGTCAGAATTGTAAGTTACTAAGTTACTTAAACTCAGAATTACTGAAGTGAAAGACATAAACTCACAATTGTAAGGAAAAAAAATAAAAAGAAAGAAAGAGATAAAATGTTACAATTACCTTTTCTATTTTTTGGGGGAAACAAACTTCCATACCCTTCACCTCCACTGTACGAGATGATTGTTAATGACTGTAGTTCATCACACACTGGCCCTCTCTGTCAGGTTTGCCGTTCTCGCTCGCTTGTCTTCACAGTACGAGAGCATTCACGGAAAACTGAAAAGCGGCCGCGTCCTGAAGGTGAGCCGGCGTTTCGCTTTACCTCAGTAATTCAGATGAACACGAACTTCCTCCTTCATTGACTTCAGGCGTGTGTTTAACGACTGTGTTTGTTCCGGGATGTTCTGACAGGAGCATTTGGATCGAGCTTTGGCTCTGCGTGACGATGATCCGATCTGTTTCTACCTGCTCGGCCGCTGGTGTTTAGAGGTCAGTTCAGACTGCTGGAAAAATCTCCACAATAATTAACATGCCCATATTACTCTTTTTCAGATATTACCTTTCATTTAGTATGTAAAATAGCCATTTGTTAACGTAAAAGGTCTGCAAACATGAAATGAGTCTTACGTCCTGCTTGAACCTACGTAGATTTGTAACAAATTTGCATAATGCCCGCCTATAATCTTCATTGGCTGCCTGCAAACGACGACGCAATCTTTACTTTTTATAACACTGTGTTTACAAGCCTGCAGAGTTGAAATGCAGATATGGTGAGGGGTGTTTGGTTTCCGACATGCGCGGTAGACCAATCACAACAGACTGGCCAATCAGAGCAGAGCAGGCTCTAGGGCAGGAGGGGTTTTTTGGCCTTGGATGTATTTAAACCTATTGTAGGGAGACCTGCAAAACAAAATTAGGAGCCTTTAAAATACATAATAGGGGCATTTTAATAGTGCTTGCGTAGTTTACCTGCTTGTCTTGACAAAAAGCCAAAAAAATGTTAAGCCTTTTCAGATGACTGTACCAAACCCTCATTAGGTCTGTGTGTGTGTTGCAGGTAAGCTCTCTGGGTTGGCTGGAGAGGAAAGCTGCCGCCACACTTTATGAAACTCCTCCTACATCCTCACTGAACGAAGCTTTGGAGAACTTCCTCAAGGTATCGATGGGTTGCTGGTTTCTGGATCAGTATTGTGATATAATATCCATCCAGCTTCTTTAAACACGCACTGATGATCTGCTTGTCTGATCTCTAGGCGGAGGAGTTAAATCCAGGATTATCTAAAACAGTTCGGCTTTATATCGCCAAGGTAACTATTATCTACACCTAATGGGTTTCTCTTAAAGGAACAGTTCAACTACACATGACGAATGTGCCTCATGTCATTCCAGACCTGTATGCGCTGCTTTAAAGTGATTTCTGTATAATCTTTTTGTTTTCAGTGTCATAAGGAGCTTGGAAACATGTCTGAGGCCAGAAACTGGGTCCAGTTAGCTCTGAGCACACCAGCAGGAGCAAATGAGGTGGAGTAGCATTTGGATATATTGTGACTGTTTTGTTGTAGTTTTAAGTTTCTCAGATCAATTGTTCTGTTTCTTCAGGATTCCGACAGCGCCGCTCTAGAGGAGGAGCTGAAGGCTTTGATTGACAAGACTGCTGACCAATCTACAAGCAGTAGAGTTAATCAGGGTGGGGTTTAAAGAAAATGGTCGTCTATTCTTTTTTACTTTTCAGCTAATGTGTGCTCTACTTTATTTATTTAATGTTCTTTACAGTGGATGTGCATTATTGAAATTAATATTTTCCTTTCAGTAATCTGGAAAAAAAACGTATTTGTTTATATATCTACTTCATAGCTAAAACAATGCGTTTCATTCCTTTTAAAAAAGATGAAGGTAACTCGGATCATTCCTAGTTTTTTTAAATATTTAAACACACTGTGAAATTGTATAATCAGTTACAAAATGCCTGATGTTCGTTTAATTTTGAAATGAAGTGAATACTATAACATGTCAATAAAATTCAACAATTATCTCATGATTTTGCTGGGGTTTTTTTCACCCGTATATTTTAATGGTTCAATCCTCTTTTTAACTGAAGGCACATATGCAAACAAACACTTTTATTAGTTTAACAGATAAAATGCTTTATGAGTAGTTTATGTACAAGAAAAAGGTTCAGTCCAGACAAAAAACGCACAAATATAACAAAATATGTAAATAACAAAGATGTTGACATCACACTAAAGAGCAAATAATTACACCAGCTCAAATCACTCAGATCCGTCAATCTGCACATACGTAAATAAACCGTGAATTTCGTTCTTTAAGGGTTCACTCTTTTTCCAAAGTATAATTCCAGACTAAACACATTTACAACCATTTTAAAGGAGTCTTTGACCTGATATCGCTGACAGCGATGCAGGTCGGTTCTCAGCATCATTTCAGTCTTTGGCATCCCCCACTCCATCAGCATTAATAGCAAACATGGCCTCCGCCTCAGGCAAACATGGGGAGTCGTAGATCTTACATATCCTTGTCTCACCTCGACCCTTCCGCAGGTATAATCTACAAGACAGAGACAGACACAAACATTATAGAGCATGAATCGACACCATAGAGCATCATCCACTGCTGAGTTTTACCTAGTAGTCGATGCGTGTGCCAGAATGTTTCCTCCAATTGGCTTCTTGGGATCCGCAGAAAACATGGCCGCTCCGTCCACCTGTGCTACCACCTGGTTAGTGATGACGACGGCCACGCCGAACTACAAATGAGACAACACGCACATCCATGAGCTCACATACAAGACACTAATGAAGGACTAGGAGTGCCACGTAAAGGAAGTAATTCATTTAAAAAAATGCAAATTAATAAATCACACACTCAAACACTGACAAACATGTGAGACTTGTTTAAAAGCGTAGTTAAATGTAAATAAGAAAAACAATGCAATATATAATGCAATTTAAACAGCATTTTTATAAAGTATTTACAAATTGCTTTCAATATCCATTTGATAAGTTTAAAAATTGCTATTGGATAGTTCAAACGTGGGAGCAGCCAATGAACTTCTGAGTAAATTTTAAGACATACCACCTAAATGTTTTGTGTAATAATGTTTATTTTTAATTCTTGTCAGGGTTATTGTAGTTAACTAAAACCATAAAAAAAAAGTTTTTGTTAAAATTATTTTTCATTAATTTTCTCATCTAGTTGCCAATGTAACATTTCTAAACATTTCTTTTTCTAACTTGATGTCCTAAAATAAACTAAAACTAAAATAAAAACTATAGATTTTTTTTTTTAAAATGAATGGTAACATTGTACTTAAAGCCTTTATATATAATGCATAAAAATATTTTTAATGTATTAATTATGCCTTGTAATGCACTGAATGGTCTCATGAATAATTATAACCACAGTTATTTTAAATTATAATACTTATCTATTCACCGTTATACCTTTAGAAAATATAATGCATTAAAACACACGGCAATCAACCAATTTCAGATGTAGCAAGTAATCTGCAAACATTACCATATATTTTAACTTTGGTTACAACTATTTATCTATTTATGAAGAGATCATGTACATCATGAATACCTTTGTAGTGCATTACACATATTTTTCATGATAACAAAAAAAAACCTAATAAAAAGGCAAAAATACACAACTAAAATTGACTAAAATTAAAAAAAATTATGTAAAAATAAAACATTCAAAATAAACTATAATAGTACTATAATAATTCTAAAATAACACTCTGGATTATATGTAAATGTTATGCAGCTTAGTAACAAGTCATTACTAAATTAAAAAATTCTATTTTATAAGATAAAATATTATAAAAAATACATTAGAAATGATTATAAATGCCATTAAAAAAATAAAATGGTCTTTTAAACAACAATAATCATCTTATAGATTCTGCAAGGAGTTTGTAAACTTCTGAACAGCTGTGTCACCTCATCAGCGAGACGGAGCAGCATGCGCAGAAATCGGCCCAGATGACCCTGCCGGGCGGACAGCTCTCCTCGGCCAGAGTAATCTGTCCTGTAAAGTGCAGTAGCGCTGTCTACGATCAGCAGAGCGTATCTGAAGAGAGATTCAGAATATTTCAGCACATCGAGCGAATGGAGACGCTCTGGAGTCAGTTTCTGGCCGGATGCGTGAGTTACCTGGACTCGGTCATCATGGCGGAGGCCTGATACAGCAGCTGCGTCTGATGGTCGGTGTTGAAGGCCCTGGCGTACGCCACATTATCCAGCACGTCACTGCCCACCAGCCCGTACCTGACACAGCAAACACAGAGATCAATGCTTTGCACTCAATGGATTGATATGAATGTTCAGAAAGCGGCTCTGACCTCTCAGCTACAGCCAGCAGTCTCTCCGGACGGAAGGTTCCTTCTGTGTCGATGTACATGGCTTTTCCTTCCCCACCGCCCTGATCTATGGGCAACTGAAATGCAAAGTTCATATTTTCATAAAGCAGTCACGTGAAAGTTACCGGCTTTACATTGTTATTGAGTTTAACAGAGGTTAAAATACTGAATATAACTTTGTGTTAACCTTTTATAACATGTATTAACTGTTAACTTAATGCATCCTTGCTTAATACAAGTATTAAAAATAAATACGTGTGCGTTACCTGGCAGGTGACGGCCAGCGTGTGACACAGCTGCGTCTTTCCAGTGCGGAACTCGCCGAACATCTCAGTGATGGATCCCGTCTCGATTCCTCCTGTAGAACACAGACAGAGAAATATTCAATCAGGTGATTACGGTTTAAAGTGTATTATTTTCTGACAGGTCAGTTCAGTGTCGCACCCTGCAGGAGTTTATCGAGCTCTTTGGATCCTGTGGAGATCTGGATGATTTCAGCTCTGCGCTGGTGGAACTCAGTCGCTGTGGTGAATCCCATGGGAACCATCTTAGCAGCCTCTGTCTGTTCGTTAAAGAGTTAGAGGTGTGTTCAAATCACAAGAAAAAGAGATATAGCTGCGTTTCCACTGTAGGGGCAAAAGCGAGCATGCTAGTGCGTTTCAGGGCCAGTTGCGTTTCCACTTTTGGAAGTCTCTTCAGAAAATTTGGACTAAACCCTCGATTCATATGGATTAGTTTTAAGATCTCTTTATTAACTTTTTGAAGTGTCACAATGGTAGTCAATGGTGGGACAGATTTCATTAAAAATATCTTCATTTGCGTTCCAAAGACGAACAAAGTCTTACGGGTTTGGAACGACATGAGAGAGGGTAAATGACAGAATTTAAATTTTTTGGTGAGCGAACACTTTAATGGAGTTGTTTTGTGCATTTCTGTGATCATAAATAAATGGAAGCAGTTGCAAATGAATAAATATGTGTCTCTTTTTATGTTGTTTTCAGTTAACTCGCCCCATGCTGCTGAAATGGTGAGTTTGTGTGACAATGTTCTATGGTGGCATGTTAAGGACAGGTTTTAAGGTAGCGCTGCGGACTACTGACCCGACAGTGGAAACGCAGCTAGATTTTGCCATTGAGGCTGGTTGTCAGCCATGCCTCGCACTGGTCTGACAGTGGAAAAGCAGCGAACGGTGACCAAGGCCTCACCAGGATCTTGTCAGCTTTGGCTTCGCTGATTCCTTTGATGTTCAGCAGCTCTTTCTTGGGCGCGTACGCAACGGCCTCCACGGTGTGAAAACCACCATCTTCCAGCTTCTTAATGTCACTGCTGCTAATGCCACACTGCTGCAAAGAGATTGACAACAACAACATCATCATCAATAAGCATTCAAACCATGTCTGTGTTTATATCCGTCACGGAAGTCGTTACCTCCAGACGGGAAACGGGTTGTGGCCCAAAATTTTCCTCCTCCTCGATCTCGGTCTCCACCTCCACCCGGGATGCGTTCCTCATTGCCATATTTACTGCTCCAAAACACATTACACTTGTATATTATTATAGACCACTAGTGATGTTTGTATATTAAAATTTCCTAAATTCATTTTTTTTTTTTTTAAAACACATTATCAGCTTAAAGCTGCACCATGTAGTTTTTTCGTCCACTAGAGGTCGGCTAGTCAAAACAAAGGCGTATGATGACGCTGAGTTTGAGCGAGGAATCTTGGGACGTGTGGTCTTCACCTCACAACCGGTGGAATAGAATCGGGATGGGACTCGGGCAGAAATCATGTTCATGGATGCGATTATTAACGTTACTGTAGTATGAAGCAGAGCAGGAGCGAGTGTTGTGGAGCTGAACGAGACGTTGGAGCGAATGATAATGAGAGACGAACGACACACGCCTCAAGAGCAGCGGGACTTTTATTATGCCACAGTCGCCGGTGCCGCTTCCGGTCATGAGTATGAGGAAACACAGCTCCGTTTATCATATTAGATACATTTGAGTGTGTTGAAAATGATGTTATGACATTATACGTTCGCTCGCGGCTGCTGTGAGACACTTTCACTGCAGTAAGAGAGATCAATATTAGAATATCATATTAAATGCTGGATGGCTGTGTTGATTAATGACATCCAACTAATTTTTAAAACATATTGTATGATGGAGAAAATATAAAAGATAAAGCTGCATCTGATTATGCTAACATTACTTGACAAAATAGTGTTTTTCTGAGGCATGGTACTCGCAAAAAAACCAAGAAAATTAGATTTAAACAATAGGACTAAACGCGTAACAATGATTAGTTTTCGGTCTATAAATGTATCAAAACAGATGTTCTAATAAAACATGTAATATATATTAATGCATCTTTGGTGTTTCCATGGTTTCTACAAAATAAAACGGAGGAAATGATGGTATTTACATGCGACTTCCTCACACGTCCCGGACCATTGGTTAAAATTGCTTTTTTCTCACCATTTACAAATAGTTGGAAACATTTAGGATATTGTAAGTACTCAACTGAACAAAATATACAACATTGACCCAGTGGTTTAGATATTTTACAACAAAATTCTTACATATTGCAGCTTTAAGAAACTCAGTGAAAAGTAGTATGTTTAAAGATACATAAACGAATACATTTATAAAACATCAGGATTGAAACTCAAACAATGTTTTAATGACTTTTCCGGGCGTTTGTGACGATTAAATAAGGATTTACAAAAATAACTTACGATATTATACATGTTTGCCATTATTTGAAATACCTATATATTAATAATCCCACAGTACTTTGATGTATAGCTTAGTTTTAACATAGTATTCCAAGAAATACCATGGTATTATTAGGAGTACCATGGTATTACAGCAGGAAACAGTACGTGTTTCTAAGAATCAAAAGCACACCGCGCAAATTAACTATACTAATGAAACAATAATCATTTATTTGTCCGTTAAAGATAATAAACTATATTTCCCCACAGTGTAGGACATTAATAATCAGTGTTAAAAACCCCCACACACACACCCTATCGCGCTCTCATCGACATAAACAATGTGTTCAAACCTGTTCTCACACTATACTTCATATAAATGTGTTAGCGTAATCATGAAGACGTGTAAGAATTATGTTAGTTAAATCTTTAATGTCGTCTTTACTGTTTTTGTCACTCACCCGCTGCTGCTGCTGTGCTCGATCTGAATTTTCCCGCGTGCCGCCGTCACGCTACGTCAACGTCATGACGCCATCACGCCAATGATGTTTCATAACATCATAATCAGTATTTTTTTTTATTTTTAAAAATATTTTTGAGGACATTTGAAATAGTCCTCGCTATTGGAAATGTTTTTTTTCCTGTTGTTTTGCATTACATCAAACGATACTAAGAGGATCGAATTTTGGGGGTACCATTATTTTAGAATGAAACTATTGTGTATGAGCAGGGCTGGGTAGGTTACTTTTAAAATGTATTTCACTACAGATTACAAAATACATGCTTTAAAAAGTAATTTGTAACGTATTTCGTTACATTACTCAAGTTTAGTAACTTAATCTAAATACTTTAGAATACTTTGGAATACTAATAAGTGTGGAACAAACACAAAAAAAGGTAATTGCAAGTTTTTATCTCACAATTCTGACTTTTTCCCTCAGAATTGTATGATATAAAGTTGTAATTGTGAGTTATAAAGTCAGAATTATGAGATATAAACTCGCAATATTGAGAAAAGTCAAAAATTATGATAAACTCACAATATTGAGAAAAGTCAGAATTATGAGATATAAAATGAAAATATTGACAAAAGTCATAATTATGAGATATAAACTCACAATATTGAGAAAATTCAGAATTATGAGATATAAACTCACATAAAAAGTCAGTATTGCAAGTTTATATCTCCCAATTCTGACTTTATAACTTGAAATTGTGAGTTTAAATTTCGCAATTCTGAGAAAAAGAAGTCAGAATTGTGAAATGCAAACTCACAATTGTGAGGGGAAAAAACAAATTGTGAGAAAAAGATGCAGTGACCTTTTTTACAATTATAAAATGACTCACAAACAATTATCACAAAACATGAAAACAGTCGAAAACATGAAACTTAACTCTTTTTCAGACTGTCAGAGTCAGAGAATCACCAATCGCTGTTTAAATGACATTAAAATTCAAAGTAATCACTTTGGTAATCTAAAATACTTTTCAGATGTAACTGTAATCTGATTACCACCCATTTAAAATGTAACTGTAATGAAATACAGTTACTCAAATTTTGTATTTTAAATACGTAACTAAGTTACTTGTATTTCGTTACTCTCCAACCCTGTGTATGATATAGTTTCAAAAGAAGTAATAAAAACTCAGGGTTCATAGTGTAATTATTTTATGTTTCTGCTCATTAGTAAAACATGGCAAGGGCATCACAGAAAGTTAAACTTGTAGGACTTACAGAGAACCTTTCAATATCAATAGCTTATGAAGACAGAAAATAACAACCTAATGTAATTTCTACGGAGCGGATACATTTATCCAAAGTAACTTACAAGAGAGGATCAAAGCAATTCATCAAGGAGCAAAAATTATAAAAATATTATCATTTTCCTATTATAGTAGAGTTAGAACCATCATTTATCCCCCCTCCCCCCAAAAAATAAACATAAACATGCATAAAATAGTATACAGTGTAAAAACAAATACATCAGTAGCATTGTATTATAATGAAAATCTGTTACTTTTCTAGCAGTCTCTCTAAGAAAATGCGGTCATGAAAAAGAAACATACTATAGGAGATCAAAATTATATTATTATACGGCAGCGTTGAGCCCCATTCAGAGCTGAATTATAAAATTCTGAGGTAAAGCAAATTTCCCTTGCTGTCAATTCAACTTCCTGTGGGGCGTCTGCACTTCAATTCAAATTCAAAGAGAAGTTGAGACCATCAGAAGTACTTACATATATCACAGGAGAAATGTGCATTAAATTCACTATAATACTGCAAATGAATGTAAAGTATCTATAGACAGATATAACATTTCAAATGCACTGAAACAGAGGCAACATTCAGAAGTCCTTTTTGGCAGGTGGGGGTATTCGATTATCGTATGGGTTTTCTGTGTTGGTGTCTTCAGTCATGTTGTTGCTATCTTCTGACGGCACTGAGTCTCCAAAGAGGGTGCTCGTTTTCACGTAATATATGAACAAGAAGAATCCTATAAAAACACAGGCATTTAATACAAAATGAATATGATATTATGCATGTTTTTATAGTATATTAGAATATAGTATAACAGGCCTTTAGCCTGTTTGGGCCTGCAGACATAATTCTAGTAGATATTAACCACAAACATGCTGTGAACAGGGATTTTGTTTCATTTTTTTAAGTGTTTTTATATTTTAACTGTAATTTTTGCATAATAAAATCTATAGCTGTAGTTTGGCTTTTTTGTCAAATAATTTTGTCAGATAAATACCATAATCAAGTTTTATTAAAATATTTAAAATAAATAAATAAATAAATATTTATATAATATAATATATATAAAATATATAATATATAATAATAAAAAAAAACTCCCATCCAGACATAAATTTTGGACACTTCTGTAATGTAATATAATATAATATAATAAGAGCTCTACAGTTATATATACCCATGTTTTATTTAGCCAGAGTCTGTCAGCTTTAAGATTATCTATATGCTAAATGTTGTTAAAATGACAATTTTAAAGTGCTCCTATTATGCTTTTTTGAATATTACCTTTCATGTTGTGTGTAATATAGCCTAGTTTGTGAATGTAAAATGTCTAAAAAGTTTTAAAGATCAAAGTGCATGAAAAATAAAATAAAATTGTCATTAATATAATATAATAATAAAATTATTGAAGGAATTGATTCTAAACTGCTGAAATGAGTCTTGAGTAATTCCATTCTCACTTCCTGTTATGAAACAATGTAACAAATTTACATAATGCCAGCCTGTGATCTTCACTGGCTTCATTGTACTTTGACCCTCTCAAACCCTCTCAAGCTGCGACTGGAAGAGTTTGGTTTGTGTGTCGACATGTCGAGAAAACTCTGTTTTTTGTGCTTTTGTTAAGTTTCCGACATCCGCTGTGAGTAGGAGACCAATCACAAAATACTGGGCCATCTGACCAATCAGAGCATAGTATTCTCACGGAAAGGAGGGGTTTATAGAGACCGAATCTTCGAATGAACCATTTTCAGATTCTTCGAGAAATGTATATGCAATATATGCATTTATAATGTTAAAGCTCTCACCTTGGAAAGAGTTTAGTATGGTGAATATGTAGTACGAGGCCATACGCAGAGCTCCGTAGCTGAAGAACGCGAAACTCCAGGTGAGTCCCAGCAGACTGCAGAGGCCCAGGACAGTGGTGACGTCCAAGGTGGCGGTTCCTGAGCGTTTCACCTTTCCAGTCTTGTTATACTTGCTCAACTTCAGCATGGAGAGCCATCGCAGCACCACGATGCAGGTGGAGAAGGTGAAGATGAAGACGAAGCAGTAATAACCGATGTTCACGACGTAGTGGACAGTGGAGTCTAAAATCCAGCACCTGCCGGGGAAATAGTGCAGACGGTTAAAGTTGACAAAATGACATTCGTAAATTCATGCTCTTAACTATTTACATCCAAAATGTGACATATATCCAAGTGAATCATGAAAAAATATGTAAATATGTCTATTTTATTGACTAGTTTTAAACCAAATGTTTTTATTTTAAAAGTTTACATTTGTAACACTATTCTAATAGTGTAGAGAAGCAATATGTTCTCAACTTAATAGAAAGTATATATTTTCCAGATAATATTTTATGTATATAATTTGTTTTGGCTTTAGTAACATGAAATTATAAAATGCCATTATTGAAAATTATATACACTCATTGGCCACTTTATTATGTATACCTGTTTAACTGCGCATTAACACAAATGTCTAATCAGCCAATCACATTGCAGCAACTCAATGCATTTAGACATGCAGACATTGGCTGTGTCCAAAATCACCCCCTATACCCTTAAATAGGGCACTATTTGGGGACAGCCATTTGTAGTGGTGTCTGAAACCATAATGGATGTTATCAAGTGCACTCATTCACCACAATAACGAGTGTACAACCGATGTACACTCAATGGTTAGAGAATACCCTTAATGCACTGTGAGGGTCACGCCAAATGAACTTCCACATCTGACCAGAAGATGGCACCCACAGCTCAATCATCCATCCATTCATTTTCCAAACCGCTGGTCCAATGTGGCTACAGCATCATATCATACAGGTATAAATTCCTTTTTAATTGATTATTAAATTGTTTAATTAGGGTTTATACATGCTAGTTTCCATAACAGAGTTCAAGATAAATCTTTTCATTAATACTGGAGCAGCCAGTATTAAAGTTTCAATGACTATTCAACAGCAAGCACAAACTATGCAAAAGCGGCAGCCCTTCCAGCGCACTCAGTGTCCGAATTCACTCACTCGTTTTCATTCACTCCTTTATGTGGATTATATTAGTGGTGTAATGTAGGGAATATGGGGTGATTTCGAACACAGACATGGTCAAGACGATCTGCTGAAGTTCAAGCATCAGAATAGGGAAGAAAGGTGGTTTAAGTGACTTCGAACGTGGCATGGTTGTTGAGCATTTCAGAAGCTGCTGATCTACTAGGAATTTCACAGAGAACCATCTCTAGAGTTTACAGAGAATGATCTGATAAAGAGAAAATATCCAGTTCTGTGGGAGAAAATGCCTCGTTGACGTCAGAGGTCAGAGAATGATCAGGTTGGAGCTGATCGAAAGGCAACAGGAACTCAAATAAGCACAACGAGGTCTGCAGAAGAGCCTCTCTGAACGCTCAACACTTGAGCAGATGAGCTCCAGCAGCAGAACAACAGAAACTGAGGCGACAGTTCACACCGGCTCACCAAAACTGCTCCACAGAAGACTGGAAAAACACCGCCTGGTCTGATGAGTCTCGATTTCCACTGCGACATTCAGATGGTCGGGTCAGAATTTGGAATATGGATCCGTCCTGTCTTGTATCAGCGGTTCAGGCTGCTGGTGTCATGGATATTTTCTTTGGGCCTCTTAGTACCAATTGAGCGTCGTTTAAACGCCACAGCCTACCTGAGTGTTGCTGCTGACCGTGTCCGTCTCTTGACCACAGTGTTCCCATCTTCTGATCTACTTCCAGCAGGATAACGGGCATGTCGCAAAGCTCAAATCATCTCAAACTGGTTTCTTGATCATGACAGTGAGTTCACTAAACTCAAACGACCTCCACTGTCACCAGATCTCAATCCAATAGAGCAGCTTTGGGATGTGCTGGAACGGGAGATCATGGATGTTCAGCCGACAAATCTGCAGCAACTGTGTGATGATATCATGACAATACGGAGCAAAATCTGAGGAATGTTTCCAGCACCTTGTTGAATCTGTGCCACGAAGAATTCTGAAGGCAAAAGGTGTCCAACCCAGTACTAGAGAGGTGTGCCTAATAAAGTGGCCGGTGCGCATATGATGTTTGATATTTTTCTCACACGCTAAAAATATACTTTCCAAAAGAAAAGGTTCCAAAAGAAGGTTTGTGCAATCAATTTTTGGTTCCCAAAAGAACCTTTCAGTGAACATTCTTAAAAGAACTTTTGTTTCTTTGTGAGAAGAACATTTTAATAATCTAAAGAAACTTTTTCCACTATCAAAAACCTTTTGGGTTTCATGAATGTTAAAGGTTGCCATCAATGCCAATAAAGTACATTTATTTTCAAGAGTGCAGGTTTTCATGCATTACATTATCCAGTATGGCTGCCATTATATTTCAAGAATAGTGTCTCATCATATTTTGTGGTCTACTTACATGGTTACATTGCTTGCCTCCGTCTGTATGGTCTGCTCACCATATTTGCCCAAGACGAAAATGATACTGACAACAAAAGCAGGAGGAACTGAAACAAATTGTTGAAAACACAATTGTAGTATAAGAACCAACAGTCTGGATAGAGGATTAGAACAGACTTTAGTATTTTAACTGTACATATGGCGTAAATTCTATATGCATTTCATATTCCAGGATGACGATGATGCCAGTATGTTGCTATTATGGTTGCTATGGTAGTCTGAGTGATTGCTAGGTGGTTGTTTACTGGTCCATGTCGGCTTTCAAAGTTTATTTTTCCAGGCAAAACTGTGTATCTGATCATGGGCCACATATTTCAGCATGCATATTTAAAGTTTTTGAACTCACCCCACCCAAGCACACAGATCTTGAGGATGTAATGTTTGATGACGAGTGAGTGTTTGGCCATTTGCAGGCAGAGGTGTAAAGCCTCCACCGCAAACCAGGTGAAACTGGCCAGCAAGCAGTAGTGCATGAATCCAGCCATGACCTTGCAGGCGATGTGGCTATTCGCACGTGCAACGTATTCATTAGACAGGAAGGTCACATTGAGGAGAAACAGTGCCAAAAACAGATTGATCAGCACGTGGGCTGAATTGGTGGCCTTCGCTTTCCTGAAATTTAAAATGCAAAAATGAAATCAGTATTTTGGATCTGTCCTTTGTGAATTAAAAATTTTGCACAACTATGGGTTACCTTTGATAATAAATTTACTTGAAATCTTTGATCCTGGTTTTAATTTAACAGTTAACTGAGATTATCTTTGATCATACTGCATCTAAATGACTTCATCTTTAATTTTTTATTTGTGCAACCCATCATATTCAGAGTTTAGTTCTCAATTCTCAAAAAGTCAAGCTCAATCCAGAGCACTTGTGGCATAATGATGATTAAAATTGATTATTTCATGTCCACTAGTCCCTATTTTCTTTCTTTCTTTGAAAAAGTTAAAAATCTGGGTTACAGTGAGGTACTTTCAATGGAAGTGAATGGGTCCAATCTGCAATGTTAAAATACTCGATGTTTACAAGATGTAAACAATATGCATGTTAACATGATGTTAGTGTGAACAAAATTGCTTACTAATCTTTTGTTTGTGGCTTCGTTGTAATGACAATGCAACACCTAAAACGCAGAGAACTTTACAGCTCAAAAAATACACACATTTTACAAAAGAATTTAAGTAAGCTAATAAAATAATATTTATGTTTAAAAGCTAATAAAAGTTTGGCAGATTTTGCTTAGAAAAAATGTCCCCATTCACTTCAATTGTCAGTGCTTCAGTGTAACATTTTACATGCATCCAAGGTCAAAAAACTTTTATTTTCTCATGAAATACATTGCAGCATCACTTTTTCTCAGTGTCTGCAACAGTTTGATAAAGGATTCGATCTTTCTAAACCCTTTTCCGAGAGCCTACTCTGCTCTAATTGACCCTTCGCAAACAGTTTGATTGACAGGTGATCTGACCAATCATAACCCTGAATCTGCCATTTTATCTGACAAAGCAGTCAGGGGAGTTAGTAGATTAACGTTGGTGAACTTGAACTTGAAAAATTATATGTATTCACGTCTTTCCACGCCTGAAACAACATTCCTCCAGAGGTCACATACGTCATCAAGAATGTCTCTTTTAAGAAAAGTAACCAATATAAATCTGACCACTATTCCTTGTGAAGCGTAAATAGTTGTAATTTCTTTGTGACTTTGGAATTTAATGGTTACTTTACTGAAATGAGGCAGTCTCAATGACATAAGCTGGCCAACAAATGTGACCTCCAGAGGATGCGTGAGACACCATTAATCACTCCATTTATCGTGCACTTTGAACTTTAAGACTTTTTTTGACATTCAAAAACATCTAAATTACACATTACACAAAAGGTAATATCTAAAAAAGCATAATAGGTGCACTTTAAAGAAACAGAATCAACATCAACATTGTAATGCTGTCGATTAATGAGATCATACTGGTACACAGAATCATGTCTCACCTTAAGAGGAAGTGAATAAAAAATGCGACTCCCAGGAAAAACATGGAGAGTCCGCAGCCGATGTACGTGATGTAGGTCAGATTGATGAGGTCAGTTTGGGAAAGGGTTATATCTGGAGCGGTCTGTATTAAAACATTGTTCAGTTACACTGTACAGATCTGTCTGGACATTTGCAATCTTAAGGATTCAGAAACCACAAAATGTAGTGAAATAAATAAACACAAACCTGAAGGGGCCAATAGAGAACTTATTCTCTGATTCTAGCTTTGGCGAAGCAAATTTCACAGATTCAAGAAGGAAACAGAGAACCTACCATAAGCACAGCGAAGAAAGTCAGGTGTTGGCAATTACATATTATCTTCTTTCCATTAATCAGAGTAGTACACCCTTCGGTTGTCCAGTTTGGCGCATTTCCTGACAAAAAGGAGGGACTGGTTAGCTTTGAGTTGATTTAGAGACAATTAATGAATTTTAATTGAGATCATGGCTGATTTATGATTAGAAGTCGAGATTCACATTCTATAGCATGGTCTGAAGGATTCAGACTCTTAACTAGTTCTCTATATTTCTACACTCAAAAAACATTTTTTTTTTTTTTAAGATTTACGAATTTCAGTTGTAGAGGAAAATCCCATTCAATTGAATTGAATAATCCTTACATATTATTCATATTCAGACTATATATATATATATATATATAAAAACAAAAAAGCATCACAGACCTGTTCCATCCCATGAGTTACAAGCAGGAGTTTCCATCGTCTGCTGCAGAGGAATAAATCAGGGTTTTAGAAAGTAAGATTCAGACTCATTTAGAATATTAAAAATACTTTTTTCCATGCATCATACCCGTTCATTGCTGAAAGCCAAACTGATGTTTTCAGTCAGATTCGAAATTTTTGTCCCCATTTCGATTGCATATACTTCACCCCCCAAAACTGTGCTGTTGCGTTCATCCTTTAATAAAAATGAAATGGGATTGTTTTTGTTTTTTTGATTGCTGAGAAACAGAATCAGGTTTCTATACAGAAACATGATGTGATTTACATCACAGTTAAGATTAAATAAGTCAAAATGTCATGTTCAGGATACTCAGGATTTGTATGCAATGTCTAACTTTTCTTTTTATTTTAAGCCACAAATTTTATGAACACAGATATTATTGATTATCTGTTTGCAAGAACGTCTAGTTTCACTAAAATCAGTCATTTAAAAGTAGCCAAAAATATCCTCTGTTATTTTCTAAATAAATTTATTAAAATAGATTTATAAATAAATAAATTTATTTTATCTATTTTCTACAGGTGTAGCACATTGCACACGATAGAATCACTGAAAGTGCACTACAAAACTACTACTTATTTATATTATATATCTTTTGCAATATAAACATAACTCCATACATAAGCATAAACTCGGTCAGTATGAAAACAAACGCAAGCCAGCCTTTGTAGTTAAGCAAATGCTTTGCTTGAGTATTATGTGTGTAAGGCATGAAACAGGCCTGAGCTTACATTTTCCTGCACACAGGAATTGAAAAATGTACGTTTTTTTATACCTTTGTCATGTTGGGAAATCTAAACACACCCAGAAAAGCATTTCCTGCACTTTTGTTGAATGCTAGCAGAGAGGCTTCCTTTGGAATAGTGAAAGCGTTGGGATATTTTTCCAGTTCGGAAAAATCATCTAAAACCTGTAAACATGAGGCAATTTCCGTGCTGAGGTACATGTTTTTAAGGAGAAACATTTTGTAGAAACAACACATTATGTATTATTATATAAGTAAAACAAGATGTGAATGTGTCCACTTACTCTGATGCTAGTATTTGAAGAGTAGATGAAAGCGGCCACCTTGACATCAGACACACTTTGAATTTTCTTTAAAACCCCTTTAACGCTACCCATGGATATAGATGCCATGCTCAAATTTCCCATTTGAGACACCAGATTGGTGAGATTTTTCATGACCGCACTGAACAAAAAACAAAATGATTTGTGTTTTTGTTTTGATAATATCTCTGATATAAGAGGAAACTAAAAAGAAAATGGTACAATTTACAACTGCAGGTACTACATAAAGGGTTAGATGAGATAAAGCCCCTGTCGCCTATTCAAAACACAGACGTAGCTTGATGATGTTTGAGCGAGGAATCTTGGGACGTGTGGTCTTCACCTCACAACCGGTGGAATAGAATCGGGATGGGACTCGGGCAGAAATCATGTTCATGGATGCGATTATTAACGTTACTGTAGTATGAAGCAGAGCAGGAGCGAGTGTTGTGGAGCCAAACGAGACGCTGGAGTGATTGATAATGAGAGACGAACGACACACGCCTCGCGAGCAGCGGGACTTTTATTATGCCACAGTCGCCAGTGCCGCTTCCGGTCATGAGTATGAGGAAACACAGCTCCGTTTATCATATTAGATACATTTGAGTGTGTTGAAAATGATGTTATGACATTATACGTTCGCTCGCGGCTGCTGTGAGACTCTTGTTTCACTGCAGTAAGAGAGATCAATATTAGAATATCATATTAAATGATGGATGGCTGTGTTGATTAATGGCATGCTATTCATTTTATCATATAAATTTAAAACGTATTGTATGATGGAGAAAATTCTTTATTATTGTTACTAAAAATAAAGCTGCATCTGATTATGCTGTTAGCTACTTGACAAAACAGTGATTTTCTCCGAGACATAGTAAAGTTAAAACATGTTACTCACAAAAAATCAAGAAAATTAGATTTAAACAAGACTAAACGTGTTAAGCTGTATTACAATAAGTACTATAAATGAGTTTTCTGTCTATAAATGTATCAAAACAGATGTGTCTGTGTTCCCACATGTAATATATATTAAAGCGTCTTTGCTGTTTCTACAAAATAACGCGGAAATGACGCCATCGACAGGCACACGTCCCAGATCGTTGGTTAAAATTGCGATTTTCTCATGATTTACAAATAGTTGCAAACATTTGAGATATTGTAAGTACTCAACTGAACAAAATATACAACAATGGCCTAGTTGTTTTTGGATATATTACTCGTTACTAATTACTAATATTACTTCATCATATTAGTTATGATGAATATCTCCTGAAATGGGCCATTAATTTTGCAAGTTAAAAGATAATCTGATGCCCATATAATATAATAATATATATAATATAATATTATCTCTAAAAAAAACTGACTAGACTTAAATCACATATGTTTCAAAAAAAGTACTCACGCAGCTGCCCCAGCATTTGTCTCTGTTTGGTTAGTATTATTAAACAGATTTGACATTTCTGAAGGTATATTTTTGAATTCTTCCAACTTTTGAAAAGGACTTCCACACTTAAAACAGGTTGCAGTTTTATTATAGATCTTTATGATGTTCCTTTTACTTTCATCGCCTGCATCATCATCTGTGCAAAAAACATTACAATGAAAAGTAAACAAATGAAGATGGAAATGTGGCATTGTGGTTAAACACTTTCAGTCTGTTCAAAAAGTTATTAAAGCAGAAACGTCTGATTTAGAAAAAGAGGCATATAGAAACACGTTCTTACCCTTACAGCCTGGATCATATTGTGCTTTCTCACATGTGTTTGTGGGATCCAGGCAGGTCATACTACAATCTTATATACACAACACAAAATTATAGCATGCACAGCATCTGATGACAGTCTAATATATCTTTAACATCATATTTAGACTTTGTTGGGATAACACTTACTTATGACTTCAAAATTTTTTGGAAGGGTCCAATTACAACCTTTAATAAAGAGAACAAAATATGCTCTTAGCTATCAGATATCTAAACTGAAGAAAAGACCAACAACACATTTAAAGTGAATGAATGTAATTTCAGTAACACTACAATGATTACTAACTTCAAAACTGAATGGCTTATAATGATCCAAGGGAAAATGTGGCATTTAGGCCTTATTCAACATCAGTGTTGGGGAAGTTACTTTTAAAAGTAATTCTTTATAATATTGAGTTTCTCATTAAAAATTAATTATGTTATTTTTTATGGTTGTACACTTTCAACCACATTTCGGAGGTGGGTGATGTGACTACAATTGCCTTCCCACTGCAAACCTAAACAATTTAAATACCAAGTGTTAGCAGTATGAGCTTTGCTCGAGTAACTGTGAACAGATTATCCATATTTTTGATTTTGCAGGTTGTTCCGAGTGAAAATATTTTGTTAAGTGAAGTTAACTTTAGCTGATTAATTTTAGCTCAAATTTGTAAGCCTTTTATTTAAGGATTTGATAATCCTTACATATTTTAATTGAATAATTGATTAAAGATTGTTCAATTATTCAATTAAAATATGTAAGGATCATTCAATTCAATTTAATGGAATTTTAGCATTAATTGAAATGCGTAAATCTTAAAAAAAAAAAAAAGGCGTATATTTTTTTTAGTGTAATAAAATTTCATATCATATCGCTTCAGAGCAGTTAATAAAGTGCACAAGTCTAGAGAAAAATAAAACTGGACACTTTTAAAAAACAAACACTTTAAAAGACACTTAAAAGAACCCTTTAATCCATTGTTATCATATATTTCTAAAAGCATGCCAAATAAATATGAGCAAAATGAAAGATTCTTCATTCACCTTTTTCTGCAATCCATTTTGTCCAAGTGCGATTTCTGCAGGCCCCTTCTATTAAACATTGAACTGGTTTAATTGATCTGCTTATGTTGAGTATGTACGGTGAGTGAGCAGATATAGACAAACCAAGATCTGCAAAACAACAGGTTATAGAATAAGGGGGAAAAAAAGAAGATTAATAGAACATCCACAGGTTTTCATTATGGATAGTGGTGTTAAGCAGATCATGCAAAAAACCAGACCCACCACTTTCAGACCCACTGCTGCAGTTTGTTGTGTTTTTGTTTAGTTTGAAAACATCGATGTTGAATAGATTCCCCTCTGGTGAAAGACAAAAAAATCCCTGATAATTTTAAAGTGGCCATTAAAAAGAAACAGTTCACCCCATCTATTAGCATTTAAATGCATGTTCTTGATCTTATTGTAAAAGTTCATCCATGCACATTTATTTACTTTTTGACCTCATAAATTTTAATCAGAATATCATAACTCAATCTTCTGCGAAATGTCATTTCCAAAGTCTCTTTCAAGGATATATATATATATATATATATATATATATATATATACAGTCTTCAGCTGTATCCAGAATTGGCATACTCTACTTCTGTTGTATAATTACTTACTTTATGACCATTAAAAATTATGTTCTATATAGTATGAATCTAATATGAAGTAGTATGCGCAACCTTTGACTTCCCATCCTACACTCTTAAAAGATCCTGTCAGGCGCTTCATATACATAGAAGATTCTAGGGGTTCCCATCATGGGATCCTTTTATGGATTTAGCTTTAAATAAATTAAATTTAGTTCTATATAGAACCTCATTGAATGCACATTTTTCTTTTTCAATAATTACACTCAGATGTACGTCACAATACAGAAGAAAAGATTTGTCCATTTCATTGCAACTATATGTTTATGACTGTCCAGTATCAACCACTGCAAACTTTAAAGCATGTTTAGTTAATGACATTGAGATTTTAAAAATGGCTCTAGACCTATTATACACTATTAAAGGCACAGAAGAATTTATTTTTTTGTCATGGAGAAGAAGACATGCAAAATAAAATGTATTATGTTTATACATGTATGTAGAAAGTTTCTCTCTTTAGTATGCTGTTTAGGCCACATTTGGTTTCTCCTCACCTGACGAGCTTGAAGAATTGCACTGAAAAGTAGATTGGTTGTTTGTTATGTTCCAGCAACCACCTATTTAAAGGAAAAATGATAAACAATGTGACCACCAAAAGTAACTTCTATGTTAAGTTGTACATAATATTTTACATTTCCTTTTCATTAGCGTGTCTGATTTGAATCACCTGTTTTCATGTATGCCATGAAACCATCTGTACCAAGTATGAAGATGTACTTCGCCACATCATTCTCGCTGTTTGAACCTATGGACTGAGTTAAGGATATTATGTCATCAACTACATTGCAAGCATGTTTGTTGTTTTGGGGGGATTGTTGACAGTGTTTGTCCGTAATTTTTGCACATATGCAGTGGGCAGATAAAATAAGCAGAAGACCACAGCTGTTCCACATCATCCCTGACAGGATCTCCAGGTTCCCGAAAAGATTCTGAAAAGCTGCAAGAAGTAAAGTGTAAAACATGAAATGTACCAAACAAGAGTTATCTAAAAGATACAGATTGACAATAATCACATTTTGATCAAATCTCTGAAAGGATTATTGTTATTTATTGTGTCCAATAAGATTAGAAGACCACATTTTTTTCCTATAAAAAAAGAACTGTTCCAGACACAGAGAATCCAACATCACATTCTCTGATGCAGTGTTACAGACCTGGGATAAAATCAACAAATGAACTCCCAATTTCAATGCAGTGAGGTACATTTACATTTAGTGACTGCTTTTATTGAACATTATTTTAAAGAAATTAGAAAAAGCAAAAACTTCAAAAGTAAACCAGCGTAAAACAAAATGTAAAATCCAAAATGTAAGAATTCCATCGTGTTATTTTATCACTTTATTTGCCCTCTTATAAGATAACTGAAACAAACATCTTACCTGGTGAAGAGACTTCGAGTCTTTCCAAATACTGAGTCATTTAATCAGATATAGATGGAACCTCATTTTGCATGTAGCATTTCCTCCCTCTCGCTGCGGTTTTCTGTTTTTGTTAACCATATCTCTTCATGCAAACCAGCTAATGGAGAACAGTGGAATGAGACAGTCACTCCTGAACATCCGTACCCTTTACTGATAGATGGCTGTATTGAAACCTCAATAAAAAAAGAGTTTCGGCAGGTTTTCCATGTTGTAAAGTTGATTGTAAAAATGAGGTTTATGTAACTGGACAATGACACGCATTGAGATGCTTGTACAAGAAAACAGACATCGTTATACGACATCAACAAACATAAAGAAGCAAATAAGGTGATACAGTAAAATATAAATACAAAAATGTTCAATAGACAACAGACAATGTTGCAGTTTTATATGAATAATTCAATAATCTTGGTATGTTATTTGACAGTTCTGTGTTTTATGAAAAAAAAACATTGTTTTAATCTGGAAAAGATTTACAAAGAAATGTATTTGGTTTTATATTATAATATAATTAATTATATTATTTTATTTTTATTGAGCATTTTTTAATACATTTTTTTAAATGAAATTGTATCAATAGTATTTTTTTGAATTAAGGAAACTTGGAAATGTATTAGTTTGTAACTTTTTACATTAGTTTCAGTGACTAACTCGCATTTCCTCTCATGTGGTGGCTAAAATGTAAAATATCACTGACATCACTGATGATTTACTATCACTGCCATTGTTACCACAAAAGATCAGTACAACCGATTACAACAAAAAACAGAGATACAATCTCAAGTCTTACAAATACAAGCATGTCCCTGATGCGCAACAAGGATTTAGTAAAAAGAAGCCTTGTGTTCATTTCAAACTCACAATGCGGCAAATAGTACATCATCTGTTTAACAAATGAGGTGTTTTGCCACAGAAAAACGTCAGCCAAACAAATGCAACCTTGTGAGTTTACGGTCACATTTCAAAAGGGTTTCTGTTGAACTGACAGATATATAATATGCAGGGATATTGATAACCATTATGATATTTTGACACTGGACTAAAGACTTAAAACATTTAGACCTTTTTTCAAACAAATATTCCTTGAGAAGTACTACTTTACGCCACTGCCACTATAGTATTTATGCATAATATCAATATAATATTAACAAGTAAATGGCATAATAAGTCAAAGCTGGAGAATATGTTTCAACGTTCTTAATGCAGTGTGATCTATTAGTGTATAATGACTGATCTGGTTTTAACCATTATCATTTGAAATAGTAGTGTTATTTTTTTTTAGACCATGGATGGATTTGATGGATCAGGCTTTTATGGCTCATATAGTACTGTAGTACACTGTCTCGTGTCATGTTCTCTGACTGGTTCATTGCCTTGATTGTGGACAGGTGTCTCGGATCATTACTCTTGTGCATTTATGGCCCTCTTTTTTTCCATGGTTCCTTTGTTTAGCTTTGTTTGTGTGACTCACTGTTGTGAATTTGTTTGTTCAGGTAAAGTTCATACGTTATGTTTAGCTTTGCTAAGTCTTTTGTTTATTTTGTGTTTGGTTAATGGGTTGCTCACACATCTTGTTTAATATAACTGCACTTGGGTTCTCCAACTCGGCTCAGTGGAGTATCATATGTAAGTATGATATATATATATGTAAGTATATATATCGTATTTAGTATGATATATGATATATATAGTATGATGAGAATGTGGAGCTCATACTCGGAGGAAAAACCCAATTTTATTCAGAGGCCCAATATAGCCAAAATATGCAAATTTGGTGTAGTTACTGATATTTCTATGGCCAAAAAGATGAAATGAGTTCTTTGTAACTCTATAATAGACAACTTACATAAAATGCGCATTTATATATATATATATATATATATATATATATATATATATACAGGGTTGAGGAGTAACAAAATACAAGTAACTTAAGTTACGTATTTAAAATACAAAATTTGAGTAACTGTATTTCATTACGGTTACATTTTAAATGGGTGGTAATCAGATTACAGTTACATCTGAAAAGTATTTTAGATTACCAAAGTGATTACTTTGAATTTTAATTTTAATGTCATTTAAACAGCTATTGGTGATTCTCTGACTCTGACAGTCTGAAAAAGTGGAGTTAAGTTTCATCAACATTTTAATACTTTTAAGAGGGATCATAAAAATGTTATTTTTATTTAGTACTGTCCTGAACAAGACAAAATGACTGAATTTATAAAAAAAATTGCCCAACTGTCATGACCTGAGGATCCACGACTGTTTTCATGTTTTGTGATAGTTGTTTGTGAGTCATTTTATAATTCACTCGTCACTGCAACTTTTTCTCACAATTTGTTTGCATTTCACAATTCTGACTTCTTTTTCTCAGAATTGCGATATTTAAACTCACAATTGCAAGTTATAAAGTCAGAATTAGGAGATTTAAACTTGCAATACTTGTAAAACTTTTTTTCTTGCAATTGTGAATTTTGTTTGTGAGTTTATATCTCATAATTCTGACTTTTCGCCAGTATTGCGAGTTTATATCTCATAATTCTGACTTTATAACTCACAATTGCAACTTTATATCACACAATTCTGAGGGAAAAAGTCAGAATTGTGAGATAAAAACTTGCAATTACCTTTTTTTGTGTTTGTTCTACACTTATTAGTATTCCAAAGTTTTCTAAAGTATTTAGATTAAGTTACTAAACTTGAGTAATGTAACGAAATACGTTACAAATTACTTTTTAAAGCATGTATTTTGTAATCTGTAGTGAAATACATTTTAAAAGTAACCTACCCAGCCCTGTATATATATATATATATATATATTGTATAATATAATAATATAATATATAATATATATATATTATTATATATATTAATATAATATAATATATATATATATTGTTTTATATATATAAAACACCGATCAGAACACCTTCCTAATATTGTGTTGGTCCCCTTTTTGCCAAAACAGCCCTGACCTGTCGAGGCATGGACTGCTCTATACTCTGGATCTGCACCAAGATGTTAGCAGAGATGCTTTAAGTCCTGTAAGTTGTGAGGTGGAGCCTAAATGGATCGGACTTGTTTGTTCAGTCCATCCCACAGACGCTCTATTGTATTGAGATCTGGGGAATTTGGAGGCCGAGTCAACACCTCAAACTCGTTGTTGTGCTCCTCAAACCATTCCTGAACTATTTTTGTTTTGTGTCAGGACACATTATCCTGCTGAAACATGAAGAGATAATCAGTGTTATTCACTTCACCTGCCAGCGCTCATGTTATGTCTGGTTGGTGTAAATATCAGTTGTCATTTGCCGATAGTAAGATGATATTTAAATGCTTCATTATCAAAGCTCTGTAGTTTTTTTTTTTTTATTGTAGAGGGTAAATCTGATTTCCCTAAAAAAAAACAATGATGTATGGATAATCGGGTAAGCACAAAATGCTTCGGTCCAGTAATGTTCATTAGCTAATAACAATATAAAAGTTATTCTCATGTTTACTTTATAAAAATTTGTAAATATTTATTACATGGAACTAAAAGGCTTTTTACTAGCTAAAATGTATCAATCACATAGAAGAAGGCATGTCGTAGATTGTGTTCAATAGGTATTTCAGCAAAGTTTTGATCATGTTTATATTTTTAGAGGCCTTTGAAATTTGCATATCAAATATAATACAGTAGGTATTATGGCTAAACTTTGCATGGCCATAAAATACTCCGCTCATAAAACGTTACTTTGTAAACAGTGTTTAAGCATCCATTAACTCTTCATTTTATATTCTTGTTTGTGTTCTGTCATTCTGAACATTTCCTTCCTTCATTTGTAGTGTTCATTTTTTCACTAATATTGGGAGGAATGTCAGAGGTCATTCTATGAAACTGTTGCCAAAAGTGATTATTTTGAAACATTCTTTAGGAGAATTTCTTCGGTTTTCATGTGGAGAATATATTTATGAATTAAGGTTACATTTATAAAGGTGTTTTAAAGTTCAATCTGACATTTCAAGCTGTCCTAAGCCCATAAATTTACAGGGTGTCCTCCTCAGAAAGAGAATATAATGCTGACATTTCGATGCAGTGTCAGGGTTTTACCAGTAGAGCGCGCCATAGCATTTTTTTTCAGACACTGTGAAGCGACAGTCCTTTAAGGTAGAAAGGTTTTTTCAAAAGGGTAAATAAAGTTTAAATTGAGATTTGACCTCAATAAACAAGATTTTAATTATTAGATGTAAAAGAATGTCCAACCCCGAAAAATATTTTCAGATTGATCTCTGAGTTATTAGAGGAGACACATAAAGTGTGGTTTGACATTTGGAGGGACACTTATGACACAACACACCTCTGAAAACAACACTGCTTATCTCACGCCGCACACTTCAGGAATGTGTGCTGCTTTCTTGTCTATTTTTAGAGCCCAGTTGAATTTGTGGTACTAAGGTGGTTTAACATCTGTTCTTTCAATGAAGTCGTACAGGTTTATAGGATGCAGGTGGCTCAACACAGGAGATCCCATGGGACCCTATTGGATGCAGTTTGCTGACATCACCTGTCACCATCTTCCCTTCAGGCTCCGGCTGAGGATGGAAATGTTTCCATTGATCCGGAGCTGCTGTTGTTGACATCATCTCTGGGATTTCCAAAGTAGTGTTTTCTATAGACACACATATCTATATGTTTGCACACAGAAGCTTGTTTTTTTTTTTTTTAAATACTATGGCAAATTTAGCTACTATATGATTGCAGCTACCAATAACAGTAGCTGTGATACTCTCAGCTGCGTTTAACAAATTTGACCATCTTCTTTGATATTTTCAAGTGTACAAAAGTGGCAAGGAACATGAACCTAAAATCCTTTTTAATTGTACAATTACAAATAAAAAAGTAGCTGTAAAGTAATAATGGTCATTATGGTAATGCCTAAATTTGTCAGAAATGGAGTGACATGGATATGCAAGTCTACTAATTAGTAGGCTAATTAACTATTAAATCATCTCGAAGGTGCACTAATGACGAGTATCACTCAAACATCAAATTTAATAATCATTGAACTAAATGAGCAAAGAATATAACCGTATTCTACACTGATAAACGTTTCTTCAGAAATTAGTATTATTTTTATGCATTAATATTTTAAATTTGCTTTTTTTTTTTTACATTTTTTAATTATTTCTGTTTTAATAAATTTTGTTATTTTTTATTTATATATAGCTTTAATTATTATATATTAAATACACGTATTAATATTAAACATTTTTATTTTTAGTTATTAAAAAAATATTTATTTATATATAAAAAAATAGTTTAGTACTTCAGCTTATTTGTATCAGTTAGCTGGTTAGGGTTTTCATATAATATTTAAATGTTATTTTATTTCAGCCTAATTTTAATCACTGACATTATTTTTTAATAGTTTTAGTTAACAACAGCAACACTGCTTGTGTCAGAAGTGTCTTTTACAGGCATCCTAAATGTTAAGATCTCAAAGATACAGGGCGAAACGGGCAAATGCCTCTTTATAAATCAAAGTTTTGAATGAATATCTGTATAGGCACAAGCCTTAGATTATTCCCATTGTGTCTAATAGTTTAAAGCAGCCTGCTGTATCAACAATGCATTAAAAAAAAAAATCTAATAAGCTTTAAAAATACTTTATTTATTAAACTGATTATATTTATCCAGATCATTAACACTGATCATTTCTTTCTGATTATAATCTGACATATTAATCTAAGCAGAAGCATGATGTCATGCAATCTTACAGCCATGATGTCACTTCTGATTCATCTTCGGTTGCAGGCGTTCGTTCGTCTGGGGACTTTTCTTCTTGCTAGGTGAATCACGCGCTGCTCTCCATGCATCTAAAGTTTAAACACGAGAGAATGTCAAAAGTGAACACTTTCTGGACCCTCAAATATGAAGTTTTGAATGATAAAAATCTCTCTGGGTGTGTAAAATGTCTCATAACCAAAATTAGACATACAATAACTGACAAATGCTAGCAGTGAATCTGTCGCAGTGACACAAACGTTAAGTAATCGTGTACTGTGAAACTGAGAGGTGTGATTTTTTTCAGAAAAGTGTGTTAATGAAGGCCTGTTTGTTATACAAAATACTTCTTAGCAAAAGCAGACCGGCAGCAACAACATCATGTTTGGCTAGCATTTGGATGACTGACAGAAGCCTAACCACACCCTGTTTCAGCAATTGTGGTTTGTTACTAGGAGTCCACGTTGCTGCTCGGCCAATCAGCATGAAGAGAAGTTGACCTTCTGCTGTGGGTGTATCCCTTCAGGGCAAAAGAGAGCAGCCGCAAAAACATATGAATGACTGAGAGATCGTCATGAGCAGCCAATGAGGACGCAGCGCAGATCTCACCAATCGCAGTTGCTTTCTGTTCTTCCGGACAGTTACCAAGTCAGTTACTGCCTGGGTAAGCTGCGGCCGCCTGCTATTGGTTGGATGCGCGGAAAACTCAGAGCCTTGTTGGCTGAATTAACACACGCCGTTGCTAGGGAGCTGCACCAATCACAGCGAGGCCGAAGTCAGCTGTTTGGTTTCTAGGCAGGATTTACTCGCTGAGATGTTTTGGCGGGAGAGCGGGGAGGAAGGAGGGGGTTGTAGAGTGAAGTGGAGCATGTGATGTGTTTGTGTGTTTTGCTCTTCCTCTAGTAGGATCTTTCTGATGCAACATGCAGTTGTGAGGGCGGTGTCTCCTGGGCCTCTTGTGATTTTTTTTTTTTTTTTTTTTAACAGGTCTTTACTATGAAACAAGAACCAATGATGTAGCTGTTGCCACGGTGGCAGCGCCAGCGTTTGTTTTGCCTCGCTCTCATCTCTCGTACCTCCCCATCCACAGTTACCGTAGAAACAGAGTCACTTTGAGTCTATTTCAATCCTCTTCCTCTAGTCAGTGATTTGTCTCTACCTCATCCTCATCTGAAACCATCCCGGCATTTCAGCAAACTGCAGTGTGTTGGCCTGCACTGAATAATGAAGAGCTTTAAACAGCCTGACTTAAAACTTGCTTACATGTTAATCAGCACATTCTCTTTTCAAGAACAGTAATTAATCGTTAAATTAGCCAATGCAATCTCACGGTTGAGAAGCGCTGCAACAGTGTGTGCAGGAATGCTGAGCCCAATGGCTGCCGGAAAGGATGATGTCATCGCGAGCGAGTGAGAACAGGAAGAGGTAATGTTCAGGTGACTCACTGCCCATTGAGAACGAGTGCACTTGAACTGTGCACTTGAATTCTGGCTAAGGCGGAAAATATGCATGCATCAAAATGTGTCCAAATTGATCACAATAGATAACTTGTGAGGTTGAGAGATGCCAAGTTCAGTGCATTTGTCCATAACAAAACAAGCTTTGATGATTTGCATGGACAACAAAATTTCCTCATATACAGAAAACATGGGTTCCTTTATGTCATGTGACTGATCACTTACCAGAAATATATGGTGCATTCAAGTCCTCCTGGGAATTTTGTGTTTACGAGTTGGGAAGTCGTGTTTACGCTGAAAAAAGTCACTTTTGTCGGAGCAAGATGGCGGCGGTCCTTCTCTGAGCAAACTGCACAAAAACACAGTAATGTTTTTAAACTCTACCTCTAGAAAATGAAGTACTTTTTAATTAATTTATGACGTTTTATCGTCACACATTATATTGTATTATTACAATGTTATTATATTGTTTGCAGGTAATTGGCTTATTTTGTTGTAAATTAAAAAGCCTGTGTCTGTTAATCACCTTTAAGTATTTTGGCAATCCGCCATGTTTCTCACTGACACGCGCCAACTCGTAAAATCCGGGGCTTAAAGAAAATCCCGAGATTCCCACTCGTATTTACGACTTTGTGGTGGCATTCACGTCTGTTCAACTGGTGATCTTTCCGACTTGAACACACCATATAGGAAATAATATAATTTCAAGCATCTAAAAGTCCACCAAAAATACTTTATTATTTTCAGTTGCAATTTTTCAGTTGGAAAACGTTTGGGCTGTCAATGTTTTTCGCTAATTTTAATTAGTTTAAAGCACTGTAAACCGATGAATCCAACAAAAAACTGTCTCTTTTAACACACCAACTAACCTCAACAGTTTGAATTGATTAAAACGGTTGAAATGCTCCGTTTGTACATGAAAAGAGAGAGGAGTCAACATACAAACCCTAAACTGACCTTTTCCCTCAGGCACCAACAACGAACCGACTCCCGCCTCTTTAGACTAATTAGCATATCATGTGATGTCAGCTTGAAATGGGCGGGACTTTCGCCGCGCTCGTGTCCAATACAAACAACTCGAGCGGAGGGCGCAGAATGAAAACGGAGCGAGTCCGTGTTAGTAAATACAAGCACAGTGAAGACGGAATAAAAGAGCGCTGACACAAAAAGCGGAATAAAACAGTACTGACAGGCACTGGCGGTGAGTGTCTCCTGTTTCTGTCTCATTTGCTGCAGTTTCATTCTGTATGTTTTGATTTCTGTGGTTTACTCTATTGAAATAAGAACTGAAGGGACTTTTTGTCAGGAAAAAAACAGTTTTGATCTGTGAAAGAAAGTGACTCAAGTGTTAAATCGCAGTATAAAGATCCTAATCTAATACATTCCCAAAATGATATTTTGATTCAGATGTCCATCTAAACTTCATGAAGAGTGACATTCACGTGATGTCCTGATGATTTCTACTTGTTTTTACTTTGGCATTACTTGCTATATGTTTATATGCAATGTTTTAATTTGCTTTGTGATTGTATTCCCTGTTGAAAACAAGCCTAAAATGGTTTCCTTAATAATAGGAGTGATTGATGATGGTCATGACCCCCTTACCCCCCAAAACCCTCTAAAACCCTTTAAAACCCTCTAAAACCAGCCAACAGACCAGGCTGGGAAACCAAGTAAAACCAGCAAATCATATTGGGGATTAAGAGTGTTATTCACATGGATAATCATCTGTCCAATATGATAATCAATCTATTAATAGAATTATACTTCATAAAATATAAAATATACTTTGTAATTGATTATTTGTCCTTTTGACTGCACTGCAAACAAATTAAACATCTGTGCATTTGTCAATTTGACCAATTTCACTGTAACCACCCTAAATGATATGAAACTAATCTCATCTGTGTTAATCTACACTGTTCAGATTTTTCATGAACAGATTTCATAAACTGACGGTACAGATTTGAAGCGTATTGTTTTCTGGGGAAACAACGGCACATAAAACTGTGAGGCCTGAAACTTCCCCTCATTTGTATGAGGCTCCTTTGAAATGTTGCCATTTGACGTTTTGGCGGTTTTTGTTTGTGACCAGCCTAATCTTAGTCATCTCACTGCACTTTGATGCCAGAAGTTGCACTTATGTGCTAATCTACTGTCTGATCTTAACGATTCATTGTTCAGCAAATAAAGTGTATGTAAGAACTAAAACCTATTTAGATCAGTCATCGTTGGTTGTTCTTGTTAATGTGGATGGGCTCTCTGTGAGATTCAGTGTTTGCATGAGGTCAAATGTACTGAAATGCACTGGAGAGAGAGGGAAAACAATGCTAAATGCAAATTATAAAAGGCAACTAATCATATGAACTGTACATGGTTTTGGATAGAGAATAAATAAGCTTATCAACTTTTTTAAAAGGGAGGATAAATCGCCGTGTTTTATGTTGTTTATGTCCGAAACTGTGCGTCCAATCAGATTTTAGGACGTGTATCACATGACAGTGTGTTTGGTCGCCGCTTAATATCCAGTGTAATGTATGGGTCCTGAAACAAAACCACTGCACTAGAGTGGAAAGGCAGAAACAAACAAACTTTTTTTTGCGGCTCTGTCTCATATTATATAATACAGAAAAAATGAACAGCTTGTGAAGTCTCACAGTTGCACAGAGTGACAGTTTGTGGTTTATTTCAGGGCAGTTTTGCTGACTCCGCCGATGGATGATGAGGAGGATGAACAGCTTCCTCACTGCTGTGAAACACCGCTAAGAAACAAGAGCTCAGAGAACAGAGCGGTTAACAGACACAGACGCTTTGAAGACAGATCCACACAGACCGTGAGCTCTGTCCTGAATTCAGTGAGAGACGGAGATATGGCACCGTTCCAGGGTTCAGGGAGAAACGCATCATCTCCCTGCGGATCTGTGGATGCCAGGACTGCATTCAGGGCTCACTGTCGATCCAGGGGCCTTGCGTCGCTTACTATGGCCTCTGGGGCTCCAGGGCCAAGAGCACTTTTTCATGGTAGGGATACACAATATGCACCATATCCATGATTATGAGATTGTATTATGGCCACATTATAACACAAATTTAACTTTGTTCACACACACACACACACACACACATATATATATATATATATATATATATATATATATATATTACACACATATATTATATATATATATATATATATATATATATATATATACACATATATATATTATATATATATATATATATATGAAATTAGATAACTGATAAAAAATTTCAATTTCAGTGGAAGTTTTGCCCTGAGCATTTTCATTTTCACATTAAAAAATTAAACAAAACTACTAAACTGTATTAAACTTACTGATTTTCATTCTTAAAGGTCCAGTGTGTAATATTTAGGAAGAACTATTGATAGAAATGCAATATAATTTTTAACTATGTTTCCAGTGGTGTATAAAGACCTTACATAATGAACCGTTATGTTTTTATTACCTTAGAATGAGCCGTTTCTATCTACATACACCGCGCGTCCCCTTATACGGAAGTCGCCATTTTGCGCCGCCTTGTTTCTACAGTAGCCCTAAAGGGACAAACTGCTCTGCAGAGCGTGTTCGTCACTATGTTGTTGTTGTTCTTTTTCGTGGGCGTTTTTAGAGGCAGCTTAATAATAATCGCAATAACATATCGTTTTACTGAATAATTAAGTAAATATAATTTCTTAATTTACCTTCGTAAAGAAACCTCATTGCTTGACCGCTTACTCTCTGCTGTCTCAGACTACATCTTTGTCCTGTGTCGGCCACCATAGCATCTGAGCTGCAATTCGCAACCTCACCGCTAGATGCCACTAAAATTTACACACTGAACCTTTAAATGTTTTATATGATATATCCATAGTAGTAATCATAATAATTATTATTATTATTATTACAATATAAAAATATTATCTTGAAGGAAATGCTGGATTTCGTGCACACTTCCCCGCGCTGTTCGAACCTGTCCCGGATGGCGTACAAAACGTTGAAGGAAGGGAGGCCGACGAAGGGAGACCTGAAGAAAAAGACGACGAACGTGACATGGGAATTAGCGTGGAGATTCAGATCGGACGTAAATTGCGTGAAATGGGGGATCAGTTTCAGCAGGAACATCTTCAGCTGGTAAGAGTGATTTCAGATCAGACTAGTTTGTTTCTTTTCGTCAAGGCCGATGTGAATCAAAAGCGTTTCACAGGTATGTGGACAGATTCGGTGGTTTCAGCGCAGTGGTTTCTGTGTGCGATGACACCATCGCCTGTTATAACAGTGCTGCGTATGCAAATGCTCAGAGGGAACGATGACATCATTATTGGTTTGCTCATCCTGTTTACTCAAGTTCTCTTAGATTTTTATCACATGACTGTTTTACTTAACATACATACATATACTGTATACAGTACAACAATAACCTTTCAGTAAATGGTGGAGGAATTATTAAAATAGAATAATTAAAACGGTGGCTGCGTGACTATTGAAAACATTACTATTTGGTTTTAATTAAGGTTTGCGGTAAAATCGGATTAGTTTAAAGGGTTTGTTTTTGGTAAATAAGAACAATATGGGAGATACATGGAAAAAGCTTTATAATTTATTTAACTTGAGAAGTGCCTCATTTTATCATGTAAATATGGCCATTGGAGGATGTTTTTGTTGTAAATGTATTTTAAAGAAGTTTTTTTTACAGCAGACGAAGATGGACTTGTTCAATAATATAGAGGAAACATTTTCCATGTGTAAAACTTGTCTGTGTTAACATTTATACAAAGTGACTTTTACGTTTATAAGATTCTTATATATTAACTATTAACCGTCTACATTATTGTGAACAGGGATAAATTTAGATTTATCAAGGTTTTGCAAGTGGCGTTCAGCATTTCCACTGGCCGGCTGTAGTTTTTGTGTGAGCTCAGAAAGAGGATGTGAAGTGTGTTTATACTGCAGGCTAAATTTAGACGGGCTAAAACGCCACGTCAGCAGACATGTGACTACAATCTCAAATGCAACACCTTTAGTAACACTCTGTATGTGTTATATGCTGAGCCGCTACAACTAAGATATTTTACTGAACGTGCAGACTTTATTTATAGACCGTGGAAAATTGCCGTCATGAGGTCAGATACATTCAAAACCTGAAACCTCATGTTATCACAGGGGTCATTTGAATAATTCACAACCTTGAAAGATGACAGTCAATATAAGAATAAACTGGTCAGAATAATTTAATTAAGTTCATCTAAATGACAGTTTGCTAACTTTTAATCAAACATGCCTTCAGTAAGAGCAGTCGCTTATGCAACATAATGCAATAGTACGAAACAGCTGGCCTAACTGCTGATTGGCCACTTTAACTGTCCATCAAGGGGATTTAGAGCAAAGGGGAGGAGTTTGAAGTGAAGCTTGAGGCCATAGCGCCATCTTATGGCAGATACGTGCCACTTAAAAACAAACTAGGAATCCACATTGAACTTAATTACTTTATTAATAGACACTCTTGGTCTTATTGTGCATTATTTATTTAAAAAAAATTTGCTTTTTGGCTGACAGGGAAAATTAAGTCATTGTTTGACATATTGACGTAAGCCTTGTAAAACGATTATGTCACATTATTGATGTAAAATGGGTTGTGGGTGTCAATTCATGTGGACTTTAAATATAAAATGAATAGTTTAATAATGACGCCTCCCTTGGATTCTTAAATGCAATATCATTTGTCACTTACGATTTCACCTGATGACTAATTATTTTTGGTTTGTTTCTGTGCAGTTCACTCCCAGGGGCCGGTTGGGTTTGTTCCAGCTAGTGACGTCGATCTACAACTTCCTTTTTCCTCAAGAAGGACCCCAAAATGCAAGAGCCCAGAGATGAGAGGCCACAGCTCACCTTTTCAGGACTCGAATGAGTTTTACACATCACTGTAAGATGTGCGCAGATCTGGATTTATGTGGCTCAAAAACTGTTTGCGGAAAGAAGGTTGCCGCTGGTCAGAGACTTCCCTCCTTTTTCCGAAGAAGCCATTCTCAAAATGGAGCATTGGAGTAAATTTTCTGCAGGTTGCATATCAATATAAAGATATTAATATTCTGCCTTATGTTTTCCCAACATACGTTCGCAAATGAGCGGATCTCAGTGCAGTGGATGCCTTAATAAAACCCTCAGAAGAAGGAAGAACTGAAGAGCTGTGAGAATACTCGTGGTCCACACTTAATGAGTATTTGTGCTGACTATATTAACACACCTTCTGAACTGTGACGCATCCCAGAACAGAATCTTGATCTTTCCCTGCTGGTGTATCACGGATTGTGCTCGATTCACTGCTGTTATCAGTGTTATCGGGGAAGAGTTGAAGGACAGAACAGACGCGACGATACGTAATCCAGAGGCCAGTAACATGTTTCAGAAAGAACTGAAAAAGTTGTGTTCAACTTGAACATCAGGTGTTACTACCTGTATATCAATAATGAGCCATTTTTGACAAAAACAAAGGAGACAGATATGAATTTTGTGATTTTAAAATGCTCGTGTTTTCTCATCAAGAGAGAATGTACCACGAAAATTACAATTTTATCTTTCTGACATATTAGTTTGCCTTAACGAATTAATTCTGCTGTTCTGCTGTCATGTATCACAGACGTTTCATAATGTCAGGATTTCTCTCAGGCACTGAAGTATTACTTTAGATATCAGTGTTTAAAGCATCTCTTTAGTAATTGGTGATTATCAAAATGTGCTCAAAGAGCAATACACCAAATCATCTGTTACAGTTCAACTGAAGCGATAAATGCAATCAATAATATTTAACAATTATAGCTACAAGTTACCTAATGAGAACTTATCAAAGTTCTAGGAAGAGTTGTGTTGGTATGTATATGTCAATCAATAGTTATTATAAAGAGGTTTTATTACTGTAAATGTCTTACGAGGGAAAGTGTCCTACGGATAGCAAAAATATACTATAATTAGAGGGATAGTTCGCTCTAAAAGTAAAATTATGTCGTCACTTACTCACCTTCATGTCCGATTCCTGTGTAATTTTCTTTCTTAATCGCTAAAATGTTTTCGCCAGAGCCGCGCCATTTTAATTTTGGCGCGAACAATGATTTAAGTAACGACGAAAATTCTTTCCACAAAATCTTCAATCGGTAAAAAGTTTTCAAAGTTTTGAGAATTACAGTGCATGCCAAGACTGTTCAGCCTCATTTCATCCGCGTAAAATTCTATACGATGATGACATTTTTTCGTGAACTCTCCCTTTAAGAATGAGGACAATAAGTAAAGTTATGTTCGATTTGAAGCGCCGGTTCAAGTCGAACGCACCTATAGATTTCTACTGAAGCGTCCAATGAGAAGGCCGGATCACATCACGTGACTGGCTCATGATCTGGCGCTGATGCGAGTTATTTAAGAGTTTGTATATGATGTGCGATAAAGCGGGGGAATTTATTTTCTATATATTTGTAAGACCATATTGTAAAGTGAAATTAATATAAATGAGATTAATAATTTAAGTTATAAAAAAATAGATATCGTTCCATTGCTGGTTTCTTTAATGCTTTCTTTTGTGGTACAATCTACTGAGGTGCCTGTACTTTGCGGTTTACAGTTTTACATGGTTTGCTTGTGCATTATCGATAGATTTTATAACGTAATGTCGTCAGTACAGTGTTAGAGACCATGACGACAGTGTGGAGATAACAGACTGTCAGAGTCCACAAATCCATATGATTCCTCTGCCCATTTTATTTCCACATTCCACGGAGGTGATGCTCCAGTGCTGTGATGTATTCTTGTCCTGTTGTTCTTCTGACGGGTGTGCCTCAAATGCTTGTGTATCGGCGACGATGACACTTGCAGACAATCAAACAGCTGAAGGTGCCTTAGAACAGCAGGCCAACGATGAGGACTTGATCACGCTGGACTTCAGTCACGAGCACCCAAACAAACACGTGAACGCGCATTGCAGTTTGGATGAATAAATACCTCCGCACAAACCACAGGGAGCTCAAACAGACTATCAAAGAGAACAGGCTGCTACTGCTGCCACATTTATCTGAAATGCCCTTTCAAATGCACTCGTCTCAGAAAAGTCGTCAAATGAGTAAAAATGTTATGCTGTTTTTACTTTGGAATGTGTACGGGACGTTACTGCTGGTTCTTTTTTAATTTTGCTACTTAAAATAATTATACAGTTTGATAAATATATTAAATGCTGTTATAAAATTGTGAAATAAGATGTCTTTTTTTACATATATCATAAATGCTGTCATATAAATGCTGACTTTTTCTGCAATGTTCACTGCATTAAAATATTTATGGATACTCATTTGAGAGCTTTGTGATTAAATTTATATAAATGTATAAATATTTTTGTGTATAAATTTATGTGTGTAAGAAATAAGGTACGAGAGGCTGTGCTGTGTTTTGAATAAGTCACGGCTGAAGGGCGTTGTTAGGCAAGACGTGAAGCCGTGACTTATTCACGATACGGCACGAGCCTAGAGTACCTTATTGCTTTTATAAAACGGTTACCACACAATATAATTATTAAGGCCAAAAATATGTATAAATGCTACTTTCATGAAGTAAAATCAGTCAGTTAAATGCCTTCCTTCCGCCGGAAAAAATAGTCCCCGACCGTGAAGAGCAACAGAAGTTACATTATTACGCCATTAGATGGCGGCAAAGACTGTCTTTATGACAGAGTCAGTCAGTAGCAAAGACTTTTACATTGAAAACATGGAATACATAATACAGTAAGCTTCAAAGAACAATATCAATTGACAAAGACTCTTCGCAAAGACCCGCCCTCTTTAGTTACTGTTGCTATGCCGGACAAGCCATGCGCTCTCACGCCACACATCATGTTCTCACACAGTGAAAAATACATCGTGGAGCAAAGAGGACACTGACAACGTATGAAACGGTTTCATATTTAAAATATTGTCATTTTTAAAGAAGTTTAAACAATAAATAGCGTCTAGTGTCTCTTTAATGTGTGGTGACAGATCGCTGTAGCTCCTCGTGAACCGATCATCTCTTCATACTAGTTCATTTATAGCATCAAATAAACATGAATGAACATCAGAAGGAATGTTGTTTCAAGCGTGGAAAGACGCACAATTTTTCAAGTTCAAGTTCACCAACGTTAATCTACTAACTCCCCTGACTGCTTTGTCGGACAAAATGGCGGATTCGGGGTTATGATTGGTCAGATCGCCTGTCAATCAAACTGCCGGCGAAGGGTCAATTGAGGACAAACGGTTTACGTTGCTAAGGGTGTTGTGTAGTGACACACAGAAACGTTGGGTGAAGCGATCTAAGCCATGTATTATCATGAACAAAACACAGCTATTGACCAATCAGAATCAAGGACACGTACCAACCATTTTATATATATATATATATATATATATATAAATAAATAAATATATATATATAAAAATATAATGAGAATATGGTTGTTATTGAGCATCATATCTTTAAATTATTCAGTTTCTATACTGAATACAAACATTCTGATACAATGTTTTCCTTTTTAACACTTTAAAAATAAAACAAATATTATAACAGAACGGTTTAGATGTTAGAGTTGTTAGATTTGTTTTATTCATTACAATTTGTTCAGATGGACTTATAGAACTTTTAAGTAGGGTCAAAATACAAAACAACTGTATAAAAATACTGTTATTCATTACATATCACTGCATAGATTTGGAAACGGATTGGGGTTATATCAAGTTTAAATAATACTGACAAATTCCATGTTCCAATGTGCTTCAAAGTAGATTTTTTTTTTCTATAAGATTCCATAAAAAATGATTGTGAGGCAAAAAAATGTTAACATTAATAATTTAAATCAGAAATTGATAAACTTAGTTTAAAATTAGAATATGTCTCATTGAGATGATTAGTGATCAATTAAACACAAATGATCACACCATATGAACAAACAAATAAACATTTCTCAATCAATCCCTGGCTGTTATAAAGGCTAGAATCAATACAAATGAACACACAAACATACATAATACATCCTGATTCAAATGTCACAAAAAGAACTTACTCAGGGAAAATCGAAATTCAAGGCTGGTTACAAACTATAAAAGACAAACAGTGTCGAACAAAAATGAGAAATGCTACACAATCCGTTCCATGATCACATTAGAGTTTGGCTTCAAAAGCTTGTGCTGGTGAGGTTTCCGAATGTTCCTACAAACACAAAACACACCATCAGTAATAAATATTACAGTGAAACGGCGCCCCCTGATGGCATCAAACCAGTTTCATGCACACATCCACTGGAGGACAGTTAGTGTGTTAGTGGATTAAATGAAGGTTAAATGTTAGTGCAGGCCAAACTATAGTTACACACACACACACACACACACACAAACACACGCACAAACACAAACACACACACACACACACACGTTGTGTTTATGTGTTTTGTGGGGACTTTCCATAGGCGTAATGGTTTTTATACTATACAAACTGTACATTCTGTCCCCCCCTCCCTTCCCCTAAACTTAACCCTCACAGAAAATGTTCTGCTAGTTTAGATTTTCAAAAAAGATAATTCTGTATGATTTATAAGCTTGTTTCCTAGTGGGGACCAACAAAAGGTCCCCACAATGTCAAGATTTACTGGTTTTTACTTACGTTGTGGGGACATTTGGTCCCCACAAAGTAAGGAAGTACACACACACACACACAAGGGCGAAGCGTTCAGATAGAGCAGACAAAAATCAAACACTGGACACACTGAGAATCAAAAGCACATCTAAATCACTTCATAAGCATAATTAAAATGAAGCTCATCAAATGTGATCATTGAGCGGCTGATCACATGTGCCGCCCATACCTGAACCACAGTGAGCAATAAAATCAGGCAGTGATTGATTGATCACATGTGTGTGGAGGGGAGGAGAGACGTTCCACTGTGATCCTGAACGTATGACCTGCCCAATGCTGCCTGTAGACACACACACACACACACACACACTGATCTGTGAACAAGAGTAGATTTGAACAGATATTAAATACAACAGAGAACGAGATGAGCAAAAATTGGGGAATAAAGCGAGCAGAGAAACAGGTTGGGTTAAAATAAAAATCCTGTTCAGGATGAGTGGAAAACAGAATGGAATGAGTGGAAAATTGGAAATGGAAAAACTACAACTGAAAAGTTTTTTTTTTTTTTTTAAATCCATTCACAGCGCTAGAATATCAACACAATAAAAAGTTCAAAGCGCCACAGAAGCTGCTGGGGCGAAGCCCCTCGAAGATACTGCAGGAACACGGTGACATTTCTCCTGTGAACCTTTGAAACAAGAGCTAATAAACCACAATGACCATCTAATGAACACATTCAACTGAGCAAAATCACTGGTTCAGGTTAAAACAACAACAACAGGAGAGTCATTTTCTCTAGTATCAGTACATGTTAGTTGCTGTTAAAAGTTTTCAGCTGCATCAATCAGCCAAACAAGAGACACACATTTGTAAACCTTAATCTGCTATCACAAATATATCTGATACATAGTGTTAATCTGCTAGTGTTACAGAGGAGACCTGGAGGGCAGGTGTAAATGTGTAACTGTTTGGTTTGATACTTACTGCTGCCAGTGCTTGCTGGTTTGCCAACTGTCTGCGCAGATCTGACTTAATACAGGCTGAGATAAAGAACAGAAACACGAGACATGCATTACGACTGCATTCACAGACTATCTACTGAGATGACTAATACAACCTGTGAGCTCTAGTCTATCCAATCAGCATTTGAATTGTGATTAGAAATGGATGAATCCATTAAAGAACATGTCCAGATCATATTTAATTCCAAAAATAAAAAAAAATACGATTTGTTTATATATATATATATATATAAAAAAGTATATTTTTATGCATTGCAAAATAATAATCATTATCATTATTAGGTTTAATTCCTAAGGGTGACACATCCATGATGACCCATCAATGGGTTTGGCCAAGTTTACGTGGAAGATAATTCTGGTTGGACTTTTGAGATCTCATTCATTGTTAACTGAAAGCAAAAACTTTGTACCTCTACGCATCAGTGTTGTATGAAGGACTATATAATTTCTCCACCTGAACTCTTGTTGCCTGGAAAATTTGTTGAATATTAACTAGAAAGTATTGAAATTATCCATCTGAATAACTGCAATGAACATTACAATTGTAATTGACGAGCTGTATAATTTTATAACATTTAAATCATGTTACAATTCGTCACCCATGTCCTGAGAACACAGTTCAATCATCATTACATCACACTATCTAATGGGACAGTCAAGTGTGTTTTGGCTGTCCCAAAATCCTGTCGCTTATTCCTAATTTACACAATCCAGTGTTTTTTTTCCTGTTTAATAGCTCATACATTAACTGAAACATTAGAGGACACCGCAGCTTTCATAATGTCACTCATGCAGCATGAATTTTAATACAATGCTTTCCAAGAAACATTATCATCCATGATTGAAAACAACTACAGTTCATAAGACCAGAGTAAAAAATACAAAGCAGTTTCACAATTCCTCAAGTATGAACTCTACACTGAATTAAAGAGGAACAAGTCGAGCATTGAGTTATCTGCACCTGTAATGAAGGTTCCTATGAGCAGGAAGGCACACAGGAAGAGATTTCCAGCCAACGTATTGAACGAATCGATGATTTTCCCCTGACAGATTGTAAATATGATCCCAAATATCTGCAGTAAGAAACACAAATCATCAGGATTGTTGGTGACTCCATATAAACTCTATAAAATAAGACCACTGGAGCCTCTAACAAAGTGTTTATAAAACAGATTATAAACCCTTAAAATCTAACGTACTGGGTGAGTGTAGAAATCTGCTAGTGCTATAAGCTAACGCTAACAAGCTGACGGCTTTGAGATGCGACTGTAAACATTTTAGACCTTGAGTCTAACATTAGCAAAGATACTGTTAACGGATATTAAAATTGCCATTAAAATCTCACTTCCAGTTCTCGCCGAAGAACAGATAGTATTCATTTAGTTTACAATCGCTTCTTCGTGAGATCATGATAATCGTACAAAATATCTTGTAGTGTAATTTCACAATGTTATATATTGTTTATGCTTATATATTGATAATGTATTTCAGCAAAATGTCTCTTTTTTGTAATTAATCATTTACATTTACATTTATTCATTTGGCATTTTTATCCAAAGCGACTTACAAGTGAGGAAAACAAACAAGCGATTCATCATGAAGAGTCTCACATACACTCACACACACACACAAACCTGTGCAGAGCAGTTCAGAAGTCCTGAAGACGTCCCCTCAGACTCTGGGTAAGTCAACTCGACGGCAAACTCAAAACCGAGAGGAAGATAACCCGTCATGAAAAACCTGCGTCAGTAACACACAAACAAAAAGGTTTTGGGCAACACTTTTGGGTTTTCACATTTTTTAGAAATGAGAAAAGAATTTTTGTTTGCAAATTTTATCTGGCCATGCACAGTATGAATAACAACGAAATTTTTTCATACCCAAGGGTTCCCGCTGTGACAAAGACCACCCACAGGTGACCCAAATCCAACGTAAAAGCATAAATCACCAAACCCACAAGGGACATCAGATACACAGCTAGAGTGGTTTGTCTGTGGAGACATCACATGACAGAGACATGGGACACAGGTCAAATCCTTCATCAGGATCCAACATGTCCTAGAATGATTGAACAAGTGAGTCTGATCATACCACTCATAGCAGCTGCAAGTACATGTAGATCCAGAAATACCATTACAGTTGCTTTAGTAAGCTGACCACTATTAACTATTACTTAGCACTATTAGCAAAAATGTTTTAGTTGGAAATGATTGTAATTTGTTTAACAAAATATATTAATTTTCACATAATAAAAACTGCTTGACTCTTTGTTTAGATCATGGGTCTGCTTTAAAAATTGAATATTTTTTATAATGGACTTCCATATTTTTAAGATTAAATGTCTGGATTTAGGACAAAGGAAAAACAATAAAATCCACACTACCATTGAAAAATAAGGGGTCAGTACACATTAAATTGAATCGAAAATGTATCGGTTTTCACAAAAATATTAACTCTTTTCAACAATAATAATAATAATAGTAAAAAAAATTTTTGAGTGTGGTACATGGTGATAAGTGTCAACAAAGCTGAATAAAAGAAACATCACAATGCCCAGGAGGGGAAGACATGCTGCAAGAGGACAAATACGCTTAAACAAAAGGTCACTAAGATCTAGGTTCATAGGTCAAAGAGGCAAACACCTGGAAAAACACACTAAACCAAAGCATATGAACAGACTCACAGGGGGGAAGGACTCAATAACACACTTATCTTCAAAGAGGAATGAAGACAAATGTTTATTGAGCACTGTCTCATGGCCTGAAGGACATTTCAGGATCTGTTAAGATTATAGTACAGCCTCTTACTTGTATGTCTTAGATCGGTCTAACCAGATTCCACAGATGAGGGAACCCACCATGCCAGCGATCACGATAGTGAGACCGATCCTGCCGGCGTTCACCTCCTCTCCCTGTCAAAACCAAAGCATACTTTTACATATATTCTCTGTTTTACCACCATATGTCAGACTATGAACAGTTCTTCTTAAAGGCACAGTATGTATTTTTTTTTCATCCGCTAGGGGTCGCTAAACTCTTCAAAACAATAACAGGCGTAGATTGATGATGCAGTGAATTAGTGTGGATTCAAAGAATTTGTCGTCATGCCAATAGATCAAATAAAGTTTATGGGGAAATAATATTTATGGATGAGTGAATGCATGTTTTTTTAACATGACTGTGGTATGACATTGGGCGTGGCCGAGAATCACGGGTGCGAATGCTAATGACAGACCGATATCAGTGCCACACGCGAGTCCCGGGGGATATGAAAGTTCTCGCCATCTCGGAAACACCACGCCAATATTGATCCTTGTTTTATTTCTTTTTTTTGTCCCAAAGTTTGCTTGCCATGGTCCATGTTTGAACAAACCAACAGCAGCGTGCCGCTAGACGTTACGCAGCTTTTTCTGTTCCCATGGTTAATATGCAGGTCAAGTGGAATAACGCATGGATAACGCAGATGTTATGTCATTGACTGGCGACAAGTGACAAGGGAGGGACGGGACACTATTTAAAATTGTGAATTTACCTTTAATGAATAAATGTAAAAATGGAAACCCACAAAGACTAACTTCCACCAATAATGCTAATAATGTAGTTAAAAAAAAAAAATCACTGGAATCACTTGAGGTATGTATATTGAGTATAGGTCACGGCTTTCATGATTGGTTGGACAGGCGGAGGGACTTACAGGATAGTGTTCAATAATCATTCGGTTGAGAAGTGTACTGACAGCATAAAAACAGCCAACATTCAGCCCTGAGGAAAGACAGATGAAGTCAAAAACATAAAAAAGCCTTCTGAAAAAGACATCACAGAACATCTGGTTTCAGACTGTTGATTTGATGTGTATCTAGTCAGCAGTAACGGTCTTCACATTTCTGAAGTTGCTGCAAAGACATAAAGAGCTCTGCATTCCCGCAGGATTATTTCTGTCAATGTTCAGCCAGGTTAAATGTTTCCCATGCCAGTGCTACACGGGTGTGTGTGTGTGTAGATGGATCATAAACTCAAGTGTGCAGTGTTAAAATAGTATATGCTCACCATGAAAGCAAAGCAAATATGACCATTCATTCTATTCAAAACTAGCTTTTTACTTTTTCAGGGGAAAAAAAAAAGTCAGTTTTTATTGTAACTGAAATTGATCTTCATGTCATCATGAGCTACACACAAGTATATAAATAATTAAATAAATCTAATATATATATATATATATATATATATATATATATATATAGATATATACACTACCATTCAAGGTTTTTAATGTTTTATAAAGATGTATATTCTGTAACATTATTAAAGTTTTTACTGTCATATCTGATCAATTCAATGTATGCTTGGCTACTTGCTGAATAAAAGTATTCATTTCTTTCAAAAAAAAAAAAAAAAAAATCTTACTGACCCTAAACATTTGAATGTGTAACAAATCAAATTCACAGCAATTAATTTAATTAACATGGCTGTAGCTACTGTGCAATCCGGATGTCTGGCTTGGAAGAAGCAAGTTTAAGGAACTGGTGAGAATTTATTTTTCTGGCCCATTACCACCTTTTTTAGCACCAGCAGCCTGGTCTCTACAAATGGATTGAGTCCCTTCAGTGTAAGCCTATGCAATTGTTTTTGGCTTTTTATTTGCAATTTATAGTGCACCATGTGACTATGTCTGCACATGCATGATCTGAGGAATCATTTATGTCTGTAGCAGGACAAATTATGTGCAGAAGTTTATTAATTAGTGTTAGGAGCATGTTTAAATCACAAAGCCCAAGAATGAGCAACAGTAACAGAGATGCTTACATAAGCAAACAGCACTATGGAACTATTCATTTTCATGTTGTCAGTATAAGTATGACTGTGTTTGAATGGCAACAAGCATAATGAATCCCAGTTTGAGGTCCTGAATGGCTCTGTTGTGCGCAGAGTGACGTTTACCGTAAGTGATGACGAGGAGGATGAAGGCTTTGTTGCGGAGCAGCCTGAGGATGGAGGCTGTATACGAGTAGGCCTCCGGAGAGATCTGCCGAGCCGCGGCCTGAGCGTGGGTAGGAGGGATCTCCGGACGCTCCTGAAACACTGACAAGAACATAAAAACACAAACTCATCCAATCGTCAAATCTCTTCAGCACTGATCTGAGTACAGTTTCATTGTGTAACTGGACATTACAGCTCTCAAGCTTATTGTTAATGAAAACTAAACTAAAAATTGTTCTCGGTAATTGAAATAAAGCTGAAATAAAAATGAAACATCAGAAGAAAAACTTGGCAACTAACTGAAACAAATAAGCTGTAATTCTAAAATGACTAAAGCTGAATATTAAATTAAATCTAAAAATAAATAAAATATAAAAATATATATTAAAAAAACAGATAAAAACGATAAAATAACGTAAAGGATCAAATAACAAATTTACTAAATCTTAAACTAAATTTTAAAATGAAAACTAATTCAAAATATTCATTAAATTCCATAATAGTAAATAAATAATACTAAAATGGCACGGGAACCTAGACATCATCATACTGAAAGGCGGTTTAATTTAAACACAAGAAGGCTTTAACAAAATATAGGCAGCAAAATAAAACCTTCTAAGATACACGATTTTGGGCAAAATGTAAGACAGAATCACTTTGTTTTCAGGCAATCCCAGAATGCATTGGAAAACATTCATCCAAGATGGTGAGGTTTTGGCACAACGCTAACATGTTTGATCAAGAAGTTTGAAATAAGTTAAAGAAAAAAAAAATCTAAAGAATGAAATAAAGACCACTTGTGTCAGTGTTTAAGTGCAGAGGTGCATTTGAGTGGAAATGTGCCTAAAGGAACTGACCGTTTTATGACATCTGGGAATATTTGTGTTTGAGTAAAAATTTAGCCTGCTGTCCCCAAAACTGCAGGTGACTGAACTCTGTCATATTTGCTTTATCAAACAAGCACTAGGTATTAAAACCTCAGCAGCAGGACTTGAGCAGTAGAAGCATTAGACAGAAACACTAGAGTCTGCTGGCCTTGTTCTTTACTAAAGAATGAAATAACAAACCAGCTAAACTGTTTATTTCAAGGGAAATTAAGAGAACAGTTCACCTAAAAATAAACATTTATGTGATCATAACTCACCATCATGTTGTTGCAGGTTGCATGAGTTTATTTTCTTTCATGGACCACAAAGGAACTGTTAGCAGGCGTTCATTGATATAAGAATAAGGAAGGGAGCTCCAAAAATTACAAAAAGTACCATATGATGGCTTAGACAGACTTTGAATATAGTGTACAAGTGATGTAAAAGTTTTGTTGAACTTTTAACAGGCCATAACATTTTCTAAAAGACCTCCTTTTGTGTTCCATTGAAAAATAAGTCATACAATTGGAATGACATGACGGCGAGTATGTTTTTGGGTGACCTTAAGGCATGCTAACATCTTATGATCTTGCTTTTTATTGTCTAGACAAACATTTTTTGCTTGCGAGAACAGCACTGAATGCACGTGAGCGTTGCTCAAATTATGACATGGTTTTATGGTCATGTCAAGATAAAAACTGGCAGCTCAGCATTTAAATGTCCAAAACAAAGAGCATGTAAAAAGTGAACAAAATACGTTGAAAGAGAAAGGAACAAAAATAATCTCATTTCCTCTTCCTCTTGTCATTTGTGTTAAAGGTCAGATAATCATCAAGCACTGACATTCTCCATTTACACTCGTACAAGCAGCCTAACAAAATAACAGACACATTGATCATTTATTTATTACTATGTATTTAAACTATTAACAAATTTGTGTTTTTGTACATGCAGGAAGAACACAGTCAGACTTAAAAAGAGGAACAGACACACTAAAAGACAGAATATAAACACACCAACTATACTGCCTATATAGGCATCTGCCTTCTAAGATAGCATCCTAATCTTCACTGAAACTCTATATAGGCAGTAACTCTGTGTGCCGTACAAATAGACTCACAATTGTTTTTTTAATAAATTGTTTTCTAAGATAGTTGCACAATACTCAATCCATTTTAATTTGATTTATTTATAGTCAACATTTCTCTTGCATTATTTGCTATCTTGGATTTATGTTTCTCTGAATTCATCACAATGCATTCTGGGATTGTCTTCTCTGAAGGACGCATGAATTATTTTGGCTAAAAGAAGATTTATGCATCAGAATTAAAGGGTTAGTTCACCCAAAAATGAATATTCTGTTCATCATTTACTCACCCTCCATAAAACTTTTGTTCATCTTTAGAACACACATTAAGATCTTTTTAATGAAATTCGAGTGATTGTCTTCTGATGAGACTTATATGATGAAGAGACTTAATTTAGGCTTTTAATTTGAACAGTCAGAGTTTTGGGTGAATAGACTTTCAATACCAGGGACATAAATTTCTCAGATTTCATTAAAAAAATATTCATGTGTTTGGAAGATGAATGAAAGTCTCAAGGGTTTGGAAAAACATGTTGATGACAGAATTTTTGGGTGAGTTATTCCTTTAATTTGTATATCTTTGGAAAAAACCTTCATGTCAGGAACATGTTTTGAAATACTCCCTCAGTAAGCAGCTCACAATGGGTGCGTCTCAATCAGTTCCCTAGATCCCGAGAATCAGTATATCGTGTACACAAATTCAGGCACTGGTAAGGACAGCAAAGGACGCTGGCTCACTACACACTGGGACACTGATGACTCCATTTCCGGTGACATGACAACGTCCTCATTGTACAACACGACCTCATGACAAATCACTACTGGTATTTATGAACAACAGCAGAGCTGATATCTTTCAGACATTATTTGTAATGTTATTTAAAGTACATTATAATAAATACTTTGCTTGTTACATACATTTCAGACGTAAATAAATGATAAATACTAGCTAAATTGTGTTCGAATTACCTGTCTAAAGATGTATGTTTATGCTGAAATATAATGAAATAATGGTTTCTGTTTTAAAAACATATATCACATGTCAGTATCAGTCGTTATTTCATGTAGGCTCATGCGATTTAAGTTTCGCACATCAGAAATGAAAACTTTAGCGCAAGTTCTGCCAGGAAGACTCAAATGTTACGTCACTGAGTTTAGATCTAACCAATCATTATCCAACACTTGTAGTATATAAGATCGGTACTAACACACGTCTGAGTTCGCAGATGCTGACGTCAACCTTTACCTCCATCCTTCCCACCACCACCAGGATGGTCCCTGTCCATACCTCCGGGGAGTCGGCTACGCCCCTGCCTTCATCTTCAGACAGGAAATGCAGAGTCCGCAACCCTCAGGATCTAAGCTACGGACGGGGCCTACGCCAAAGAACTTTCTTATTATATTTGCTTGCTGATTGTTAATAAATATCATTGTTACGTTATCTTACCTCCCGAGTCTTTCTGGTCAAACTTCTGTTAACGGAACATAGTGAGCATTGACGCACCCTGGGTTTTGCGGTGCATTGTGGGACTTGTAGAGAGCGAACGATGCAATGCACTGGAAGGAATCTGCGATTGAGACAGCCCTTAAATGGTAGACTCCCTAGTTTAGTAGTCAGGACACTGATAAGGGAGCTGATTGTGACGCACCCTTTGTTTTGGAATAGAACAATGTTGTATTAAGTATAACTAATGTTTGCACTTACCGATGACAACTAAAACAAACAAGAATGTGGCCACACCCGCAGTGATGTAGAACATGACCCTGATGTGAGACGCTAACTCGTCCAGATCATCCACATTTGGAACTAGTATTGGTGGAACAAGGAAACCGATGGCAATCCCCAACTGCAATGGAAAATGAGGTGAGGTTCAAAACGAAGCAGTACATGGCCTAATTTATGAACATAAGTACATAAATGCACCACTTCCAGTTTTGCTTGATTTTAATAATAGTTGTGGTTTAAAAATTACACTTGCTAGCATTGGCCTTGTTCCATTTGGGACACTGAAGACTCTGTCATGCAATTATGTGTTTGCACATTAAACATCACTGGCATTTACAGACATTGTTGTTTCATCCTGTGCTCGTTCTCCATTTTTCTTGGCTTAAAACAGAGGTTTTCAAACTGGGTTTCAGGGTTAGTTCACCCAAAAATGAAAATTCTGTCATTAATTACTCCCCCTCATGTTGTTACACACCACTAAGACCGCTCATCTTCGGAACACAAATTAAGATATTTTTGATGAAATGTGATGGCTCAGAGAGGCCTCCATTGCCAGCAATGACTCCATCTCTCAAGATCCAGAAAGGTACAAAAGGAGTCGTTAAAACAGTCGACGCTGACTAAAGCAGTTCTACAACAATTTTATGAAGCGAGAATACTTTTTGTGCGCCAAAAAAATCGAAATAACGACTTTTCAACAATATCTAGTAATGGCTGATTTCAAAACACTGATTCATGAAGCTTTACGAATCTTTTGTTTTGAATCAGATGTTCGGAGTGCCAAAGTCACGCGATTTCAGTGGTTTGATATGTGATCCGAATCACTGATTCGAAACAAATGATTCGTAAAGCTTCAAAGCAGTGTTTTGAAATCGGCCTTCATTGTTGTAAAATCATTATTTTGGCACACAATAAGTATTCTCGTCTCTTTATAATATTAAAGTTGAACTACTGTACTCACATGAACTGTTTTAAATATGTTTTGAGTACCTTTCTGGATCAAATTTGTCTGTGAAATCTACATATGAACCAATTCACCAATAACTTTCGTACTAAAATTTATTCTAAGTTTACAAAACGAACAACTGAAACCACAGATATGCAAAAATCACATACTCTATAATAGTGTTAAGATTAAATTTTATGCAAAGATATTTAATCTTAAATATCTTTCACCATATAGAGTGAAAGAGTAATAGAAGCTGCATTATAGCTCGAGCTTCAAGGTTTCTCTGTACAACAAAAATGTGTCTTTAGAGAGCATCATTTGTTTGCGGAGAGTGATGAAAGGCTGTAGAGGAAATTTAATTTGAAATATTTATATATTTTCCAGATAGTATTTTACACATATAGTGTTTTTATGGTGCAAATTGATTCTTTATATATGAAAATATATATAGTTGCCTTTTACATTTTAGGAAGGGGGTGCCTCGCAAGAAGGTCCGTGACATTAAAAAGTTTGAAAACCTTTAGCCGATGAAAAATGAAGACTCCATTTCAAGTACAGGTCTCTGCAGGACAGTAATAGGAGTTACCAGATCAGTGGGCGAGGACATAAACAGAGGGGCGTTTTTGAGTGCGTTACCTGATTTGCCCACATCACAGTGTGGGTAGGGTTTAGCGGTGGGGTCGGGTGAAGGGGATCATTTTCATTGCGTGATTTATAAACACCCACCAGTTTGAAAACACCCACAAATTTAGAAACACCCACTTTTGTTCTGCAGAGACCTCATACGCCTCCATTTAGACTCAAAAGAGACCAATAGCAAGTCAGGATACCTGTGTGGAAACAGTCATTATTTTAGTAGGTTTAGTGGCGCAGAAATTACACACTTCTGCTTTAGTGTTCACAGTTCAATGGCAATGATGTTATTATTATTCTTTTGAAACCCACCTGATTTCCGAAGACCCCAATGGAGCACGCAGTGGACACCTCCTCCGATCCGAACCACACCGATGCGATGCGCGAGGGCATCCCGAGAATGAACACCTGAGCCACGGAGCACATGAACTGACCCAAAAAAGTCACCGGAAAAAGGTCCGGTCTCGCGCTGGCCACCTTGATCCACGTGCCCGCGCAATTCAGAGCCGCGGCCACGAGCGCGATGACCCTCAGACCTTTTTTATCCAAGAGCCACGAGACGGGAAAAATGAGAGGAATGTACGTCAACATGTATATCATGGACATCCAGTCAATGGTGAACGTTTCCACGCCGTAGAAGCGCATGAAGATATTGTTGATGATTCCATACTGAATCCATTGATATGAGTTACACAGCGAATATGAGCTGAATAAACACACTATAATCCATCTCTTTTTATATAAATGAGTTTCCGGCGGTGGGTTGTGATGTTCCAAACTCACCTCAGCATCAGTCACGGCTGTTTTTGACAAATATTTATTGCTAATCACCTCTCCGTCCACTGACTTTGATTCATCGCCCATTTTCAACCGCGTTCAGATTTTTTTCTAGTGTTAAATATTCATTCTTTCGAGTTGAATCACAAATGTCATGTTGAGGAGACGCCGGTTACTCTACTGGAAGCCGGTGCGGTACTACAAATCATGTCAAACTCTGCTCTAATTTAATACTTACTTTACATGACATACTATTGATATATCTCCCGAGTTTAAATACTAGTGGATAAACTTTCCATAATACAGTTCATCCGCTGCTCGGATATCATAAGTCTCGCGCACCAAAAACTCTTTCAGCATTCGTTGAAAGTTTCGCCAGAGTGATGAAGCTTCTGACGTAGAAGAACAACTGACTAGACGAGAAAATAGAAACGGTTGACCAACAGAAAGGGGCGGGGCTTGACTGTAAAGCGGTTGTGTCGGTCACGTGACATTGACGATCAGGTAGAACAAAAGTAGCCAAAATACTCTCTCTTTCGAATTGTGAATGTAAGACAAAATATAAAAAACATTTAAAAACAAAAAATAATTACAGAAATGAATAAAAACAGCGGATTTGGTTTATCAAGTCACCTTGGAACGATCATAAATATGATACTGACGCATGGAGTTCAGCTTGAAGTTGTTCATTAGGGACATGAAGAATTATTAAAGGGATAGTTCACCCTAAAATGAAAATTCTGTCATCATTTACTGACCCTCAAGTTGTTCCAAACCTGTATTAATTTCTTTCTTCTTTTGAACACAAAATAACATATTTTGAAGAATGTCGGTTACCAAACAGTTGATGGGCTCCATTGATTCATATTATTATTTTTTCTCTATGCTATGGAATTCAATGGGGTACATCGACTGTTTGGCTACCCATATTATTCAAAATGTCTTCTTTTGTGTTCAGTAGAAGAAATAAATTCAAACACTTTAATAATAATAATAATAATAATAACAACAAGATACACCTTTTTGCAGCGCTGAGTTAGCGCTGATGTAGAACATCACGTGGTATATGTTACTTTTCTCAGCGCTGTCAAGGCAAAACAAGTCTTTCGTTTGCAAAGGCACAGCAATTTATTTAAATATTTTACGTAAATGTCTGGAGTGTATTTCACTTTTTATTCCAGATACCGATCCTTTAAATTGATATAGTAAAGATTTTCGTAATAATTTTGCCCTAGTAAGGCAAAAAACAACCTGACCTTTGAATGCAGCTCAGAGGAGTATTTGACATTTTGAGCCGTCGAGCGCCTCCTGGAGGAGAAAAACATTAATCACATAGAAACATGTAAATCGCTTCAGTTCATTGGTGAAGCTGTAAAAAAAGTCTCTCTTTAGGGTTTGTGGCAGATAAAGCAGATACGGCGCCCTCTGCTAGGCTGGAGGTTTTTTTTTTTCATTACAGAAAATGTAGAAAGTCTTTGTACATACAACTCACAACAAATATGAAAACAAATATACATATATATGGGGTGTATAAGGGAAAACAATTCATGCAGGGTTAAAATATTTCAAAAAGTTAAAGTGCCAAAACGTTTTGTAAGTCTTTTTTTGCGTTTTTGTTTTTAATCACATCTAAAGTAGTGATATATTGTTAAACCTCTTTTATAAAGTGTTGACAGTTTGGCTTAGCTTTATCTCATTTCTTCACATGAATGTGATATTTTCCAAGTAAAATAAAAAATTGTATGAGAAAAAAGGAGGGAGTTACTAGTGAAATTTGGGCTCTGTTGACGCCAGGTGTGTCTATTTGCTTAAAACAATTTATCATTTGCGATATTTCTTGGTCAAAACTCTTTGTTCTGTTACTTTTGTGAACTTTTGTTTCATAATTGTTTTGCTCTTTATTACAAACAAAAAGTAAAGTTAGTGAGATGTGAAATAAAAAGAGAGGAACACCCTCCCCACTCATTGTTATACAATACACTGGAATTATGGAAAACAATAATCATGTTTAATATATGACTAAACAAAATAATGCAATAATGAAATGCCGTCTTACATTCAGCAACTTACAGCACATTCATCAGAGAGGAGTCTGTATTAAACACTTTAAATGTGAAAATTAATTTTAAGCTTTTCTGAAACCAGGGATAGAATAAAGCGTAAATGATGGGATTAATGGTGGAGTTCAGGTAGAAAACCACTATAGTAACATCTTTGGCATAAAACAAGTCATCATTACCATATGGAATCAGTAAAGAACAAATATAATATGGCAGTAAACACAAAAGAAACACAAAGACCAGAATCCCCAGCAGTATCGCAGCTTTTCGCTCTGATTTGTCACTGACTCTGTTTTTAGAGGTGCTGTTGTGAACCTGAAGGGCTCTTATAGCAGTCGCATGTTTCTTAGCAATGACAAAAACACGAGTGTATAATATTATGATGAGTGTACATGGCATAAGAAACACAACCAAGAGATCAATGAAGGCTGAAACCCCATCTACAACAGCAGAACATACTTCTGGACACTTGACAGTGAAGTTTCCATTAATGAAGAGAAGAGTGAAGTTATAAAGGAGTGAAAACAGCCAGTTAAATAAAGTTGCTATGCAGATCACAGTGGGAGAGATTTTCTCTGAATAAACAAACGGATAACTTAAAGCGATAAAACGATCAACTGCGATTAGAGCCACGGTGTGAACAGACACACTTGTTGCTTGAAAATTCACAATTTTAAAAGCAGAGCACATCACTGTTCCAGAAATCCAACATGACTCGATGACCCAAGAAAGGTGAAGTGGCATCACAAAAACTCCGACCAGCAGATCAGACACAGCCAAAGAGAGGATGAGGATGTTAGCAGGTGTGTGGAGCTGCTTGAAGTGACCAACAGAGATGATGACCAGCAGGTTTCCACACACAGTCAGAAGAGCCACAGCTGCTGTGGCCACATACTGAATCACATAGACAGATAAAGAAACAGATCTCTTTGAACAGAAATATTCCTGACAGTCATCAGTTTGGTTCATTACTGTGAGATTCATTCTGAAGTACTTGGAAGAAACATCCGAACAGTGTTGTTCCCTATTTCCGTCATTTAAAGTTCAATGGAGAGCTTAAATAACCACAGATGTCTGAAGATGTTATATGTCTCTCCAACAGCTCTGAACTGCTCCTCACTGAAACACAGTCTCTCCTGGACGCTCCACAATAAAGACGTGCTGAAATCTTTGCTGCCTTTTTATACACTTGACATGTTGACTCTTTCCAAGACCGGCACCATCAAGGGAGAAGAACATACAGCTGGGAGATCAACTGATTTAGACATAGAATTCATACAAAAACATACAGTGGGTACGGAAAGTATTCAGACCCCCTTACATTTTTCACTCTTTGTTATATTGCAGCCATTTGCTAAAATCATTTAAGTTCATTATTTTCCCCATTAATGTACACACAGCACCCCATATTGACAGAAAAACACAGAATTCTTGACATTTTTGCAGATTTATTAAAAAAGAAAAACTGAAATATCACAAGGTCCTAAGTATTCAGACCCTTTGCTGTGACACTCGTATATTTATCTCAGGTGCTGTCCATTTCTTCTGATCATCCTTGAGATGGTTCTACACCTTCATTTGAGTCCAGCTGTGTTAGATTATACTGATTGGACTTGATTAGGAAAGCCACACACCTGTCTATATAAGACCTTACAGCTCACAGTGCATGTCAGAGCAAATGAGAATCATGAGGTCAAAGGAACTGCCTGAAGAGCTCCGAGACAGAATTGTGGGAAGGCACAAATCTGGCCAAGGTTACAAATAATTGCTGCTGCACTTAAGGTTCCTGAGAGCACAGTGGCCTCCATAATTCTTAAATGGAAGACATTTGGGACAACCAGAACCCTTCCTAGAGCTGGCCGTCCGGCCAAACTGAGCTATCGGGGGAGAAGAGCCTTGGTGAGAGAGGTAAAGAAGAACCCAAAGATCACTGTGGGCACATATCCGGGCCGGGGTCTCAAGATAACGTGAGAGTCGGCCGGCCCGAATTCTAGGCACGATTCGTCGACTGAAAAAGTGTGCAGGTCCCCTACCCTCTTGATGGAGGCCAATGCAATCAGGAGAACTGTTTTAAGTGACAGAATTTTTAACTCGGCTGACTGCAAAGGCTCGAAGGGAAGTCCCTGGAGAGCTGTAAGTACCAGGGACAAGTCCCAAGAGGGTATAGAGAGTGGGCGAGGCGGATTTAGTCTCCTCGACCCCCCTCAGGAACCTGACGATCAGGTCATGCCTTCCCAGAGACTTACCTTCAACTGGCAATGGGTTGAGTTCGGGGTGGCAAACAGATCTACCTGTGCGGTCCCGAAGCGACGCCATATCAGCTGGACCACCTGGGGATGGAGTCTCCATTCTCCTGGAAGCGGAGGCTGCCGTGAGAGCTCGTCAGCTGCACGGTTGAGTACGCCTGGGATGTGAATGGCACGAAGCGACCTCAGATGCATCTGAGTCCATAAGAGGAGATGGCGGGCGAGTTGTGACATGCGACGGGAGCGTAGACCGGCCTGGTGGTTGATTTACGCAACGGTCGCAGTGTTGTCCGTACGGACCAGTACGTGCTTGCCTAGTAGCAGCCCCTTGAGGCTGCCCAGTGCAAGACGCGCTGCTAACAACTCGAGGCAATTGATATGCCACTGCAGCTGAGGCCCCGTCCACAGACCTGAAACTGTATGCCCGGTGTACGTGGCCCCCCACCCGGTGGAGGAGGCATCCGTGGAGACCACAGCATGCCTGGACACCTGTTCCAGGGGAACTCCAGCCCGCAGGAACGAGGGTACGACGGCAGTTCGGTGTAATGGCCACACGGAATGTACCGCGTTGCCACGCCCATCTCGGGACTCGGCCATGAAGCCAGTGTTGAAGCGGCCTCATATGAAGCAATCCGAGCGGCGTGATTGCGGCTGCGGATGCCATATGCCCCAGGAGCCTCTGAAATAATTTCAGTGGGGCCGCTGTCCTGCTCTTGAGCGTACTCAGGCAGTTCAACACTGACTGGACGCGCTCCTCGGTGAGGCGCGCAGTCTGGTTGACCGAGTCCAGTTCCATACCGAGATAAGAGATCCTCTGCCCGGGGGTGAGTTTGCTCTTGTCCCAGTTGACCCGAAGACCCAACCGGCTGAGGTGAGCTAACACCAGGTCCCTGTGTTCGCACAACCTCATGTCAGCCAGGTTGAGCCAGAGATGGTGCTGCTGAACCACCAGCGTGGCCATCGCTTGACCAACCGAGCGCGCAGTCACCTTCGTCGCCAGGAGGGCGAGGACGGTGGCGGCTCGCAGCTCTTCCACGAGCTGTTGATCAAGACCGCCCTGGGGCATGTAATGAAGTGCCTTGGCCTGGTAGACCTGCAGCAACGCCATGGCATGCAGGGCAGATGCAGCCTGCCCGCAGGCTCTGTAAGCCTTGTCCGTCAGATTGGACGAGAACTTACAGGCTCGGGAGGGGAGGCGCGGGCTGCCCCACCAATTGGCGGCCAGTGGACACAGCTGCATCGCGACGGCACGCTCAACCGCCATCCAGGACGGTGAAGTCGGAGGAGGGACCTGACCGGTTTCGGACAGAAAAAGGTGTCTTCCACGATCTAGTCACCTCCTCATGCACTTCCGGAAAGAAAGGAACCGGGGCAGTGCCCCGAGAAACCAATCGTCCAGCCTGGAGGGTTCGGGACACGGTGGAGGATTCCGCCAATACGCCACACGCCCGGAAGGAGGCAGCGCATCCGAGTCTTCATCTCCAGAGGACTCAAACCCACCTTCCGATGCCGCAATCGACATCTGATCATCAGCCGGTGCGCCAAAAGAGACGGCTGGTCACTCATGAGAGGGACCCGCGCGCACTTCTGGCATCACCACAGGCTGGGGTGCGTGTGAGGGACCAGGGGCCCACGGAGACTGGCTCGGCGGGGAAGCCCTGACTGTGATCCACAGATCTCCCGGTCTATCCGCGGAAGTAGCGATCCTCTGGGGACCGCTAGATCGGGGGATAAGGATGGGGGCTTGACCTTTGAGAACCAAGGTAACCAAGCCGCGATCTCAACACCGCGATAGTCATGTTCCCACAATGAGAATATGAACTATCGACAAAAGCTGCCTCAGCGTGCTGAACGCCCAAACACGTGATGCAGCAATTTTGCCCATCAGCTGGTGACAGCAGAGCGCACTCAAGTCCGGCCCAAATCGCAACCCTTCTCAGAGACTTTTCTTTTTGCTCTTAGAGTTGTGAAAACAGTTTTGTGATGGCCCTTGAGATCGCGGGACTGCTGAAGTGCCTTGACGCCAGCACAGGAACTATCCAAGGCTTCTAGTTTAACCACTCTCGATGCTGCAGAGAACTGCACGGCTCCGAAGCGAAAGACAAAGTGCGAGCGCTACCGCTTCCGTATTTATACCCGCTCGCGGGGGCGGAGTGTGGCACGCAAAGCTCGCACGCCAATCTTCATTGGCTTGTTTAGTTTACACTCGAAGAAGATAGGGCTCTCATGCGATATCCCAATTCGTCGGTTCAGTTCCGACGTACGTCGAATGTGACTGACTGAAAGGGAACCAGGCACTGCTCATCACCTGTCCAATACAGTCCCAACAGTGAAGCATGGTGGTGGCAGCATGATGCTGTGGGGATGTTTTTCAGCTGCAGGGACTGGATGACTGGTTGCAATCGAGGGAAAGACGAATGTGGCCAAGTACAGGGATATCCTGGACGAAAACCTTCTCCAGAGTGCTTAGGACCTCAGATTGGGCCGAAGGTTTACCTTCCAACAAGACAATGACCCTAAGCACACAGCTAAAATAACGAAGGAGTGGCTTCACAACAACTCCGTGACCCATGGCCCAGCCAGAGCCATGACTTAAACCCAATTTAGAATCTCTGGAGAGACCTAAAAATGGCTGTCCACCAACGTTTACCATCCATCCTGACAGAACTGGAGAGGATCTGCAAGGAGTAATGGCAGAGGATCCCCAAATCCAGGTGTGAAAAACTTGTTGTATCTTTCCCAAAAAGACTCTAGATCAAAGCTGTATTAGATCAAAAGGGTGCTTCTACTAAATACTGAGCAAAGGGTCTGAATACTTAGGACCTTGTGATATTTCAGTTTTTCTTTTTTAATAAATCTGCAAAAATGTCAATAATTCTGTGTTTTTCTGTCAATATGGGGTGCTGTGTGTACATTAATGAGGGAAAAAAAATAAACTTAAATGATTTTAGCAAATAGCTGCAATATAACAAAGAGTGAAAAATTTAAGGGGGCCTGAATACTTTCCGTACCCACTGTAGATGGGCTTATATGAAATGCATAAAATCAAAACTAAGTGGTCAAAAATTATAATCATTAATTGATTCTCATGCTGCGTAACACGAGAATAAACCTCACTGGTTCTCACATGTCAAGCAAGCATGATTGAGCTTCAGTTTACCACAACTGATGTGTGCACTGATGAATGTGAATTTATGTGAATAAAAGCTTAAATTAAATCTGTTCATATAAAGTGATTTTTTCTCTACAGAAAATTTGAAGTAAATCGCTTCATTCGTATGAATTAGTTTTACGATCACTTTATTAAATTGTTGAAGCATAAAAGTGGTAGTTGCATGGACTGTCTAAATGGAGGGACAGAAATCTCTCATATTTCATTAAAAAGAGCTTCATTTGTGTTCCGAAATTGAACAAAAGTCTTACGGGTTTGGAACAGCATGAGGGTGAGTAAATAATGGGATAATTTTTGGGTGAACTATCCTTTTAAGCTGAACTCAAAAAGAATGAGTGCGGCACAGTTCTAGTTCCCAGCATGCTTTGCATCAAACTGAACAACGAGTATAAATGTTGAAAAAAAGTGTTACTTATTTTAAGTAAGTACTATTTTAAGTTGCAATTTTGCAGGTTACCATTTTGGTGAACAGCAACCTCTGATTAAGCTGAGGATGACTAGCTTAATCGACCCTTCGCAAAGACCCGGCCCCTTTAGTTACTGATGCTATGTCTGACAAGTCATGCGCCCTCATGCCACACATCATGTTCTCACAAAGTGAAAAATACATCCCTGAGCAAAGACGACACTGACAGCATGTCGACAGACAAGACAGAGCAGGTTACTTTTGATATGAAACAGTTTCATATTTAAAATATTGTCATTTTTTAAAGAAGTTTAAACAATAAATAGCGTTTAGTGTCTCTTTAATGTGTCGTGACAGATCGCTGTCGCTCCTTCAAGCGGCTCGTGAACCGATCATCTCTTCATACTAGTTCATTTATAGCATCAAATAAACATGAATGAACATCAGAAGGAATGTTGTTTCAACCACGGAAAGACGTGATTACACATAATTTTCAAGTTCAAGTTCAAGTTCACCAACATTAATCTACTAACTCCTCTGACTGCTTTGTCAGACAAAATGGCGGATTCGGGGTTATGATTGGTCAGATCTCCTGTCAATCAAACTGTTGGTGAAGGGTCAATTGGGTATAATAATTATATAGTGATGGTCTCTTTGAAAATCATGTTAGCACATGCAAGCAAAATTTTGAGTTCTGTCAACTTATTAGGGTTTACAGTGTACCCTATCTGGGCCACAAAATCTGTGCTTTATTTGTGCTTTATATAGTCTTTCGTTTGCAAGGGCACAGCAATTTATTGAAATATTTTACATAAATGTCTGGAGTGTATTTCACTTTTTATTCCAGATACCGATCCTTTAAATTGATATATTTAAGATTTTCGTAATAATTTTGCCCCAGTAAGGCAAAAAACATCCTGACCTTTGAATGCAGCTCAGAAGAGTATTTGACATTTTGAGCCGTCGAGCGCCTCCTGGAGGAGAAAAACATTAATCACATAGAAACATGTAAATCGCTTCAGTTCATTGGTGAAGCTGTAAAAAAAGTCTCTCTTTAGGGTTTGTGGCGGATAAAGCAGATACGGCGCCCTCTGCTAGGCTGGAGTTCTGTTTTTTTTGTTGTTGTTTTCATTACAGAAAATGTAGAAAATTTTTGTATATACAACTCACAACAAATATACACATATATATATGGGGTGTATAAGGGAAAACAATTCATGCAGGGTTAAAATATTTCAAGAAATTAAAGTGACAAAACATTTTGTAAGTCTTTTTTGCGTTGTTTTTAATCACATCTAAAGTAGTGATATATTGTTAAACCTCTTTTATAAAGTGTTGACAGTTTGTCTTAGCGTTATCTCATTTCTTCACATGAATGTGATATTTTCCAAGTAAAATAAAAAATTGTATGAGAAAAAAGGAGGGAGTTACTAGTGAAATTTGGGCTCTGTTGACGCCAAGTGTGTCTATTTGCTTAAAACAATTTAACATTTGAGATATTTCTGTGTCAGAGCTATTTGTTCTGTTACTTTTATAAACTTTTGTTTCATAATTGTTTTGCTCTTTATTACAAACAAAAAGTAAAATTAGTGAGATGTGAAATAAAAGAGAGGAACACCCTCCCCACTCATTGTTATACAATACACTGGAATTATGGAAAACAATAATCATGTCTAATATATGACTAAACAAAATAATGCAATAATGAAATTCCGTCTTACATTCAGCAACTTACAGCACATTCATCAGAGAGGAGTCTGTATTAAACACTTTAAATGTGAAAATTAATTTTAAGATTTTCTGAAACCAGGGATAGAATAAAGCGTAAATGATGGGATTAATGGTGGAGTTCAGGAAGAAAAATATTACAGCAACATCTCTGACATTCAGAAAGTCAGCACTGTCATATGGAATCACTAAACAACAAATATAATATGGCAGTAAACACAGAAGAAACACAAAGACCAGAATCCCGAGAGCCAATGCAGCTTTTCGTTCTGATTTGTCACTGACTCTGTTTTTAGAGGTGCTGTTGTGAACCTGAAGGGCTCTTATAGCAGTCGCATGTTTCTTAGCAATGACAAAAACATGAGTGTATAATATTATGATGAGTGTACATGGCATAAGAAACACAACCAAGAGATCAATGAGGGATGAAACCCCATCTATAATAGAAACACATTCTCCTGGACACGTGACATCAGTGAAGTTTCCATTAACAAAGAGAAGAGTGAAGTTATAAAGGAGTGAAAACAGCCAGTTAAATAAAGTTGCTATGCAGGTCACAGTGGGAGAGATTTTCTCTGAATAAACAAACGGATAACTTAAAGCGAAAAAACGATCAACTGCGATTAGAGCCACGGTGTGAACAGACACACTTGTTGCTTGAAAATTCACAATTTTAAAAGCAGAGCACATCACTGGTCCAGAAATCCAACATGACTCGATGACCCAAGACAAATGAAGCGGCATCACAAAAACTCCGACCAGCAGATCAGACACAGCCAAAGAGAGGATGAGGATGTTAGCAGGTGTGTGGAGCTGCTTGAAGTGACTAACAGAGATGATGACCAGCAGGTTTCCACACACGGTCAGAAGAGCCACAGCTGCTGCGGCCACATACTGAATCACATAGACAGATAAAGAAACAGATCTCTCTGAACAGAAATATTCCTGACAGTCATCAGTTTGGTTCATTACTGTGAGATTCATTCTGAAGTACTTGGAAGAAACATCCAAACAGTGTTGTTCCCTACTTCAGTCATTTAAAGTTCAATGTAGAGCTTAAATAACCACAGATGTCTGAAGATGTTATATGTCTCTCCAAAAGCTCTGAACTGCTCCTCACTGAAACACAGTCTCTCCTGGACGCTCCACAATAAAGACGTGCTGAAATCTTTGCTGCCTTTTTATGCACTTGACATGTTGACTCTTTCCAAGACCGGCACCATCAAGGGAGAAGAACATACAGCTGGGAGATCAACTGATTTAGACATAGAATTCATACAAAAACATAGATGGGCTTATATGAAATGCATAAAATCAAAACTAAGTGGTCAAGAATTCTAATCGTTATTTGAATCTCATGCTGCGTAACACGAGAATGAACCTCACTGGTTCTCACACGTCAAGAAAACACGATTGAGCTTCAGTTTACAACAACTGATGTGTGCACTGATCAATGTGAATTTATGTGAATAAAAGCTTAAATTAAATCTGTTCATATAAAGTTTCTTTCTAGGGAACTCGCGCTGCGTCGAGATTTTTGACGCAATGGGAACACTCCCCGAGTGTGAGTCATGAAGCACATGTGAAATCAGTTCAATGGTGTAGCGAGATATCAGAGGCGGGTGACGTCACGACCAGGAAACCATAAAGCACGCTCAGATAAGTACAACGTTAGCTTCTGTGTCTTCAGTAGCGCTTTGTGTGATCTGTCCGTATTATTTGGTGTTGTCTGTCTATTGTTCCTCATATCATGGCCAGCAAACAGCAGTTTAAATTGTGTGTCCCGCCCTGCCCTCGCTACATCACCGGTGGGGATACACACAGTTTATGTGCCGTTTGTTTGGGAGTGGAGCATGCACGGTCAGCGCTCGAGGGCGCTTTCTCTCAGGGTTTGGAAGCATGCGCTGCGGTTTCTTCCGCCCCGATTGAAGCGCCGATACTTCAGATGTCTAGTTCTGAGGAACTAGAGGTCGAGAGTATCGATTATGAGGACACCCCTAATGTTGGCACAAGCACTGATGAGGAGTTGGTGGAGGTTTTGTCTCGCGCTGTGGCTAAATTAAATTTAGATTGGCCCGCAGTAAGACAGGACGTTGGTCCTAAAAGTAAATTGGACGAACGGGTTCTGCCCTTGCGAGCTCAACCTCCGCGTCGGGGCCTTCCGTTTTTTCACCTCAGTGTGGAGATCATGGAAGAAACCAGCCTCATATCGTGTACATAGTGCGCTGACTACGCACTATTCATCGATAGTGGCCCTGAATGAGCATGGATATGGGTCGATGCCGAAAGTGGAAGAGACGCTTGCAAGTTATCTCTCTCCACAGCCGGCATCGGCCTAAAAGGCCCTGACGCTGCCCACCAAACCCACACGTACTACATCTAGTTTGGTGGGCAGGGCTTATCAAGCATCTGGTCAGGCTGCAGCATGCTTACACACTATGGGTGTGCTGCAGGCCTACCAGGCAGAGCTTTTAGGAGATCTTGAAGAGGGCGGGGGACTCTGTCCTGACACAGTCGATGAGCTGCGTAGGGCCACAGATCTTTCTCTCCGGGCACCAAAGAAATGGCCAGATCAGTAGGCCAGATCTGGTGGCCACGGAGAGGCATTTGTGGTTAAATTTAAGTGCTATAAAAGAAAAAAGACAAAAGTTTTCTTCTGGACGCGCCGCTGTCGCCTCCTGGCCTCTTCGGCGACGCAGTAAACACTGTTGTCGAGAGGTTCCAGGAGGCAAGCAAACAGGCAGCGGCGTTCCAGAAACTCCTCCCCCGCCGCTCTCAGATCTCCGGGGCTGCTGAGCGGGAGCAGCCCCAAACATCAAAAGCCAGCTCCTCATACCGTGCTTCACAAAAACAGAGCGTCGCCACCCGAGCCCCTCCGCAGAGAGATGGGGGGGCAGGTGAGGCGCTCTCAACCACAGCCTTCGAGGGGTAGGACGGATCTGAGGATCTATCTGTAACAAAGTTCTTAAGAACGGGAAGAAGGAGGCGGGAACCGGCGAACGTTCAACAACTTTAATAATAATAAAATAAACAAACAATGAAACGAAAGTAGAAGGGCGGCAGTTCCTCACGGCGATTGCCGCCCACACAAACAAAATAAAACACAACATAAAATCCAGGCCTGGTCCTCTCTCATCCTTCACTGTTGTCGCTCCTCTTTTATGCTTCCGGAGCTCCTCCGTGAGAGATCCGAGACCGGTGCGCCGAGCAGCTGAAGCTCGTTATCTCTCGCGTCACCGGCCTCGCGCCGTTCCCTCACGGCTCTCGCCTGCCCTGCTCGTCACGCTATCTATCGCCAAGAAGGCTGCGGGGAAGAGGCCCTGACGGTCATGCTGTCAGGCCTCTGAGGGCAGCCCCCTCCGGAGGGAACTGGTCAACACCGCAGTATATGGTGCCCGGTTCTCTTCGGTGTCCTCAGGGGGCCGTTCTGCCAACCCTGCCACCTCGTGTGCTTCAGGGCACAGCGGTCTCCAGCGAGCTTGTTTTCGAGTGTCCGCCCGACAACGTAGCGGCACTGGGATGCTCGCTCCCTCTCATGGGGGTCCCAGAGCGTGCGGTTCGGGCATTTCCTGCCGGTCCTCCGTTAAAGAGCACCGAACCAACCGCACTGGAAACACCAGAGGCCAGTCTCGAGAGGCTGGTTCCCTTAGTAGATTTCCAGGCGGCGTGGAAGCTGCTGCCAGGTATTTCTCGTTGGGTCCTGCGCACGATCGAAAGCGGGTATGCCATCCAGTTCGGGTCATGCCCGCCCAGATTTTTGGGGGTCCTGCCAACCCTGGTGGGGCCCCAGCAGGCTCTGGTGATGGAACAGGATGTAAAAACTCTGTTGGGGAAGGAAGCCATAGAACGTGTACTTCCTCCCGACAGAGAGTCCGGATTTTACAGCTGGTATTTTATCGTTCCAAAGAAGGATGGAGGTTTGCGGCCTATTTTGGATCTGTGGCTTCTAAACCTGTCAGTGATGAAACTCAGTTTCAAAATGTTAACCCTGAGACAGATCGTGTCACAGATCAGGTCCGAGGACTGGTCTGTCACGATAGATCTCAAGGATGCATACTTCCATGTTTCCATCCTTCCACAACACAGGAAGTACCTGAGGTTCGCTTTTGGGGGCGAAGCTTACCAATATCGGGTTCTTCCGTTCGGCCTAGCGCTATCACCCCGCACTTTCACCAAATGTATGGAGGGCAGGGCATCCGTGTCCTCAATAACATCGACGACTGGCTAATCCTAGCTCAGTCACATCAACTGGCGGTTCGTCATCGAGATGTCGTTCTCGCCCACATAAGAAAGTTGGGGTTGAGGTTGAACGCCAAGAAGAGTGTGCTTTCTCCAGTACAGAGAACCACTTTTCTAGGTGTGGTATGGGATTCTGTGACGATGCGGGCACAGCTTTCGCCTGCTCGTATAGATGTAATCCTTTCTACCGTGAACCGTATAAAGCTAGGCCAGTCACTCACTGTCAAACAGTTTCAGAGACTGTTGGGTCTGATGGCAGCAGCGTCCAACGTGATTCCGTTTGGCCTGTTGCACATGAGACCCCTGCAGTGGTGGCTCAGGACCAGGGGGTTTTCTCCGAGGGGAAATCCGTTTCTCATGATCAAGGTCACACGGTGATGCCTATGGGCCTTGGCTATGTGGAAGAAGCCCTGGTTCCTTTCCCAAGGTCCCGTGCTGGGAGCTCCGTGCCGTCGCAAATTGCTAACGACGGATGCTTCCCTCACGGGCTGGGGGGCAATCCTGGAGGGTCGCTCTACTCAGGGTCTGTGGAGGGGGCACCAGCTTGCCTGGCATATCAACTGCCTGGAGATGCTGGCAGTCCTTCTTGCTCTCAAAAATTTCCTCCCAGACCTCAGGGGCCACCATGTGCACGTCCGGTCAGACAACACATTCGTGGTTGGTTTCCTATATAAACCATCAGGGGGGTTTGCGTTCGCGTCCACTCTGCAAACTGGCGCACCAAATCCTCCTGTGGTCTCAGGGCAAGCTGCTTTCACTCAGGGCAGCTTACATCCCTGGGACCCAGAATGTGGGAGCAGACATCCTGTCGAGGGAGGGGCTGAGGCCCGGGGAATGGAGGCTCCACCCCGAGGTGGTGGAGCAGATATGGGGTTTGTTCGGCCAGGCTCAAGTGGATTTGTTTGCGTCTCAAGAGACGTCTCACTATCCACTCTGGTTCTCCCTGACGCATCCAGCTCCTCTCGGACTGGATGCTATGGTGCAGACGTGGCCGAGGCTGCATCTGTACGCTTTTCCTCCGATTGCTCTGCTCCCAGGAGTTCTAGAGAGGGTTTGCTCACCTTGGTTGCCCCGCGCTGGCCGGGCAGAGTGTGGTTCCCGGATCTGAAATCTCTCCTGGACGGGTCTCCCTGGGAGATCCCTGTCAGGAGGGACCTGCTGTCCCAGGCGGGGGGCTCCATTCTTCACCCCCGCCCAGAACTATGGAAGCTGTGGGCTTGACCTCTGAGGGGGCCCAGCTCATAGATCTAGGGCTGTCGACTGAGGTCGTCAGCACTATTCTTCACTCTAGAGCTCCCTCCACGAGGAAGCTCTATGCCCTGAAGTGGAGGCTCTTTACTTCGTGGTGTATATCTTGCCAGGCAGATCCTGTCAGCTGCCAGGTCGGTACAGTGCTGGACTTCCTGCAAGAAAAGTTCGGGGCTGGGTTGTCTCCCTCCACTCTAAAGGTGTATGTGGCGGCCATTGCGGCTTACCACATCCCTCTAGGTGGTATGTCGTTGGGGAGGGACCCGCTCGTGACGCGCTTCCTCCGTGGTACCTTGAGGCTTAGGCCTGCATTACGGACTAGGGTGCTGGCTTGGGACCTGGCCACGGTTCTGCAGGGTCTTTCTTTGGCCCCATTTGAACTGTTGGAGGAGGTCCCCGTTAAGTTTCTTACTCTTAAAGCTTTGTTCCTCCTCGCTATTACATCCCTTAAAAGGATAGGAGATCTACAAGCCTTGTTGGTGGCCCCGTCATGCTTAGAGTTTGTTCCCGGTATGGTTAAAGCCTTTCTGCACCCCAGACCGGGTTACGTCCCCAAGGTTTCCGCCAATGTAGCTAGGGCTATAGTGCTGCAGGCGTTTTGTCCTCCTCCCTTTCGTGATTCTGACCAGGAGAAACTGAATTTGCTGTGTCCGGTGAGGGCTTTGGACGCTTATGTCCATAGAGCTGCGCAGTACCGGAAGACGGAGCAATTATTTGTGTGCTTCGGTCCCTCAGTCAAGGGTTCCCCAGCATCCATGCAGAGAATGAGCAAGTGGATAGTCGAGGCTATCTCGCTTGCTTATCAGTCGGCCGGGCAGGCCTCTCCCATGGCGGTCCGTGCCCACTCCACCCGAAGTATGGGGGCTTCTAAAGCTCTGCTCTCCGGAGCATCTTTACAGGATGTCTGTGATGCGGCGGGTTGGTCCTTGCCGCACACATTTGTCAGGTTTTACGACTTAGACCTAAGCGCCACTCCTGGGGCTCTGGTCCTCTCGTCTTAGGCCCACGGGATCACACTGGACAGTCGTTAGTCAGTATGGCTGCGTGGGTATAGTCGTTCCAATTGCGTCAAAACTCTCGACGCAGCGCAAGTTCCCTAGAAAGGGAACGTCTCGGTTACGACTGTAACCTTAGTTCCCTGAAGAGGGAACGAGACGCTGCATCACCCTCCATACTTTCTGCACGCCTGTCAGCGTCTACTTCAGACTTTCCGTAGCTAACGTTGTACTGATCTGAGCGTGCTTTATGGTTTCCTGGTCGTGACGTCACTCGCCTCTGACGTCTCGCTACACCATTGGAATGATTTCACATGTGCTTCATGACTCACACTCGGGGAGTGTTCCCATTGCGTCAAAACTCTCGACGCAGCGTCTCATTCCCTCTTCAGGGAACTAAGGTTACAGTCGTAACCGAGACATTTTACAATCACTTTATTAACTTTTTGAAGCGTAAAAGTGGTAGCTGCATGGACTGTCTATATGGAGGGACAGAAATCTCTCATATTTCATTAAAAAGAGCTTCATTTGTGTTCCGAAATTGAACAAAAGTCTTATGGGTTTGGAACAGCATGAGGGTGAGTAAATAATGGGATAATTTTCATTTTTGGGTGAACTATCCTTTTAAGCTGAACTCAAACAGAATGAGTGTGGCACAGTTCTAGTTCGCAGTATGCTTTGCGTCAAACTGAACAACGAGTATAAATGTTGAAAATAAGTGTTACTTTGTGTTTTCCCTCAATATTAATATAGCGAATTGTGTTGGTGTCTTGCAAGATTGAAAATATTAGAGAGAAAATTATAGCCATGCAACTGTCTACTACAGTATCACATCAGACAGTGCATTGCAGTATTCCTGAGGAAAAAACCCATTCATTCGCTGCTATAGGAGAGGAAGAATTGTCTAAACTTCGATCTCCAATATACCTTTTCTATCAAAAAATACTAGAAAAGGCAATTTCATTGCAACTGTGTTCCTACTTGGAAAGAAATGGTATCTGTGAGGATTTCCAGTCCGGATTTAGACCGTACCGTAGTACTGAGACTGCTCTCATTAGAGTTACAAATGATTTGCTCTTATCATCAGACCGTGGTTGTATCTCTCTATTAGTGTTAATAGACCTCAGTGCTGCTTTTGACACTATCGACCACATCATTCTTTTGAATAGACTAGAAAATTTTGTTGGCATTAGTGGAATTGCATTGGCATGGTTCAAATCATACTTATCCGGCCGTTACCAGTTTGTAGTAGAAAACGAAAAGATGTAATTTCGATCACAAGTTCAATATGGAGTACAGCAAGGCTCAGTCCTAGGACTGTTGCTTTTCACTCTGTACATGCTACCCTTGGGAGATGTCATTAAGAAGCATGGCATTAGTTTTCACTGTTACGCTGATGATACTCAGCTCTATATTTCTTCGCGCCCTGACGAAACCAATAATTCTCAAAATTAACGGAATGCGTAGCTGATATAAAAAATTGGATGACTAGTAATTTCCTACTACTAAATTCAGAAAAACCAGAGATTCTAATTATTGGACCAAACACTTCTGCACATAATAACCTAGAATACTGTCTAACACTTGATGGCTGCTCTGTTAAGTCGTCTTCGTCAGTTAGGAACCTGGTTGTGCTCTTTGATTCCAATCTTTCATTTGAAAGCCACATTTCTAGGATATGTAAAACCGCACTCTTCCATCTTAATAATATATCTAAACTACGACATATTCTCAATTACAAATGCGGAACAGCGAGTTTATGAGTTCATGACCTCAAGTCTAGATTACTGTAACGCTCTACTGGGTGGTTGCCCTGCTCGCTTAATAAACAAACCACAGCTGGTCCAAAACGCAGCTGCTAGAGTCCTTACTAGAACCAGGAAGTATGACCATATTAGCCCGGTTCTGTCAAAACTGCACTGGCTCCCTATTAAACATCGTATAGATTTTAAAATCTCGATAATTACTTACAAAGCACTAAGTCTGTCAAGCCATGCGCTCTCACGCCACACATCATGTTCTCATGCAGTGAAAAATACATCCTGGAGGAAAGAGGACACTGACAACGCGTCGACAGAAAAGACAGAGCAGGTTTCATATTCAAAATATAGCAATTGTTTAAAGCAGTTTAAACAATAAATAGCGTATAGTGTTTCTTTAATGTGTCGTGACAGATCGCTGTAACTCCTTCAAGCGGCTCGTGAACCGATCATTTCTTCATACTAGTTCATTTATAACATCAAATAAACATGAATGAACTTCGGAAGGAATGTTATTTAAACCGCGGAAAGACGTGAGTAAACACAATTTTTCAAGTTCAAGTTCACCAACGTTAATCTACTAACTCCCCTGACTGCTTTGTCGGATAAAATGGCGGATTCGGGGTTATGATTGGTCAGATCGCCTGTCAATCAAACTGCCGGTGAAGAGTCAATTGGGTATAATAATTATATAGCGATGGTCTCTTTGCAAATCATGTTAGCACATGCAAGTGCGCTAATGCTAGCTAGAAACAAGGTGTCAAAGATTTAACAAAATGTTTATGGAATTAAAATATTTCATTTAGACTAGTCGCTATATCAATTAGTTTATTAGTACTGTATTTATGTGCAGAATCAAAATGTTGAGTTGTTTAATCTGGGAGTTCTGTCAATTTATAAGGGTTTACAGTGAACCCTATCTGGGCCACAAAATCTGTGCTTTATTTGTGCTTTATATAGTCTTTCGTTTGCAAGGGCATAGCAATTTGTCTAAATATTTTACATAAATGTCTGGAGTGTATTTCACTTTTTATTCCAGATACTGATCCTTTAAATTGATATATTTAAGATTTTTTTAATAATTTTGCCCCAGTAAGGCAAAAAACATCCTGACCTTTGAATGCGGCTCAGAGGAGGATTTGACATTTTGAGCCGTCGAGCGCCTCCTGGAGGAGAAAAACATTAATCACATAGAAACATGTAAATCGCTTCAGTTCATTGGTGAAGCTGTAAAAAAAGTCTCTCTTTAGGGTTTGTGGCAGATAAAGCAGATACGGCGCCCTCTGCTAGGCTGGAGGTTTTTTTTTTTCATTACAGAAAATGTAGAAAGTTTTTGTACATAAAACTCACAATAAATATAAAAACAAATATACATATATATGGGGTGTATAAGGGAAAACAATTCATGCAGGGTTAAAATATTTCAAGAAGTTAAAGTGCCAAAACGTTTTGTAAGTCTTTTTTTGCGTTTTTGTTTTTAATCACATCTAAAGTAGTGATATATTGTTAAACCTCTTTTATAAAGTGTTGACAGTTTGGCTTAGTTTTATCTCATTTCTTCACATGAATGTGATATTTTCCAAGTAAAATAAAAAATTGTATGAGAAGAAAGGAGGGAGTTACTAGTGAAATTTTGGCTCTGTTGACGCCAGGTGTGTCTATTTGCTTAAAACAATTTATCATTTGCGACATTTCTTGGTCAAAGCTATTTGTTCTGTTACTTTTGTGCACTTTTGTTTCATAATTGTTTTGCTCTTTATTACAAACAAAAAGTAAAATTAGTGAGATGTGAAATAAAAAGAGAGGAACACCCTCCCCACTCATTGTTATGCAATACACTGGAATTATGGAAAACAATAATCATGTCTAATATATGACTAAACAAAACAATGCGATAATGAAATTCCGTCTTATATTCAGCAACTTATTTTAATTTTAATTATTTTATTTTATATTTTACATAAATGTCTGGAGTGTATTTCACTTTTTATTCCAGATACTGATCCTTTAAATTGATATATTTAAGATTTTCGTAATAATTTTGCCCCAGTAAGGCAAAAAACATCCTGACCTTTGAATGCAGCTCAGAGGAGGATTTGACATTTTGAGCCGTCGAGCGCCTCCTGGAGGAGAAAAACATTAATCACATAGAAAACATGTTCATTGGTGAAGCTGTAAAAAAAGTCTCTCTTTAAGTTTAGGGTTTGTGGCGGATAAAGCAGATACGGCGCCCTCTGCTAGGCTGGAGTTTTTTTTTTACATTACAGAAAATGTAGAAAGTTTTTGTACATACAACTCACAATAAAAATGAAAACAAATATACATATATATGGGGTGTATAAGAGAAAATAATTCATGCAGGGTTAATATTTCAAGAAGTTAAAGTGACAAAACATTTTGTAAGTCTTTTTTGCGTTTTTGTTTTTAATCACATCTAAAGTAGTGATATATTGCTAAACCTCTTTTATAAAGTGTTGACAGTTTGGCTTAGCTTTATCTCATTTCTTCACATGAATGTGATATTTTCCAAGTAAAATAAAAAATTGTATGAGAAAAAAGGAGGGAGTTACTAGTGAAATTTTGGCTCTGTTGACGCCAGGTGTGTCTATTTGCTTAAAACAATTTATCATTTGCGATATTTCTTGGTCAAAGCTAATTTGTTCTGTTACTTTTGTACACTTTTGTTTCATAATTGTTTTGCTCTTTATTGCAAACAAAAAGTAAAATTAGTGAGATGTGAAATAAAAGAGAGGAACACCCTCCCCACTCATTGTTATACAATACACTGGAATTATGGAAAACAATAATCATGTCTAATATATGACTAAACAAAATAATGCAATAATGAAATGCCGTCTTACATTCAGCAACTTACAGCACATTCATCAGAGAGGAGTCTGTATTAAACACTTTAAATGTGAAAATTAATTTTAAGCTTTTCTGAAACCAGGGATAGAATAAAGCGTAAATGATGGGATTAATGGTGGAGTTCAGATAGAAAAATATTACAGCAACATCTCTGACATAAAACAAGTCAGCACTGTCATCTGGAATCACCAAGGAACAAATATAATATGGTAGTAAACACAGAAGAAACACAAAGACCAGAATCCCCAGCAGTATCGCAGCTTTTCGCTCTGATTTGTCACTGACTCTGTTTTTAGAGGTGCTGTTGTGAACCTGAAGGGCTCTTATAGCAGTCGCATGTTTCTTAGCAATGACAAAAACATGAGTGTATAATATTATGATGAGTGTACATGGCATAAGAAACACAACCAAGAGATCAATGAGAGATGAAACCTCATCTACAACATCAGAACATACTCCTGGACACTTGACAGTGAAGTTTCCATTAATGAAGAGAAAAGTGAAATTATAAAGGAGTGAAAACAGCCAGTTAAATAAAGTTGCTATGCAGATCACAGTGGGAGAGATTTTCTCTGCGTAAACAAACGGATAACTTAAAGCGATAAAACGATCAACTGCGATTAGAGTCACGGTGTGAACAGACACACTTGTTGCTTGAAAATTCACCATTTTAAAAGCAGAGCACATCACTGGTCCAGAAATCCAACATGACTCGATGAGCCAAGATAAATGAAGCGGCATCACAAAAACTCCGACCAGCAGATCAGTCACAGCCAAAGAGAGGATGAGGATGTTAGCAGGTGTGTGGAGCTGCTTGAAGTGACCAACAGAGATGATGACCAGCAGGTTTCCACACACGGTCAGAAGAGCCACAGCTGCTGCGGCCACATACTGAATCACATAGACAGATAAAGAAACAGATCTCTCTGAACAGAAATATTCCTGACAATCATCAGAATGGTTCATTGCTGTGAGATTCATTCTGAAGTACTTGGAAGAAACATCCGAACAGTGTTGTTCCCTACTTCCGTCATTTAAAGTTCAATGTAGAGCTTAAATAACCACAGATGTCTGAAGATGTTATATGTCTCTCCAACAGCTCTGAACTGCTCCTCACTGAAACACAGTCTCTCCTGGACGCTCCACAATAAAGACGTGCTGAAATCTTTGCTGCCTTTTTATACACTTGACATGTTGACTCTTTCCAAGACCGGCACCATCAAGGGAGAAGAACATACAGCTGGGAGATCAACTGATTTAGACAAAGAATTCATACAAAAACATAGATGGGCTTATATGAAATGCATAAAATCAAAACTAAGTGGTCAAAAATTATAATCATTAATTGATTCTCATGCTGCGTAACACGAGAATAAACCTCACTGGTTCTCACATGTCAAGCAAGCATGAGTGAGCTTCCGTTTACCACAACTGATGTGTGCACTGATGAATGTGAATTTATTTGAATAAAAGCTTAAATTAAATCTGTTCATTTAAAGTGAGTGTGTCTCTACAGAAAATTTGAAGTAAATAGCTTCATTCGTATGAATTAGTTTTACAATCACTTTATTAACTTTTTGAAGCGTAAAAGTGGTAGTTGCATGGACTGTCTAAATGGAGGGACAGAAATCTCTCATATTTCATTAAAAAGAGCTTCATTTGTGTTCCGAAATTGAACAAAAGTCTTACGGGTTTGGAAAAGCATGAGGGTGAGTAAATAATGGGATAATTTTTGGGTGAACTATCCTTTTAAGCTGAACTCAAAAAGAATGAGCGCGGCACAGTTCTAGTTCCCAGCATGCTTTGCGTCAAACTGAACAACGAGTATAAATGTTGAAAATAAGTGTTACTTATTTTAAGTAAGTATTATTTTAAGTTGCAATTTTGCAGGTTACCATTTTGGTGAACAGCAGCCTGTGATTAAGCTGAGGATGACTAGCTTAATCGACCCTTCGCAAAGACCCGCCCCCTTTAGTTACTGCTGCTACGTCTGACAAGCCATGCGCCCTCATGCCACACATCATGCCACCTCTTGGTGCGGGTCCCGCTGCTGCTGAGGCACAGCGGCAATCTAAGTCTTGGGGATTGCAAATGGACCTAACAGAGGGGTTTGAGACGGGCCCAGCCCTATCTCAGCCCTCACCTGCTAGGTCCAGCGCTTCATCTCAGAGTTCGGAAGCACGCTTTGCGGTTCCTTCCGCTCAGGGTGAAGCGCCGGTGCTTAATATATCCAGCTCCGAGGAGCTGGATGTAGAAAGCATCGATGCAGGAGATGACTCGCCATCATCTCCTGCATGTGAGGAGCTCATGGAGGTTGTGACTCATGCTGTCGCCAAATTGAGTATAAACTGGCCAGCAGAGAGGCAGGAGGTTCGTCCAAGAAGCAAACTGGACGAACACTTTCTCCCCTCATGAGCACAGCCTCTGCGTCGGGGCCTTCCATTTTTTTTCCTGATCTCCACACCGAGGTGTGGAGATCATGGCAGAAACCGGTCTCCTATAGAGTGCATAGTCCCCAGTTATCACACTATGCATCTATAGTGGGTCTTAAAGAGCACGGTTATGGGTCGATGCCTAAGGTGGAGGCACCGCAAGCTATCTCTCTCCCCAGTCAGCATCGACCCTGAAGGCCCCGACATTGCCCACCAAGCCTACGAGGCTAACATCTTCTCTGGTGGGCAAGGCTTATGCAGCGTCTGGTCAGGCTGCAGCATGTCTCCACACTATGGGCGTGCTGCAGGCCTACCAGGCTGAGCTGTTGGGAGAATTGGATGAAGGCTGGTGTATTGGGGCTGAGGCGGTCAGTGAGCTTCGGCGAGCCACAGATTTGTCACTCCGGGCCACCAAGGAGACGGCCAGATCTATCGGCAGCCCTGGTGGCCACGGAGAGGCATCTGTGGCTGAATTTGTGTGACATTAAGGAGAAAGAGAACAATCTCCTTATGGACACCCCAGTGTTGCATCCCGTCCTCTACGGCGACACCATTAATAACGTCGTCGAGAGGTTCCAGGAAGCTAGCAAACAAGCGGCGGCATTTCAGAAGCTCCTCCCTTGCCGACCTCAGTTCTCCGGGGCTGCCGCTCAGCAGCCCCATTCTTCTAAAGCCAGCTCCTCACACCGTGCCACACAAAAACAAAGCGTGGCTTCTCGGGCTCCCCCACAGAGAGAAAGGGGACCAGGGAAGTACACTCAGCCCCAGCCTCCTAAAAGTAAGACGGACCTGAGGGCCGTCATTACCGCTAGGAAGGCTGCGGGGAAGAGGTCCTGACGCCAGCGGTGTCAGGCCCCCGAGGGCAGGCCCCTCCGGAGAAAAGTGGTGTTCACCTCTGCCTACGGTGCCCGCTTCTCTTTGGTGCCCTCAGGGGGCTGGTCTGCAAACCCTGGCACCTTTGGTGCTCCAGGGCGCAGCAGTCCTCAGCAGGCGTGTAGCTCAGTGTCCACCCGGAAACGTAGCGGCACTGGGTTGCGTGCCCCCTTTAATGAGGGTCTCAAAGCAGTCAGTTCAGCTGTCCCCTGCCGGCTCCTCGTTACAGGGCACCCAATTAGCTGTGCAGAGAATACCAGAGGCCAGTCTCAAGAGATTGGTCCCCCTAGTGGAATATGTGACAGCGTGGAAGCTACTGCCAAACATTTCTCAGTGGGTCCTGCGTACGGTCGAAAAGGGTTATGCCATTCAGTTCGGGTCTCGTCTGCCCAGATTTATGGGGGTCCTGCCCACGGTGGTGGGCCCCGAGCAGGCTCTGGTAATGGAACAGGAAGTGGCAGCTCTGCTGGGAAAGGGAGCCATAGAACATGTACTCCCTCCAGACAGAGACAGCGGTTTCTACAGCCGTTACTTCATCGTTCCGAAGAGGGATGGGGGGTTGCATCCCATTTTGGATCTGTGTCCTCTATATATGTCAGTCATGATGCTCAGATTCAAAATGCTTACGTTGAGACAGATCGTGTCACAAATCAGGTCCGAGGACTGGTTTGTCACGATAGACCTCAAGGACACATATTTCCATATTTCCATCCTTCCTCGACACAGGAAGTTCCTGAGGTTCGCATTTGGGGGCGAAGCTTACCAGTATCGGGTTCTTCCGTTCAGCCTAGTGCTATCACCAAATGTGTGGATGCAGCACTGGCACCGCTGCGTCTACAGGGTATCCGCGTACTGAACTACATTGACGATTGGTTGATTTTAGCACAGTCGCGGCAGGTGGCGGTTCGGCATCGAGATGTCGTTCTCGCCCACCTGAAAGTGCTGGGGTTAAGGTTAAACGCAAAGAAAAGTGTGTTGTCTCCAGCTCAGAGCACCACTTTTCTGGGGGTGGTCTGGGACTCTGTTGCAATGCAGGCGCGACTTTCTCCTGCTCGCATAGAATCAATCCTTTCTACTGTAAACCGGATAAAGCTAGGCCAGTCACTCACTGTAAAACAGTTTCAGAGACTGTTAGGTCTGATGGCAGCAGCGTCCAACGTGATACCTTTTGGCCTGCTGTACATGAGACCTTTGCAGTGGTGGCTCAGGACCAAGGGGTTTTTCCCAAGGGGAAATCCTTTTCGCATGATCAAAGTCACGCGGCATTGCTTACGGGCTCTGGTTATGTGGAAGAAACCTTGGTTCCTGTCCCAAGGGCCCGTGCTGGGAGCTCCGTGCCGTCGCAAGTTGCTAACGATGGATGCTTCCCTCACCGGTTGGGGAGCGGTCCTGGAGGGCCGCTCAACTCAGGGTCTGTGGAGGGGACACCATCTCTCCTGGCATATCAATTGCCTGGAGATGTTGGCAGTCCTTCTTGCGCTCAGAAATTTCCTCCCAGACCTCAGGGGCCACCATGTGCTTGTCCAGTCAGACAACACATTGCTGGTCGCCTATAAAAATCATCAGGGAGGTCTGTGTTCACGTCCACTCTGCAGACTGGCGCACCAGATCCTCCTGTGGGCCCAAGGGAAACTGCTCTCTCTCAGGGCAGCTTTTATCCCTGGGGCCCAAAATGTGGGGGCAGACGTCCTGTCGAGGCAGGGGCTGAGGCCCGGGCAATGGAGGCTCCACCCCGAGGTGGTGGAGCAGATATGGAGGGTGTTCGGCCAGGCACAAGTGGATTTGTTTGCGTCTCGAGAGACGTCTCACTGTCCACTCTGGTTTTCCCTCACGCATCCGGCTCCACTGGGGCTGGATGCTATGGTACAGACATGGCCGAGGCCTCGCCTGTACGCCTTTCCCCCGATCGCTCTGCTCCCAGGAGTTTTGGAGAGAGTTCGCTGGGACCGAGTTCGGCTCATACTAGGAGCCCCGCGCTGGCCAGGCAGGTTATGGTTCTCCGATATTGTTGCTCTCTTAGATGGCTCTCCTTGGGAGATTCCCATCAGGAGGGATCTTCTGTCCCAGGCGGGGGGCTCCATCTTTCACCCCTGCCCAGAACTGTTGAAACTGTGGGCTTGGCCTCTGAGGGGGCCCAGCTCATAGGTGTTGGTCTCTCGTGAGTACCATCCTCCACTCCAGAGCTCCTTCCACGAGGAAACTGTACGCCTTGAAGTGGAGACTCTTCACTTCTTAGTGCAGTGACCGCCAGCTTTACCCAGTTAACTGCCCGGTTGGTACAGTACTGGAGTTCTTGCAGGATCGGTTCACTGCAGGGTTATCCCCGTCCACATTGAGGGTCTATGTGGCGGCCATATCTGCTTACCACATTCTTTTGGGTGGGTTATCTGTGGGGAGAGACCCACTTGTTACACGTTTTCTTCGTGGCACTGTAAGGCTGAGGCCTGCAGTACGTTCACGGTACCGGCTTGGGACTTGTCTTTGGTCCTCCAAGGCTTGACCCAGGCGCCGTTTGAACCCATTGAGGAGGTGCCTATCAAGTTTTTGACTTTAAAAACGTTGTTCCTCTTGGCTATTACATCTCTAAAGAGGATAGGAAATTTGCAAGCTTTGTCGGTGGCCTCGTCATGCTTGGAGTTTGCGCCCGGGATGGTGAAAGCTTTTCTCCACCCGAGGCCAGGCTATATTCCTAAGGTGCCCACCAATGTGGCTAGATTGATAGTGCTGCAGGCTTTCTGTCCTCCTCCCTTTCGGGATCCTGACCAGGAACAAAACAATCTGCTATGCCCTGTCCGGGCGTTAGATGCGTATGTCCACAGAGTTGCCCTGTGGCGTAAAACAGAACAGCTGTTTGTTTGTTTTTGGGGCCCCTAGCAAAGGGTCCCCAGCATCTAAGCAGAAGATGAGTAAGTGGATAGTCGAGGCTATTTCACTTTCTAATGAATCGGCTGGACTTCCGTCCCCTCTGGCAGTTCGAGCCCATTCTACCCGAAGTATGGCGGCCTCTAAAGCTCTTCTCTCCGGAATATCTTTGTTAGACGTTTGTGATACGGCCGGCTGGTCCTCGCCGCACACATTAGTGAGGTTTTATGATCTTGACCTGAGCTCCATTGGAGCTCGGGTACTCTCTTCCTAGTGGTTTACGTTTCACACTAGTTAGGCATTTGTCACTATGGCGACGTGGGTATTAGCGTTCCCATTGCGTCAAACTTTCGACGCAGCTCGAAGTTCCCTAGAAAGGGAATGTCTCGGTTACGACTGTAACCTGGGTTCCCTGAGAGGGAACGAGACGCTGCGTCGCCCTGCCATACTTCCTGCATGCCTATCAGCGACGACTTCAGATGTTGCGAAGCTGGCGTTTCGCCGATTTCAGCGTGCTTTACAGTTTCCTGGTCGTGACGTCACCCGCCTCTGACGTCGAGTCACATCATTGGACGGATTTCACATGTGCTTCATGACGCACTCACGCAAAGCGTTCCCATTGCGTCAAACTTTCGACGCAGCGTCTCGTTCCCTCTTAGGGAACCCAGGTTACAGTCGTAACCGAGACGTTCTGTCAACTTATTAGGGTTTACAGTGTACCCTATCTGGGCCACAAAATCTGTGCTTTATATAAATTCACAGATTTTATGTATATAAAAACAGAACAACAGACTTACAGACACAGCTTTCAACCAGACAGTGGACGGTAGCCACTGATTTCCATAGCAGAAAAAAAAAATACTATGGAAGTCAATGCCCCCATCAACTGTGTGGTCACCAACACTCTTCAAAATATCTATTTTGTGTTCAACAGAAAAAAAGAAACTCATCTAGGTTTAATACAACTTGAGGGTGAGTAAATGATGGCAAACTTTCATTTTTTGGTGAACTATCCCTTTAGAAAAAGTCAAGGGTCAAGAGCCCAACTAAAGGTCACATTAATCACCGCAATGGTGACTTCAAATGAAACATTTTCTATAAAATATTGACATCTAAACCTTTATGGATAGATAGAATATATTCAGAAAATGAGTGTGTGCTTGTGTATGACCTAAAAAATAGAAATAAAAAACAGAATGTTGGATTTACATAAAGAAGCTGTGTCAAGTGGTTCCACACAAATGGACGTGATGTAGGGATTATTTTACACTAGGGTTACAGGCCTAGTCTTTCTGAGAAAGACTTTGGGGTTTACATTAACCACAGAGGTGCATTTTTACAGTACAGTTGGACACCATGCTGGGGCGTTACCCGCTCAGACCACAGGATGAGCGCCCCCTGCTGGCCTCATCAACACCACTTCCAGTAGCAACCTAGTTTGTACTGCTGGTTTCTTCAAGCAACCAATATACGTCTGGCCCAGAGCTTTTCAGGCATAGACTGCCTTTTACATGTTGTTCGTTGGCATTTAGTTTCACATTTCAACTATGTTATGCACAAAGGCACATCATATATGTAAGGAATAACTGATGCAAAGCATTAATTTTTTTGAGAAGCTCAGCTTCTGTGAACAGTAAATCCCAAATCCTTTGACTTGATTAGCTATCTTAAACATTTTGACATTGACAAGCGCTGTTAGACTACTGTGATGTAAAACATTGAAATGTACTAAATGAAATTAGTTTTAATTTCAACAAATTTGCTTAATGGCAGCCTATGCTCTTCATTGGCTGCCCACAAACAACGGCTATTTTGTCGACATGTCAAGAAGACGCTGTTTTCTGCACTGTGAAAGCAAATCCACTTTGCAAGCACTTCCAAAGGATGAGGACTCGCGCTCAAATTGATACGCTAAAACCAGTGTCATTGTTACTGTTCATGTCATTGGGTATTGTTTGAAATTCAGATATGGTTATGAGTGGTTTTTTTTGACATTATGTACTGTAAACAGTAGACCAATCAGAGCAGAGTAGGTTGTATAAAGAACGGACCAAAGACTAAATCCTTGATAAACCTGTTTCAGAAATCAAACTGAATGAGTAACAGCAGATTTCTAGTTCCCATCATGCTTTACTTCCAACTGTTAAAGGAGAGTAAATGTTAAAATCAAGTGTTATTTTATGTGTTTTTGCTCAAAATTAATGTAGGGTGAGATCTGTTAATGTTTAATGTTCTGCTATGTTGGAATTTAAAAGGATTTCGGTTATTATGGCAACCTTTTTTTAAGAAAGCCATGGCAAATTTTAGATTTTCTTATATATTTATATATTACATATAAATAAGTGAGTTGACACAAAAGGGAAAAAAATTCACCCCACTCATATTGTTATACAATACTGCCATGATTGAAAAGAACATCCATGTCTTCACACTCAGGTGTAAAAACAAAAGAAAATACTGAAGAAAAGGCATTACCTTGTAGGCAAAGTACACCTGAAATAACAGGAAAAAAGGAGGAAAAGTTTTTTCTTACATTCAATGACTTACAGCACATTCATCAGAGAGGAGTCTGTATTAAACACTTTAAATGTGAAAATTAATTTTAAGCTTTTCTGAAACCAGGGATAGAATAAAGCGTAAATGATGGGATTAATGGTGGAGTTCAGGAAGAAAAATATTACAGTAACATCTCTGACATAAAACAATTCAGCACTGTCATATGGAATCACCACAGAACAAATATAATATGGCAGTAAACACAAAAGAAACACAAAGACCAGAATCCCCAGCAGTATCGCAGCTTTTCGCTCTGATTTGTCACTGACTCTGTTTTTAGAGGTGCTGTTGTGAACCTGAAGGGCTCTTATAGCAGTCGCATGTTTCTTAGCAATGACAAAAACATGAGTGTATAATATTATGATGAGTGTACATGGCATAAGAAACACAACCAAGAGATCAATGAGGGATGAAACCTCATGTACAATATAAAGACATTCTCCTGGACACGTGACATCAGTGAAGTTTCCATTAATGAAGAGAAGACTGAAGTTATAAAGGAGTGAAAACAGCCAGTTAAATAAAGTTGCGATGCAGGTCACAGTGGGAGAGATTTTCTCTGAATAAACAAACGGATAACTTAAAGCGAAAAACCGATCAATTGCAATTAGAGCCACGGTGTGAACAGACACACTTGTTGCTTGAAAATTCACAATTTTTAAAGCAGAGCACATCACTGGTCCAGAAATCCAACATGACTCGATGTACCAAGAAAGGTGAAGCGGCATCACAAAAACTCCGACCAGCAGATCAGACACAGCCAAAGAGAGGATGAGGATGTTAGCAGGTGTGTGGAGCTGCTTGAAGTGACCAACAGAGATGATGACCAGCAGGTTTCCACACACGGTCAGAAGAGCCACAGCTGCTGCGGCCACATACTGAATCACATAGACAGATAAAGAAACAGATCTCTCTGAACAGAAATATTCCTGACAGTCATCAGAATGGTTCATTACTGTGAGATTCATTCTGAAGTACTTGTAGTTTAAACAGATTATCGTTTCCTGTGACTTCCTTCATAAAAAAATAAACATGATACAGATCTCTAAAGATGCTGTATGTCTCTCCAACAGCTCTGAACTGCTCCTCACTGAAACACAGTCTCTCCTGGATGCTCCACCATACCAGGCTACAACCTACGCTGCTTTTTATACACTTAACATGTTGTCTCTTTCCGAGACCGGCAGCGTCAAGGGAGAAGAACATACAGCTGGGAGAGCAACAGATTCTGTCCATCCAGAAGAAAAGAGCTGAAGAGTGTTATATAGTATTAAACGTGTGCTTATATAAATCATATTAAGTGTCATGCTATTTTGCTTCCAAACAAATCTCTGTCTGAACACAGCTAGTTTTCAATGGTCTTCATTGGAGATGATCTTTGACCCCAGAATGCTGTAATTACAGCATCTACCAGCAGGGGCTGACTGAGCCACACTAAACAAACACACCTTGACCTTGACAAAAGTGCAAGCTGCTGCAAAAAAACTAGATTGAGGTACCCACACTCCACGACAAACATTATGAAAATTATCATAAAAATACAATACAATAGCCCTTACAGTATACATTATTTCCTTGTTACAATTTAAAAATAACACAAATATAGTCTGTAGGTATTGGCATATGAACAGCCAGCAAATGAGAGGTTTGAAATGTGATCGCATGTACTCTGGGTCTAAATAAAATTTGTTTATTATGTTTTAAAAGCCCTTCTATCATGGACATAGTTTGGGTCTGTTTTATTCAAATTAGCCTACTATCTGCGGCAAGTGCTCCATTGTTTAGAATATACTGAATCATCAACATTAAGATTGATATTGTGACTCAAGTTGACTCTTTTAAAGGGGCCGTATCATGAGAATTGGACCTTTTCTGTTTTTAAGTGCTATAATCAAGTTCTATAGTTAACAACCAAACCAGAAAAAGTGAAAAAGGACAACAGTAACTTTGTTTTAGTAAGCTTTTCTCTGCAAGCATGTAAAAAAACGAGCTGCTCCGATTTTGCTCCCCTTGTGACGTAAGAAGGGGATTTTATTATAATATTACCGCAGCTTAATCTGCAGGTTTTCACCCACAGCGTCGTCATTTTGTTTTCGCAAGCGAAAACAGTGTACCAGTTCTAAGGCCATGGCAAAAGTTCGAGCAAAGCATGCTAACTGTTCTGTCGTTGGCTGCACAGACAAACACAGAACACTATTTAGAGTCCTGTTAGCTTGGATGTCCTGCAAGTTGACCCGGCAAGCACAACTGTGAGAAAAGGAGAGTTTCTGTCCCAGTGATATTTTGGAAAAAAATATTACACCATTCACAGCATTTGATAGCAATCAGAAACGTTAGCCTGGTATGCATGGCTCTGTTTGGCAAACACGTATGCTATGTAGTGGGAGTTCATACGGGTTTTGCACAAAAGATTAACATGACGGCACAAGCTAGTGGATGAGTTGAACCAACTCCACAGCAACTACATAAATTTGTCCACTAACCGATCAGAAACGTCCAGTTTCATTCTAAAAGTTGTAACTTCTTCCTGACTCTCTCCATCAGTGCCCAACAATGTAAGGCTGAACACCGTTACTGACAATCCTCATTTTGTCTGCATGATATTCTCCAGCTTTGTTGTTGTTGAGAAACCTAAGCGTGAGCTGTTAAAGCTCCGCCCTCTTCTGGAAAGGGGGCCGGGAGCAGCAGCTCATTTGCATTTAAAGGGACACACAAAAACGGCCTGTTTTTGCTCACACCCAAATAGGGGCAAATTTGACAAGCTATAATAAATGATCTGTGGGGTATTTTGAGCTGAAACTTCACAGACACATTCTGGAGACACCAGAGACTTATATTACATCTTGTAAAATGGGCATTATAGGTCCTCTTTAATGAAACAAGTTGTCAGTATGAATGATTATAACAAGTGATTCTAAGAAATATTCCGAATCCACAAGAGCTTTTATGATGTAACCAAGTTACTGAAATTATTTTGTATAAGGCTTGGTTTGGGATACTTGAAACAGTGTAATCCATGGGTGTTTATGCAACACATTTAATTACTGTACAAAAAAAAGGAAAAAAAAAGCCTGTACACTTTTGCCATTTTGTTAGAAGTGCAGTATCTCAGTATCAGTAGCCTCGTTTTTAGTACTCTGCAATTGGAGCCTGTTGCCAACAAACTGTTGCCACAATGTGTGATAACTGAAAAGCATTTCGGCAATATTTGAGGAAATTCATTAGCTGTTTTGTAGTTAAGACTCATGTTTAATATGACAAAATAATGTACAATAACCTAGACAAAGTATATATATAAATATATATATATATATAAATGAAAATAAACAACAGGAAAAAAAAGAGAGGAAACATTCTGTCTTACATTCAATGACTTACAGCACATTCATCAGGGAGGAGTCTTTATTAAACACTTTAAATGTGAAAATTAATTTTAAGCTTTTCTGAAACCAGGGATAGAATAAAGCATAAATGATGGGATTAATGGTGGAGTTCAGGAAAAAAAAAATTACAGTAACATCTCTGACATAAAACACATCAGCGTTACTATATGAAACCACCAAAGAACAAATATAATATGGCAGTAAACATAGAAGAAACACAAACACCAGAATCCCCAGCAGTATCGCAGCTTTTCGCTCTGATTTGTCACTGACTCTGTTTTTAGAGGTGCTGTTGTGAACCTGAAGGGCTCTTATAGCAGTCGCATGTTTTTTAGCAATGACAAAAACATGAGTGTATAATAGTATGATGAGTGTACATGGCATAAGAAACACAACCAAGAGATCAATGAGGGATGAAACCCCATCTATAATAGAAACACATTCTCCTGGACACTTGACAGTGAAGTTTCCATTAACAAAGAGAAGAGTGAAGTTATAAAGGAGTGAAAACAGCCAGTTAAATAAAGTTGCTATGCAGGTCACAGTGGGAGAGATTTTCTCTGAATAAACAAACGGATAACTTAAAGCGATAAAACGATCAACTGCGATTAGAGTCACGGTGTGAACAGACACACTTGTTGCTTGAAAATTCACAAATTTTAAAGCAGAGCACATCACTGGTCCAGAAATCCAACATGACTCGATGAGCCAAGACAAATAAAGAGGCATCACAAAAACTCCGACCAGCAGATCAGACACAGCCAAAGAGAGGATGAGGATGTTAGCAGGTGTGTGGAGCTGCTTGAAGTGACTAACAGAGATGATGACCAGCAGGTTTCCACACACGGTCAGAAGAGCCACAGCTGCTGCGGCCACATACTGAATCACATAGACAGATAAAGAAACAGATCTCTCTGAACAGAAATATTCCTGACAGTCATCAGAATGGTTCACTGCTGTGAGATTCATTCTGAAGTACTTTGAAGAAACATCCAAACAGTGTTGTTCCCTACTTCCGTCATTTAAAGTTCAATGTAGAGCTTAAATAACCACAGATGTCTGAAGATGTTATATGTCTCTCCAACAGCTCTGAACTGCTCCTCACTGAAACACAGTCTCTCCTGGACGCTCCACAATAAAGACGTGCTGAAATCTTTGCTGCCTTTTTATACACTTGACATGTTGACTCTTTCCAAGACCGGCACCATCAAGGGAGAAGAACATACAGCTGGGAGATCAACTGAAGAGTATCACAAAAAGTTCATACAAAGCACAGGCTAAGTGGGCTTATATGAAATGTATAAAATCAAAAAACCTCTAACATATGTAAAAAGACGTATTTTACGAGTTGCCAAATTCGTATGAATTCGTACAGTTGACCTAACCCTAGCCCCGCCCCTAAACCTACCCGCCACTGGGGTTTAGACAAATCAAATGAATTCGTATGAGTGAGGTCGTTCGAATTTGTAGGAATTAGCCACCTCGTAATATATGTATGAACTGGTCGTGAGATAACGTTGGTTTTAGCTGGTTTTAGGAATAGCAAACTTTGCTTTACTTGAAGAACGTTCAGCAACAAACTATGTGAAATTAATAACAAGCATAATAATATTAAATGGTTTAACTAGAATTTTGATTCTGGGTAGTATATGAATTGACCCTTCGCAGGCAGTTTGATTGACAGTCGATCTGACCAATCCAAAGCAGTCAGGGGAGTTAGTAGATTAACGTTGGTGAACTTGAACATGAAAAATTGTGTGTACTCACATATTTCCACGCTTGAAACAACATTCCTTCTGATGTTCATTCATGTTTATTTGATGCTATAAATGAACTAGTATGAAGAGATGATCGGTTCACGAGCCGCTTGAAGGAGCTACAGCGATCTGTCACGACACATTACAGAGACACTATACGCTATTTATTGCTTAAAGTTCTTAAAAAAATTACAATATTTTAAATATGAAACTGTTTCATTTCAAAAGTAACCTGCTCTGTCGACGCGTTGTCAGTATCGTCTTTGCTCCAGGATGTATTTTTCCCTTCGTGAGAACATGATGTGTGGCGTGAAAGCGCATGGCTTGTAGGACATAGCAACAGTAACTAAAGGGGGCGGATCTTTGCAAAGGGTCAATTAAGCCACTACACGATAACTACAATCACCAATTAACAACCATAATAATCAGATTAAATTTTCTAGCATTTTTGTCAAAACAAACGTGATGTAGAAACACACAGTTAAAGCAACCAAATAAAAGCTAATGTAAAAAAGTCAAGGATCAAGAGCCTGAATAAAGCACACATTGATCTCCATAATGGTGACTTCAAACTTTATTATTTTCAATAAAACATCAACATCTAAACCTCTGTTAATTCTCAATAATAACTTTTGTATATAAGAAATAGTCAAACTGAATTGTGAAGATACTGAGATCTCGAGAGATCTGTTGGGATGAAGAGGGATTTTTATTGACTGAGTTTTGTGGGCCACCATTGTGCTGTAGAGTAAAGCCTGTGCTTCAGTCAAAGGAAATAACTGTATAATCACTAATGCACTAATTACATTAGCTCAGGCATGTTGCTATTGCTAGCTTCAGTTAACATTTTAAAATTTCTGTAAATGTTTTTGGTTTTTATTCAAATTAGGATATTTTACATTAATCTTGTGTGATTTATTTGGCAGCCATTTTTTTTTTTTTTTTTTTTTTTACAATTTTTTTTAATGTAAAGTTTATGACACGTACAGTAAAACAGCTACAGTCTGGTTTCACATCACAACATGTTAGACAACAACCTGTAAACATTGTATAATCCTATATAAACCTTTCTTAAGTAAGGTTTTTCAATTCTCTCATAGTTTTAAAATAAATGAGTTATAGAGGGGAGAGTTTTTGTCACAGAAGTCACAAGGGCTATATCTCACTATTTTAGTACTCTGCTATTGGAGTCTGTCAAAAATGTCAACATGTGTTAATCTATCTCTCCAATAATTCAGGAAATATTCAATAAATGTTTTATAGTCCAGACTCATATTTAATATGATAAAATAATGTAAAAAAATACATTGACCTAGACAACCAATATATGAAAAACATGATAAAAAAAAGAGAGGAAAGATTCTGTCTTACATTCAGTGACTTATTGAACATTCATCAGGGAGGAGTGTTTATAAAACACTTTAAATGTGAAAATTAATTTTAAGCTTTTCTGAAACCAGGGATGGAACAAGGCATAAATTATGGGATTAATGGTGGAGTTCAGGAAGAAAAATATTGCAGCAACATCTCTGACATAAAAGAAGTATGCATTACCGTATGGAATCACTAAACAACAAATATAATATGGCAGTAAACACAGAAGAAACACAAAGACCAGAATCCCGAGAGCCAATGCAGCTTTTCGCTCTGATTTGTCACTGACTCTGTTTTTAGAGGTGCTGTTGTGAACCTGAAGGGCTCTTATAGCAGTCACATGTTTCTTAACAATTACAAAAACATGAGTGTATAATATTATGATGAGTGTACATGGCATAAGAAACACAACCAAGAGATCAATGAGAGATGAAACCTCATGTACAATATAAAGACATTCTCCTGGACACGTGACATCAGTGAAGTTTCCATTAATGAAGAGAAGAGTGAAGTTATAAAGGAGTGAAAACAGCCAGTTAAATAAAGTTGCTATGCAGGTCACAGTGGGAGAGATTTTCTCTGAATAAACAAACGGATAACTTAAAGCGATAAAACGATCAACTGCAATTAGAGCCACGGTGTGAACAGACACACTTGTCGCATGAAAAGTCACAAAATTGAAAAACGAGCACATCATTGTTCCAGAAATCCAACAAGTCTCAATCAGCAAAATCAACTGAAATGGTATCACAAAAACTCCGACCAGCAGATCAGACACAGCCAAAGAGAGGATGAGGATGTTAGCAGGTGTGTGGAGCTGCTTGAAGTGACCAACAGAGATGATGACCAGCAGGTTTCCACACACGGTCAGAAGAGCCACAGCTGCTGCGGCCACATACTGAATCACATAGACAGATAAAGAAACAGATCTCTCTGAACAGAAATATTCCTGACAATCATCAGAATGGTTCATTACTGTGAGATTCATTCTGAAGTACTTGGAAGAAACATCCAAACAGTGTTGTTCCCTACTTCCATCATAAAACAAATGTGTAACCACAGATAAAGGTCTCTGAAGATGTTATATGTCTCTTCAACAGCTCTGAACTGCTCCTCACTGAAACACAGTCTCTCTTGGACGCTCCACAATAAAGACGTGCTGCAATCTACCCTGCCTTTTTATACACTTGACATGTTGACTCTTTCCAAGCAGCATCAAGGGAGAAGAACATACAGCTGGGAGATCAACTGATTCAGAAAAGTGTCATATAAAAACATATACAAGCTTTTAATGTACAAAATCCAAAACTTCTAATCTTTACATCATGATGTATGTAATCATCTCTGCGTTCAAATATGCGAAAAGTATCTTAACTATGCTTTGCTATCACATGAGGCCACAAGATTTGTAAATGGCATGAGTAGCATGAGTCCCGACATTGCCAACATGGCAGAAGTAATATGTCTGGTTTGTGTTCGCCAAACACAGCTACTTTATTAAACATAATTTTTTATGGTCACAAAGTAAGTGCTTCATTGTAGCCTACCTACTCTGACAGTATGTGATTATTTTTGGACAAGTAATTTGTTAAGCCTATTGTTGAAAATAGTTATTGCTGTGTTTCTCAAAAGCATCGTGAGCTAAGAAGAGACCACTGGTGGCAAAGGTTCTACGATCTACTTAGGTTTACGATGCTTTTGGGAAATGCAGTTCCCAAATCTCTAGTTCCAGGCATGCTGTCAGAGATCGGTAAGGCTCTGTCAGCTACCAATCCCAACGCACACCATCACCTGAATATTAATCACCATCACCTCAACCTCATTACCATCACCACTTAAAAGCACTCCCCCCACCATTGCTCATTGTCTGGTCTCAACTATGAGAAAGTGCTCAAACTCTTACCTGTTCGATTACCTGTCTCGTCGTCGGATCCTCTCCTCTGTGTCCCCGTATAGTCATTGTCTGCCTCAGTCATCGTCTGTCTGCAATCACCGTGGTCAACCTCGTCACCCCATCCATCTCCTGAGTGAGTGCTCAGTATCACTTGGACTTCAGATCTTCGCTTCACCTACCAACCAAAGAAACTGTCAGTATACTCATTCATCCTGGTTGCCATCATTGCCATTACCATTACCTGTGTTTGTCAATTCCGGTGTGCTCAATAAACCGTGTCAACTGTTCTCCTGTCTCTTGAGTCTGTATTCCGTAACAGAAGACCAGACCAAATACAGCAGGAAGATGAGAACACCGGACCCATTCCAGGAGATCGTCAATTCTCTCCGCCGAGCGATACTGGGCACCATTACCACATCTGCCAGTCCAGTCACTCCTTCACCGCCCGCGGCCTCCAGTTCTGTGGCCTCACCGACGCCCTACTCTGGCTCTGTGGAGGATTGCAACGGCTTTCTTCTCCAGTGTTCGCTGGCCCTGGAGATGCAATCGGCCCGGTTTCCCAACGACAAAGTGAAGATTGCTTATATCATCATGTTGTTGAGGGGAAGAGCGCTCCAATGGGCCCACACCATCTGGGAACTAAACGGTGTTGCTACTCTAACCTTGAATAACTTCACTAACCACTTCCGCGAAGTCTTTGGAATTCCTGATGGAGATTCTTCAGTTGGTGAGCGTCTATATCACCTCTCTCAAGCTAATATGTCTGTGTCCGAATATGCTTTGCAGTTTCGTACCCTCGCTGCCACGAGTGGTTGGAACGAGCACTCTCTCCTCACAACTTACCGTTAAGGTTTACATCCCCGGGTTCGATTGCATCTGGCTGCATACGACGATTCCATGGGTCTGGAACGCTTCATTCAACTGTCTATTCGCACCGATCGTCGTATGCAGCCCTGCCTAGAACACCTACCGGGCCAGCCATTTCCACCTCACCTCCGCCAGTCAGAATACACCAGCCCTCCAGAACCAGAAGCAATGCAAGTCGATTCATACCATCTTTCTGGAGCTGAGCAGCAGAGGAGGCTGACCCAGGGTCTCTGTTTGTACTGTGGTGCTGGAGGACATGTTAGAGCCACATGTCCCATCCGTCCTCCATGCCCCATGGTGAGTGTTATTCGTTCCAATAATGTAAATATTACACCACTCACGGCTGAAGTAATCCTTACTGCCTCTACCCTTTCTGTTACAGTCCACGCCCTCCTCGACTCTGGGTCAGCAGGGAACTTTATCTCAGAATTCCTTTGCCACCAGCTCCAGCTCAAGAAGAGGCCCATCCCGATCCAATACCAGATCCAACCAATCAGCGGGAAACCTATAAGTCGTCGTAATGTCCAGCATGAGGTGGGACCTCTTCAACTACAACTCGGACTATGTCACCTGGAAGAAATCACCTTGCTGGTTCTGAAGGATTCCACTGCTGGTGTAGTGCTAGGGCGCCCATGGCTTGAACGACACAAACCCGTCATCTCCTGGAGGAACGGTGAGGTCCTGAAGTGGGGCGATAGCTGTTTTCCAGGATGCTTTCCTCATCTTCCATGTCCGGTTTCACCACTCCCAATGCTTTCCACCTCCATTGAGAGCCCGGTCGAGCAGCAGTCTACGGACATTCCCGATTGCTACGCCCCCTTTAGTGACGTATTCTGTCCTCGACGGGCATCGCCGTTGCCACCACATCGGCCATGGGACTGTGCCATCAACCTCCTCCCGGATGCGCCAGTGCCCCACGGCAAGTTCTATCCCCTCTCTATCCCGCAGCAGAAGGCCATGGAGGAGTATGTAGAAGAGGCAATTCGTGAGTGCTCAGTATCGCTCGGACTTCAGATCTTCGCTTCACCTACCAACCAAAGAAGCTGTCAGTATACTCATTCATCCTAGTTGCCTTCATTGCCATTACCATTACCTGTGTTTGTCAATTCTGGTGTGCTCAATAAACCGTGTCAACTGTTCTCCTGTCTCTTGAGTCTGTATTCCGTAACACATGCTTTGCAAGGGGCCACATTAGGAGATTAAATTTAGGGATTAAGTGTTATTTTGTGTTTTTCAGTACAGGGACAGATATTGGTAGTTTATGTTAATGTTTAAAGTTCAGACATGTTGAACATTTAGAGTTGTTTCTGTTAGTGAATTTTGCGGTTACCATTGTGCTGAAGAGTAGCTTGTGCAAATGTCAGTACTGACACACAGTGTCACACAGTTTTCCCGTGGAATTGGGCTACTTTTAAAAGTTTGACATAGGCCTTGCATATATTAGATTTGATAGAAATGCTTGTATTGAAATATTTTATATTCTACCAATGATAAAACTGCTAGATGTTAGTTTTTGTGATCACTTCGATATGGTTTTAATTTTGTATAACTGTGACTTTAAAATATGTATTTTACATATGGAAATGGGATGTTTTGAGTTTTGATGTTTGGGATATGGTCGTTGGGCTACTGTTGGCCTATTTTTGATTAGATATTGGGCCTAGTTTAGTTATTATGCAGACCTGGCAACCCTGCTGCGGATGCTCTCAGGCCCTGTTTACACCTGGGATTGGTCGATTGATGCTAAATAGGTGTAAACAGGGCCTAAAAGGTTTTGAGCTTGTCCATTTTCTACCAGAGGTAGTCGAAAACGCATTTGACCGGATTGCTTTCGTAGACCGGATCCACTCTTCTGGATGCTGTAGTTATGGAATCTACCAGCAGGGGCTAACTAGAACATGCACGTGGTAGTGTTGAAAACACATGATGGCGTGCAAGCTGACTATCCTTGGCTTTAAGCTGCATTTTGACAGTAAAGTGTCATGTTTTGTTCTTTTAAAATTGTTTATAAAATGAAGTGTCATTTAAATGGGCCTACAAATGTGTTTATTCTTATACTGTAAAACAAAGAAATGCTGCAAAAGTATGTGAACAAGAATAAGTTAACAACAATTGAGATGTTTGACTGTTTTAGCTTTGAGGTGAGAGGCAGAATCATACATTTCTGTATGTGCATATAACTTTGCTTTTGTATATCTGCTTTTTGTAAAATGCCAAAACTACAGTATAGATGTCTCATCTGACCTGTTGCACTATGGGGATGACAGCCACACTCGTCCATCCCCACAATAAATGGACATTCATTACATACTCATAACAATAATTAGATACTAAACATGTTTAAATTTAAAATAAATAACGAGCTGATGGCCTAAGTGGATACGAATATTGTGAATCTAAAATTAAGCATCTGTATTATATGATCAAAAATCATTACAGAAAAGGTTATACTGCAAATATTCATAAAGTTTTCTCAAAAACAAACAAACATTTTACTTTAGATAAACAATGCCATGCTTTGAGCAGATAATAAGCTCATGCTTCTTGAATAACATGCCTGGTTTTATTGATTAAAATACAAGAATAATCATATTTTAACAATAATGATGAAAAAGAACATCAGGAAAAGCTAAAAAAACAATTAAAAAGCAAAGAAAGAAAGACATTTGTTTGAAATTATTCCATATTAAGAGCTTAACACATTCATCAGAGAGGAGTCTGTGTTGAATACTTTAAGAGTTAGAATTATTTTTAAGCTTTTCTTAAACCAAGGGTATAACAGAGCGTAAATAAGTGGATTAATAGAGGAATTAAGGTAAAAGAGAATCAAAACACTGTTGATAACATTAGAAAATGAGTCGTCTCTTAAGAAATTTGTTAAAGAAAAAATATAATATGGCAGTAAACACAGAAGAAACACAAAGACCAGAATCCCGAGAGCCAATGCAGCTTTTCGCTCTGATTTGTCACTGACTCTGTTTTTAGAGGTGCTGTTGTGAACCTGAAGGGCTCTTATAGCAGTCGCATGTTTCTTAGCAATGACAAAAACATGAGTGTATAATATTATGATGAGTGTACATGGCATAAGAAACACAACCAAGAGATCAATGAGGGATGAAACCTCATCTACAATATAAAGACATTCTCCTGGACACTTGACATCAGTGAAGTTTCCATTAACAAAGAGAAGACTGAAGTTATAAAGGAGTGAAAACAGCCAGTTAAATAAAGTGGCAATGCAGATCACAGTGGGAGAGATTTTCTCTGAGTAAACAAAAGGTGTGCGTAAAGCCAAAAACCGATCAACTGCGATTAGAGCCACGGTGTGAACAGACACACTTGTTGCTTGAAAAGTCACAAAATTGAAAACGGAGCACATCACTGTTCCAGAAATCCAACATGACTCGATGAGCCAAGACAAATGAAACGGCATCACAAAAACTCCGACCAGCAGATCAGACACAGCCAAAGAGAGGATGAGGATGTTAGCAGGTGTGTGGAGCTGCTTGAAGTGACCAACAGAGATGATGACCAGCAGGTTTCCACACACGGTCAGAAGAGCCACAGCTGCTGCGGCCACATACTGAATCACATAGACAGATAAAGAAACTGATCTCTCTGAACAGAAATATTCCTGACAGTCATCAGAATGGTTCACTGCTGTGAGATTCATGATATATGAAGTACTTTGGAGAGATATCAAGTCTGATAATGTATGAAAAAACAAACAAACAATGAATAATAATCTAATAATGGTATTTCCAGCAGAGTGAGTCCAGTCTCATTCGATCCTCAGTGTAAAGGCTTTGCATTGTTCCCAGTGAGGTGGATGACACTAACTTTGGTAAACATGTTTAGCTGATTTTTATACACATAAACGTCCCCTCCCCTCGATTTCTGCTGGGAAACTCCCCTCCCTTCATCTTTGCTCATCGTCATTATCACTTTTTTTCATTATTTCATCATTATATTGTGAATTTCAAACTCAATGCACAAGTGTTTCCTACTTTTAAATGAAAAACTACTTTCCACTTTGTAGTTTCCACAGTTATAATCTGATCTTTATCCAATTTAAGTCACCAAATATATATTTAAGTAATCTGGCACTTTTATCCAAAACAGTTTGAGACGAATTTGAGAAGAAAGAGATCAGGTATATAAAAGACATGAAAGTGGCATAAATGTACAATTGTGTTTATTAATGTTATGGACATGTATTGTCTCTTTTTAAATATTAATCTTTGCAATAGCTTACTTTACTCAGGTCCCAAATTGAGTTTCACTGTCATATCAGAATTAAAAGAAATAAACAAACACCTCTGGATTAACCACATATAAACTTTGTCTTCATTTATCCCCTCAGCAGCTTTTCAGCTTTTGGCAAAAGGTTGATTCTATATTAATTACACAATTTAAATATATATATATATATATTTAAATATAACAAATGACAAAATTATTGTCCACACAATAAATGAATTAGGCAGATCTTTAGCATGCATTTTGCATTTGTTTCTAATTTGAGTAAGTTATGGAAAGCAACCCTGTGTGTGAGCAGGTCAAAGGTGAACCGTCTGTCATTAGAGCTGAGCTGAATAATAATGTCTTGATAATGTGTCCATCTAGTGGTTATTTCCTTTCACAATGAGTCAACTGGGTAAAGTTGATTTAGCTCCCTCTAGTTTGGACCTGTTCAACATTCAGTACTCTTTTTAGGTTATTTAACATTTCTATAAAACAATATCATAGACACAGACTCAAATTTACTCAGATTTACTCACTGTAAATCACTGCAGCATAATTTTGGGATAAATGTACAAATACATTTACGCACAGTGAGTCTAGACACATGGCTAATGATTAATAAGATTAAAATTAATTGGGAAACACAACGTGCATTAAGAATTCATCTAAATTTAATCAGCAGTAGCTTTTCATTCTCCTGGATATGAGAGACTTTGTAGGGGAATATAATGAACTGAACATACATTTCACCTATATACATAACATACATAATTTTCATTCTGGCTTTGTGCTTGAGATTCACATACATGTATAATCCTATATATATATATATATATATATATATATATATTAGGGCTGTTATCCAATTTTAATAGCAAATCAATTGCACATCAAATCTGGCTGAGAAATCACCTCCAAAAGATCATTTAAAGGCACAATATATAAAAATCTGATATGAAAATATCCAAAAACCACTTGGATAGTGTTATATATTTCGTTCAGATATGTACTTACATTATCCTAAATATTTCCAAGAATTTGTAAATTCGGAGAAATTCACAATTTTAAATAGTGCCCCGTCCCTCCCTTGTCACTTGCGCCTGTGAATGACGTAATATCTGCCTGGTTTCCGCTTGTACTGCATGGTAACCATGGGAACAGACGCGGAAAACAGCGTAACGTCTAGCGGCACACTGCTGTTGTTTTGTTCAAACATTATGGACCATAGCAAGCAAACTTTGGGACAAAAGGAGAAATAAAACGAGGATCAATATCGTGGCGTGGCGTTTCCGAGATGGCGAAAGCTTTGCGACAAATTTTGACTTGACAGAGACGTCGCTCTTGCACGTTATTAGACAAGGTAAGCAAATGTAGGCTACATAAGACTAATCAATGTTATTCAGCTCAACACGATGAAGGGTTAGAATATCATCAGTATGATAATCTAATGTTGATCTAGCTTACTGTTAAGTCTCAATCAGACAACAAAATAATACTAAAAATTACAACTTTCAACACAGTCAGTGAATACAGTTTAGTATGATAGTGTAACGTTAGACCAAGTGAAACAGCGCTGCGTTACCTCACAATTTGAATTCATCAAATAAACTGACCTGTATGAGTAGCATTTCAACACTTGCGAGTAGTTCAGTAGAATGAAATGTCTTCTGTCCTTTATCCCCGGGACTCGCGTGTGACACTGATATCTGTCTCTCATTAATAATCGCGCCCGCGATTCTCGGCCACGCCCTGCTTCAAACCACAGTCATGTTAAAAACATGCATTCACTCATCCATAAACATTATTTCCCCATAACTATTACTAGATCAATCGGCATGACTACAAGTTCCATGTTCAACACATTCACTGCGTCATCAAACTACGCCTTTGTTATTGTTTTGAAGAGTTTAGCGACCCCTAGCGGCGGAAAAAAAGAGAAGCATGAAATAAAAAAAACATCTTTGGAAAGAAATATTTTATTTGATTCAAGATAGAATTTATTACACATAAAAGTTTAGGCTACAACGGCCATGATTTTTTTTTCTTCAGAAGCTGCATCTGAATTGGTATTTAGATATATTTACAGACCAAAACAGTTTGGTTACCAACATTCTTCAAAAGATCTTCTCTTATGTTCCGCAAAAGAAAGAAAGTCATACAGGTTTAAAACAACATGAGGATGAGTAAATGTAAATAAAAAGAATTTTCAAAGTTTTTTAGTAGTAGTTGGCCGTAAATGTCATTGAGTCATTCATAAATTCGATTCGTTCAAATGGCTGATTCATTCAGGAATGAAGTAAATGGTTCTCTTTATGAATGGACCATTGAATCATTGGTTCACCCGACTGATTTCCTCAAAATGCAGCTTCATTTAGAAATGAAACACTTTACAGGTAATATTTCTGTTGTCAAAATTGTGACAATAACAAAACTATGGAAGCTTGTTTCCACCACTGAATAAAAATAAAAAATGTAACTGCAACTTTTTTCTCGCAATTGCAAGTTTATATCTCGCAGTTCTGACTTTTTTTTTTCAGAATTGCATTATATAAACTCACAATTGTCTGAATTGATATGTCAAAATTGTGAGCGGCCATTTTCCCCTCATAATTGTACTTTATAGCCCACAATTCTGACTTTATAACTCGCAATTGTGAGACAAAAAAGACAGAATTGTGAGATTAAAAGTCGCAGTTATCTTTTTAATTATTTTATTGCATGGCGGAAACAAGCTTCCATACAAAACAGACAATATTGTGCTGTATAAAATCATTATCACATTTGCAATCGTGCTATTCTGTACAAATTATATTCACGTTATTTTCCCACAATTGATTAAATTAATGCATTAAATTGACAGCCCTATATGTAATATTTGTAATTCTGTACAAATTTTATTCACGTTATTTTCCCACAATTGATTAAATTAACACATTAAATCAACAGCCCTATATGTAATATGTAAAAGTTTAGCCACATCTACTCAAACTATTTTATACATTTTAGATTAAAAGTCATTATAACTATGAAACAACAAATGGAAGTATGGGAATTATGTAGTGATCATAATGTTAAACAAAAGAAAGCTTCGGATGTTCACTATGAATGATGAGAAATGGATTCAAGTGTCTAATGTTTTGTCTGGCAGTGTATTCTCAGTGCTTTTGTCAAATAAATGTTTGAGAGCAGTTTAAAAGTATAGGGCTCTAATACATCTTTAAAGCAGCAGCTTTATACTGACTGATTTTCAGCCATTGAAATCTCATCTTTAGGGCATTTACTATAAGGAATGCTCCGCTTCTACAACAAATCAGATGTGTGGAAGATGCACAGAGCTGGAATGATAAATATTGGTTAATATTAGCAATGCTAAAATCATTTTCTAGGTTAAACACAAGTTAAGCTCTATGTACAGTCTCTGTGGAATGTTGTAACACAATGCTTTCGAAATAATTTCAGTTGTAATGGAGAGCACACAAAAGGTGCCGTTCATAGAGTTGAACTGTTATTAAATATTCAATTAATGACAATATCTTAACTGTAGTTAAAAAGTCAAGTAAAGGCAGCTTCAATTGGTGACAAACCTCCGTAACTCATTAAAAACATGCCAGTGCAAACGTTGCGCCTTCAGATAGAGTTGACAAACACTCATTTTTTCACAGAAGCCCAAATAATCACACCAATAATGACAGCCACCACAACCAGAATAGCAATGAAGATGAAAATCTTCTTGCGGAATGACGTCTACAGGGAGCAGAAGAAATTAGTTAATAGCATAGTAGTAGTAGTAGTAGAAGTCATAATAATAATAATAATAATAATAATAATGGTTGTCAATTTAGCATTTCAGTTTGTTTAATTAATTATAATAATTTAATTTAACGAGTGCATTAATGCAATTTACTGCAATATAATACAATAAAACGGGATTACACTTTATTTTAAAGTGTCAGTATTACAGTGTAATAATGCATTTAGTATTGACAATTAACTACATGTACTTACTATAGGGTTAGGATGAGGGTTTGGTTTAGGGTTAATTGCATGTAATTATGTATAATTTTTAGTTATTACTATATTAAAGCATGTAACATATGTAAAAATGACACTGTAAAATGAAGTGTTACCTAAAATGGTAAAAAAGTAGCATAAACGTAGGCCGTACAATTTTTCAAGTTTACAACTTAAATTTGCATCTGTTTCTCACACAAAGCTATTGTATGACTTGGAAGCTATTGTGAAGAATTGGAAAATAGTGCATAAGTCATATAGGCTATTTTCGTGGTGCCATCATCCATCTACTTTCATTTGGCTAAATTTCTTCTACAGAAAAGAAATAAAGGGATTGAAATAACGAGAGGGTGAGTAAATGATGTACCTGGTAACCTGCTGCTCTATTCAGCTGTTGTGTGGCTGACTGCACACTGACCTCTGCGTCTGATACATTGGCCTCTATGCTGTCTGCAAAACAGGATGGAGATAAAACATATTCAGAGTTAAACACAGAACGAATTTCGCTAATTAAATAGTTGCACATAAAATTATTATTCTGTTTAAAAGAAAAATGTTGCTTAAGCATAATGCATCCTTAGAACTTTCAAAATCCCTTAGTGAGCAATATTTCATCATCCATTCAGGTATGCATCTCAAAGTTTTTGGTGGGCAGCACAAACAATGATGCAAACTGTTGTAAATTTGATGACATATCACACATGTAAACAACACCACTAGGTGTTTGCTAACAGCTCATGTCTTATCATTAAAAGTTTAGTCCTTGAACAAACAGTCCCAGTGAGCTGGTGCGTGTGAAGCCTCGCAGGTCTTCATTATCAGCATCTGCTTTTCCTTTTAACACCTTTAATTGCTCTTTCCTGTTAAAAGTTTCATCACTAAACACACACTCCCTTAGAGTCAAGTCTAAACAAAACCACACAGATTCTATTTTACTTTAAAAGTATAAATATCTTTAATATAATTATTATATTTGGCTCTGAGGGAGTGTATGTCTGTCAGGTATGCTCTGCAAGCTCTGTTAGGTGCAATTATTCAGGAAATAAGGCAAAATGTTGTTATAAAAATGTCAATTTCCTAAAATCGTAGGCAGCATCCTGTTAATAGACAGATGCTGTAGAGATCTGGGAAATAATACTAACCCTGACTGAAGCAGAGATTTATTTACTGTCCACAAGACTGTCTCATTAGTCACAGGACTTTACTTTTCATTTGAGCATTTGGTCTGAGCCAAGTTTGTTAGACCTCAGTGTTCAGTTTGTTTAGTGATATGAATGCTGTCTTCCTAACTCGAGTGTCCAGCAGCAAACTTTTGAAGCAGTTTATTTGAACTGCAATATGGGCCTAATATAGATTTGGGGGTGAACTATTTTGATTTGGGCTAGTTAGCAACATCCTGGCAACCTTCTTGTATATCCTAACAAGAAGGTGGGTTGCCGCTCAATTTCATAAGTGTAAAAATCTAGTTAAATCTCTATGAGATCTTACCAATCATGTCTCCCTGTTCATGAACCATCATGCCCAGATCTCTGAAGATTTCATTAATGCCTGTGATGTCCGACTGAAAAACAAGAGAGAGTGATTTACAAATGCCTAATCTTTGCACAACACAAAACAACCAAAAGCATTCAAAATTGGCACAATGCTTGTAACTTGTAAGATTAGTTCGTCTTTGTTGTCTCAGGGTTTAAATGAGTCTCACCTCCAGCCGTCTGATTGCCGATTCTCTCTCCTGAATGAGCTGCAGATCTTCTTCTGTAATGTTCTCCTCAAATCTCTGGGTTTGAGTTTGAGCCTGAATCTCACTAAAACACACAGACATACAGAGAAACAGACAGTTGAAAACACACTTTCACACTTTCATTTTCACTTTATTTTTATGCATAAATGTGACAGGTCAGCGGAGACGTTCTTTAGCCCTGTTTACACCTGGTATTAAGATTTGTTTTAGTCGATCGGATCACAAGTAGACGAGGGAGACACATTCCTGTTTACACATGGTGTTTTAATCCATCTCTTTTGTCCCCTTTCAACCACTTCTGTCCTGATTTCTTCGAGGGGAACGGTGAATGTGCTTTTTCAGATCTTTCGATCAAATGGACGAAATAAGCTTGTGCAATTTCCATATGAACGCGACCAGATACGACGGAAACACACACGCAGAGCAGAAACTTTCATGTTAGAAATCAAGAATGGTGAGAGAACATTGTACATACATTTTTCACCTTCAAACCAAACTTGGCTCTTCAGCCGACAAAGTTTAAATCCCTTTTTGGAGAGCTTACTCTGCTCTGATTGGTCAGATGGACCAGTCTGTTGTGATTGATCTACAGTTTACAGCGCGTGTCAGAAACAAAACGTCCATTATCGTATAAATTTGAGCGCAAGTCCTCAACCTTTGGAAGTGCATGCAAAGTGGATTTGCTTTTGCAGCACAAAAAACACCATCTTCTCAACATGTTGACAACACCAACCGAACTCTTCCAGGCCTCAGCTACAACTACAGAGTTTGAGGGTGGGTCAAAGTAGACATTGTCAATGAAGGCCATAAGCTGGCATTATGCAAACCTTATGCATTTACTAAGCAGGAAATGAGACTGGAATAACTGATGACTCGTTTCATAGTTTTGGGAGACAACTCTATACAGCTAACAGCTATATTACACTATATAACAGCTAAATGACACACTACATGAAAGGTAATATCCGAAAAAGCATAACAGAGGCAAGCGTCTAACCTTTGAAAGGGTGATGAATATCCTCCAAAGCCATCATCTGGATCGCCACCCTGTGGACAGAAACAGAATTGTTAGAAAACCGTAACATGTTAATATGCCACCTTTTATTACTCAGAAAAGCTATAGAGTTAACCTTCAGTTGGGTGGATGATACCAGTTTATTAATGTAATTCTTTCACTACAATTGTACCAGATGAAACTTACTGAAATTCTTGAGCTCGCACGGACGCGTGCCACAAACTCCTTCTCTTTCATTGCTACCTCTCGTTGAGTTTTCTGGAAAACGCCCAGTACATTGGAGAATTCAGTGATGAGACGTTCTCGCTGGATTTTTCTTTGCCGCTGCGTGAGAACAGAGGAACGTTACATTTGAACAGTACTGTGAAAAGGAATAGCTCACCCGAAAAATAAAAATTGGTAACGTCAATGATAACCAAACTTATTTAGTTATCAACATTCTTCAAAATATCTTCTTTTGTGTTCCACAGAATAAATAAAGTCATACAGGTTTGGAACAGCATGAGGGTGAATAAAATAAGTTCAATAATGTCATATGTCAATGTTTAAGCCCTATCCCAACACTAAATATCTGTATTTCTTTATTTCTAAATCAGAACGCTCTGGACGCTAAATTCATATTAGTTTAAGTCTATTTAAGTGCTTTCATGGGAATTACTGTATGTATTTGTGGTGAAATATGAGGAAATATGGTGGGAGAGTATGATTTCTGTACCTGTTCTGTGGTCACGGGTAAAGAGCTGAAATCTTTCATGTATTTATCTGTCACTTTAGCAAGATGATTGACATTCTGCTGTTTCTCCTGTCTGCGTGTTTTGACAAATACAAACAAATATATTTGCATTTACACATATAACTGTTTATTCAATTATTTTATGTGTGATGAATTAAAGGGAACTTAACTAGCTGCTTGTATTCGACTCACAATGTTTGTCGCAGGACAGTCGTGTCTTGTGCTGTTCCAAAATGTCTCATCATCTGCTGGATTTCACTAGCTGGAAAAACAAAGACAAAACCTAAACAAACCGGATAACCACTAAACACACCTCTCATGTTAATCAGGTTATTTAAAAGAGTATATTATGGTTTTTCATAACCATCCACTTATTATTGATTCCTCTTATACTTGATTTGTTGTGGTTTGTAGATGTGGCTTTTCTCATTAAATTGCATTATGTAAACATAGAGGACATTTATGCACAAGGAACTGAAATTATGACAGTAGAAACAGGACAACTAAACATTCTGGCAGGGTTAAAGACCCAAGTAAAGACTAATCTAGACATACAGTAATGACATAGTTTAAGAAGGACTGAACACCAGCAACCTTCCTGTTTGTTTTCAGAGCAAAATGGTTATGTGTTTGGCCAAATCAGTGATTCATAAATAAGGAGGTAGAGTAAAACTGACTTACTCAGCAGTGTTATTCTCTGAATATTTGAACTTATGGACTGTGCCAGCAAATTTGCATCAGCTCCGCTTGACCCAGACATGATGGAGATCAACGAGTCACCAAACCTAGAAAGATTACAGATGTTAAATCACATTTACTCTCAGACCTCCCTTTCTGTATAGCGGTTTTAACTGAAATGTTTCATACTTTTAAGAAATGTCATGTCGGGGCAAGTTGTCACGTGTTGTAAGTGTTTTTATTTATTCTATTTGAAGGCAGGACATTTGTTTTTGCTATTTTGTGATGATTTTACTATTGTTTTTTGCCCTGTAAAGTCTATAATGTGGTACTCCATGGTTCCAATTGTGACAACTTGCCCCATATAGTGTGACTATGTGCCTCCTCGCTTTACTGAAATACTAATAGTTCGACAAGATAGTAAAAATGCAAGAGTAGTGTTGCTTATAGGTTAGCAGGCTAACTAGTTAACTAATGCTCGACCTCTGCACCTGTAAAACGAAAGAATGCGGAAATCACAACGCTCAAACTCACTAATACATTAATATACAAAATCAGTCGGTTTTTATTTTTACTTTACTGACACACACCAAACATATAGGAAGATATAAGTCAGGAATATGAAGGTGTCGTACAGTGTTAAATAAATATTCAGTTCACGCGCCGTCAAAGACTTTCACATTGAATGGACTTCATAATGAGCGACGCTTGTTCTATTAATCACTGACCTTTTCCGTAAATGTATTCTTAATAAAGTCAACTCACTTGCACTTTGTATAATGACACCTGTTTTACTCTGATATATACTTTCGTTATTCAGTTTACCTGGATTTCCTGAGTGAAACTCCGAGCCCTCAGCTGATTTCTTGACGCCTGAGTCACGTGGTTTCGGTTCAACCTTCCGCGTGCGTTCATAACATGAGCATTTTCACTAGCCTACATATTTCCACTCGCTAAGTTGTCAGCTGTCTCTAAATATAAGGCTTACCTTTGTTAAAACGAAAGCATAATTTGTTCTTACGTTTATGTTTTGCAAATAAGAAGCAGACTTTATTAGCAGACTTTATTATTTACACATGAGTTATTACAAATCACAGACAGTAACAGTTCTCTTAACACACTCATTCTAAACAAAGACAATGAAGGAAGTACAAAGATCCCTTTTTCAACAAAAGGCCTACAAAGATCGCCAAAGCGAACATATTTTTGTATCAAATACATGCATTTTCATATTAACAGTCTTCAGGAAATAAGTTAAGCTGGTTAGTTGCTGTCTGCAGTATTTTTAGGCTTACCACAAGCTTCACTGATCTTTTGAACCAGGGGTAAGATATTGCATATATAAAAGGATTGATGCACGAATTAGTGTAAAATAAACACAGTAAAGCAGAGAGGCTCACAGATGACTTTTGAAATTGTTTCATATTAAGCATACTTATATACCAGGGAACCCAGCAAATGAAATACACAAAGACAATTGTGCTCAACGTTTTTGTTGCCTTCACCTCTGATTTCCTGAATGATTTTAGATTTTTCTGAGGTAGGCCAGCTCTTATCTTTGGAAAGTTGGAGATGGCTTTTGCTTGTCTCAAGGCCGCTGTGAAAATTCTTACATACAGAACGACCATCACTATACAAGGAGCAATGAAGCTCACTATCAAGTCAGCTGAACCCCAGGCGTTGCTGACAGGCACTGGACATTCCCTTAGGCAGATCACAACTGTGCCTGTCAGATTTGAATTTCCCAAATTCATTGGTATAAGATTATAACAGATGGATACAGTCCATCCTAAACTTATGCAGATGAGTGTTTTTCTCATTGTCATTTTGTACATATACAGGAGTGGATCACATACAGCAAAATAACGATCAATAGCCACAAGCATGATGTTGATGAGGGATGCAGACCCAAGAATAGACATAATCATATGAAAGATACGACAGTGTGAATTTTCCATATAAAAACATGAGTTAACGCTCCTAATGCTTTCAACAGGCATCACACACACTCCCACCAAAAAGTCAGATACGGCAAGTGAGAGGATGAGCAGGTTGGTCGGCGTGTGAAGCTTCTTGAAAACCGCTATAGAGATAATGACAAGTAGGTTTCCACACACCGTCAGCACAGAGATTGCAGATATGTACAAGAACAACAATACATTTACATAATTCGAATGAAAGTAAAGAGAGCAGCTTGTATTCCAGAGGGGAAAGCAGTGATGCTCGAGAAATTCCATGGAGAACTTCTTCTCTGCGTTAAACTTCAATGCCCATGTTTATGATATTGCTGCAGATCCAAAATACTAAGGATGATTTCACTGCTAGTTCACTTATATAAGTCAAACGACAGGTGTTGTTTATGGGAGTGACCAAGAATTACGTAAGCATTAGCTACTGTCATGAATAGTTAATTATCATATAACTACAATCTATTTTCATGTAATTGGGCCATTTTGATTAAAAAGTAATATTATGGTTAAAATTATATCCATGTTTTCAAAGATAAGGCTTAAAGGTATAGGTCACCCAAAAATGAAAATTCTGTCATCATTTACTCACACTCAAGTTGTTCCAAACCTGTATGAATTTCTTTCTTCTGCTGAACACAAGAATATGGGTAACCAAACAGTTGATGGACCCCATTGACTTCCATAGTATTTTTTTCCCCTCCATACTATGGAAGTCAGTGGGGGCCATCAACTGTTTAGTTACCCATTTTATTCAAAATATCTTTTGTTTGACAGAAGAAAGAAATTCATACAGGTTGGGAACAACTTGAGGGTGAGTAAATGATGGCAACATTTTTATTTTGGGGTGAACTATCCCTTTAAGACTACTCCCAGAATAAAAAGCATGTTTGAGCTATTTTAACTGAAAGCAACTTGTACTGACATGTCTTAAAATATGTCAGTGTCATTGTTTTATCTCAAGATGTACACGGTAATGTTTTTATTTCTAAGGCATGTTTATAAAAACTACTTAAAATGTCCTAATTGAACTAAAGCTTAATCTGTCTTAATCTAAGCCCTGTCTGTTAAACCGGGCCTATTCCTTCCTAATAGAAAGAACTCAGGGACAACAACTCTTTTTATTTTTCATTTTATGCCATGAAAAAATAGCACAGAATACAATGATATAAATTATATAATGTTCACTGAGAAAAAAAAGAGACATATGAGCTACTTATAATAACATGAGATACCAGGGTTATAAAAAGAAAGCACAGGATCACAGTCTTCTAAATTTTTTATATATTAGAATTGTTTGACTACATGATTTCTCAAAAACAATACATGGTTTGGCTACTCAATTAGTTTCTATATCTGTTCATTTTCATCAGGGCATGATATTTGACATAATATAAAGCTTTTGATTATGACTATTTGTTAAGTTTATATGTTTTCACTTCATGTGGCCATGTGGGCCTATCCTGTGACACATTCATCTAACCTGTTCTAAGATGAACTGCTTTTGTTTGTTGATGTTAAAAACTTAACGCTGACTTGTGATACAGACCACTAGTTGGACTGACTGACTTGTCTTTGCCAGTTTATTTATATTTTTGATTTTAGATCACCCTTTAATCTTACAAAAATGTAAGCACTAAACAAAGATCACATCAAACCACTTGTGCCTGTGCTGTTACAGAGTGCACAATATTTAAAGTGTTTGTTTAAACATTAAATGGGCATTTTTTTCTGTATGCAAGGTTTTACAGTTTATATATAGAAAAAAAAATGTGTAACCATGTTCCAGCATTTTTTACACTCTTCATTATTTGTGCACGATGCAAAAATCATTTCAGTAAGAACGTATGTACTAGTGTAAAACAATGTGCAAGAATAAAACAACAAATTAAAAAAAAACAAAAAAACAATGACATGAAAAAGAGGTCAAACAGTGAATACATTGATATCAGACGAGTTTGGTTCAAATATTTTCATTGTTATAATTAGAGAAAGGGTTTTTCTAAACCATGGGTAGAAAAGGCCATATATGATGGGGTTTATGGTTGAGTTAATGTAACCTAACCAGACAAATGCTTCAAAAAGAGCAACTGGGGTGGAAAAGTTGATGTAGGGATCAATCATAGAGTTAATAAAAAACGGCAGCCAGCAAATAATAAAGGCACCCACGACCACACCAAGAGTTTTTGCTGCTTTGCGCTCAGATCGTCGAGAGCTCTTAAACGTGCTCTCGTTTTCATGCTGGTTTGCATCACCAATTGTTCTAATGTGCTTTCTTGCAATTACGAAAATTCTTGCATACAGTCCAATCATGACAGAACAAGGCAATAAAAAAGTTAGTAACGTGTCCAAAACAGACCACAATGCATTGAAAAACAGAGTGCAACTTCCCATACAGTACATGGATTCAATGAATTCCTCCAGTCCTTCCACATTAGCTTTTGAGTACACTAAACCATATGAATATAAAGCAGCCATGCTCCAACTTATCAGCACCATGACCCATGCAACAGGTATAGTTATTCTCGTAGGGTATTGAAGTGGATAACACACAGCCTGATGTCGATCAATAGCAATAAAAATGAGATGAAAAATAGACACAGATGTGAGAAACAAGTCAAAACTGGAGTGGAGCAAACAAAAGACATCTCCATAGTACCAGCAGCCATCGACAGAACGGATCATACTGAAAGGCATGACCACCAGTCCAAGCAGCAGATCCGCAAGAGCCAGAGACATCACCAGGATGTTAGTGGGAGACTGGAGCTGTTTGAAGTGCGCTATGGAGATGATGACCACCGAATTTCCTAGAATGGTCACAGTCATCGCAGACACCAATATGAGATAAAACACAGTCTGAGTGGACACAAGGTGTGTGCCTTTAAGACAAGAGTTGTTCACTGCAGGAAAACAAAACTCAGTGGGATCATATTTTTGTGATGATAAATCCATCCTGTCTGTCTCAGAAAACAAGAACCTATAAAATGTTGGTTTATTTAGTCTAGTTAGCCTTTAAATACTCTTCATGCTCTTCTCTGACCCTCCCACATCATCACATGGCAGCAAATGACAATCAAGCACTCATTAAAAATTAAAGAGTTAAAAAATATACAGGCTGTATGTTTTAATAAATGACATTATTTAAAATGTCTGTTTTGTCTATTACTCAATAATCATTCATCTTGGTGCATAAAGAGTGTATTCCAAATAAAATTGTGTAAATGACTAGAGAAATGAAAGCTATACCATTAATCTCATGGAAAAGCCAAAAATATCTGGAACTACTGTGCAAAGATGGCAGCAAATAGGCCACGCTGTCACAATTCCACACCAGAGTTTCGTCATGTCATCGCCACCATGGCAGAGACTCATCTCATCACGTCATGGTTGCAATGCCAGAGTCTTGATTCATCACATCATGACTGCCACGCCATAGTCTCACCTGTCACATCGTGGCCGCCACGCCAGAGTCTTGATTCGTCGTGTCGTAGCCGTCATACCAGAATCTTGTCTCGTCACGACGTGGCAGCCCCGCCAGAGTCTAGTCACGTCTAGTCTGCCACGCCAGAGTCTTGTTTCGTCATGTCATGGTGGCCACGTCAGAGTTTCTTCACCTCATGGTTGCCACGGCAGAGTCTCATCATGTCATTGCTGCCACGCCAGAGACTCGTCACATCATTTCACTCACACCAGAGTCTCGTTTTGTCACGTCTTTGCCGCCACACCAGAGTCTTGTCTTGTCACCTCATGGCCTCCACGCCAGAGTCTTGTCTTGTCACCTCATGGCCTCCACGCCAGAGTCTCGTCACGTCACATCATGGCTGCCCCGCCATGGTCCGCCACGAATTTCCACAATTACTGAATCAGTGCAAGGATGAAAGAGACTAATAGCCAGTGAGATGCATCCACCCTTTGTTGTCGGTACGAGCGGCAATTGGGTCGAGTCCACAGATCCAGGGTCTCAGTGCCCCTAAATCTGGTGGTGGTGGCTACCGCTACAGCTCCTCGTGAGGCAGGGGTATCCGCTTGTGAACTGTCTGTTTTACATGTGCTTACTGTTATCTCTGTGTGCCCTGTTATGGCCTAGGAGGCTGAATATGAACTTTCTGTCTGCCCAGCCATGGCCAAGAAAGTCGAATCTGAACTCTCTACCATCCTTGTTATGGCCAGGGAGGCCATCTATGAACTCTCTGCATGTTCAGTATCGGCCAAGGGGGGCATTCATGAACCCTTTGTCTGCCCAGTCACGGCCACGGAGGCCGATTTTGAACTCTCTTAACTGACTGTTATGGCTGTTGAGGCCGTAAATAATCGATGCCTTGTTTCAGTTTTGCCATGGTATCCAGAATGCCCAGTATCGTCATGGTTCCATGCTCCACTGTGGTCTTTGGAAACACTGGCTCCACCATGGTCTTCAGCTCCACCGTGGTGGTCTCATCCTCCTCTGTGGAGGCCCTCAGTCATGTCTGCTCTGCTGTGGGGGTCTTCTGCTCCGCTATAAGGGTTGTAATGAAGGAGTGTGTGACAACGTGGGTGCAGATCCAATTGCGGGCTTTATTTATAACAGGAATGGTCAAACAGGCAATGGTAATCAAGAACAAACAGGTATGGAGGAGGATTGGCAGAATCGTAGTCAGTAAACAGGCGGAAAGGTCGGGGCAGGCAGCAAGTAAACAAAGTCCAGTAACAAAAGCAGAAAATCCAAGGGCAGGCAGATAATAATCAGAACAAGCAGGGCAGGGTGACTACGGGAAACAAGACAGATATAAACGCTCAGAAATGACAACATAAAGAAGATCAAGACTTCGCAAATGTGTGTGTGTGCAGGGTGCTTAAATAGTGCTGATAATGTGCTACAGCTGGCTGGGGTAATCAGTGACCCAGCAAGGGCTTCTGGGAAATGTAGTGTGCGTGTGTCTGAGTGAGTGTGTGCTAGTTCCTGTGTGGTGAATTGTGGGAATTGAAACCCGGTGGTGACGCAATGGTGAAGTGGAGTGCCCACTGGTGGCTGTTAAGGGGCACTCCAGCCGGTAATCCTAACAGGGGTCTTCAGTCCCTTCTGCTCCACATGGTGGTCTACTGCTCCGCTTGCTCTAGCCAGCGCATGACACATGTAGGCTACTTCTGGTCAACCAAATTATTGCTATTGAGATGAATAAGGTTTAGGGCAAGTATTGACAATTCCATGATTCAATTAAATTTTAATCCACAACCTTGGGATTTAATGAAATTCCAAACTATTTGATATCAATTCCTTTGGAATTATATCAGGTACAGTACTTGTCAATTTTTTTGCGTGAATTATGGACAGAACTCTGTCAGTACTATTAATGGTTAAAATTTATAACTGATTTGTATATATATGGCAGTTTTTATAATACTAACTTTATGAAAATAATTTTTTTAATGAAATATTTTTGTTTATACTCAATTTTCTTTTAAATATAAACATTTAAACGGTGACTCATAAACACTTATTTTTATGATGGATTTACTCAAACATATATTAAGTATTAAAGAACAGGGTAAAACATAATTAATATGTAATATAGTGCATATATTTTGCAAAACACTAAATATATGATATAAGTTCCTTTATTTAGCTGACTATCAAGCTATGGACAATGAATGTCCTTTCTGAGGTAAACGTAATGGTGTGACATGTTTACAAGCTGTTTTACTGACGTCTTTGCACAGTTTAAACATTGCTTGAGCAAATATATGAGATGTGATACATTCCGGTAAGTTGTAGCCCACAGTAGGCTGCAGCTTACCTTTCAACATTCCTTCTGATGTTCATTCATGTTTATTTCATTATAATTAGTATTAAATTCTATTTTTTTCATCATTTAGGATGCAATATATATATTATGTCATACATAAAAGAGTGGTGCAGAGATCACATATTTTTGTAGGCCAAAACCCATAAACTAGTTGGGTTTTTAGCACTTCCGGTTCCACTGTCACTTACTGTAAGTCAATGTTTTTCAAAAAAAATAAGTTCTTGAAATAAGGTTTATCTCAATGTCATTTTTTCACATTTTATTCTATGATATAATACATCAGTAATAGCCTCTTGTGTTTTTTGTTTAAAGCTGTAACTTGTCTTGTAAGAGGTGGTTGCTAACAAGTTTCCAAATGGGTCTACAGAGGTTGTCAGGAACATTAAACATCATCAGGCCGAACAGAAAAATTCATCTACCCACAACTCTGCTTTTACAGCCTCATTGTGTTTATAGTCATGCTCTTGCAAACTATTATAACTTTAACTTTCAGGGAAAATGTTTTTAAAAAAAACTGAAAGAGTTGTCAGAAGCATAGCGATGGTGATGCTGAAGTCATGTAGTTTATTTATAGCCTACATTTTATTATTATTATTAACTTTTTATTTGACATGGACACCACAGTTACATTGGACAAACCATATGCATTTTAAGTGCTTTAGCACACAAGCTTATTTTCAACACCAGTCCACAAGAGGCTTTTTAGGTATAGGCCAACTTCAGCTGACTGTCTTTACGCTTCAAAATGTATAAAAGTTGGGTTCATTTATGAAGACTATCATGATGAACAAAACATATGAGGATTATAAACTTTTGTAAGTCACAGAGCTTATTTCTGAAATAAGCCAATAGAAAATATCCTAATGGAACCAGAGCGATGTGAACTTGTGATACAAAAATACATCATTACTGCAGCATTCTATGAACATTTTGTTTATAAGTTCATGAGGATTCCCTCATTTTTGCTCATATAGGCCTACTAAATGAGTGGGCAGTTTTTAGACCTGGTATTTGTCTATTTTTATGTTTAAAATACAGTCATGTCGGCCTCACAACTTGCTGAACTAAGATGGACTGCTTTTGCTTTTTTTGTTGAAAAAGTAAAATTTTTATACATTTTTATTGATCTTTTTCAGAGATAAAACACATGGTATTTTAAATTATTCTTTATATATGTGATTTCAGATCGCAATGAAATAAAGTCAGACAGTGAAAACAGTGATATCAGATGAGCTTGGTTCAAATATTCTCATTGTTATAATGAGAGAAAGGGTTTTTCTAAACCATGGGTAGAAAAAGCCATAAATTATGGGGTTTATGGTTGAGTTAAGGTAACCTAACCAGAGAAACACTTCAAAAAGAGCAGCTGGAGTGGAAAAGTTGATGTAGGGATCCATCACAGAATTAACAAAAAAAGGCAGCCAGCAAATAATAAAGGCACCCACGACCACACCGAGAGTTTTTGCTGCTTTGCGCTCAGATCGTCGAGAGCTTTTAAACACATTCTCATTTTCATGCTGGTTTGCATCACCAATTGTTCTTACATGTTTTTTTGCAACTACAAAAATCCTCACATACAGTCCAACCATGACAGAACAAGGTAAGAAAAAAGTTAGTAAAGTGTCTAAAACAGACCACAATTTACTGAAAAGCAGACTGCAACTTCCTATACAGTATCTTGATTTAATATATTCCTCCAGTCCTTTCACATTAGCTTTTGAATACAGTAGACCATATGAATATACTGCAATCATGCTCCAACTTATCAGCACCATGACCCATGCAACAGGTATGGTTATTCTCGTAGGGTATTGAAGTGGATAACACACAGCCTGATGTCGATCAATAGCAATACAAACAAGATGCAAAATAGACACAGATGTGAGAAATAAGTCAAAAGTGGAGTGGAGCAAACAGAAGGCATCTCCATAGTACCAGCAGCCATCGACAGAACGGATCATGCTGAAAGGCATGACCACCAGTCCAAGCAGCAGATCTGTGAGAGCCAGAGACATCACCAAGATGTTAGTGGGAGTCTGGAGCTGTTTGAAGTGCGCTATGGAGATGATGACCACCGAATTTCCTAGAATGGTCACAGTCATCGCAGACACCAATATGAGATAAAACACAGTCTGAGTGGACACAAGGTGTGTGCCTTTAAGACAAGAGTTGTTCACTGCAGGAAAACAAAACTCAGTGGGATCATATTCTTGTGATGATAAATCCATCCTGTCTGACATGTTTCCTTCTTCTTAGTCTACAAAATCATGAATCTAGTGAATTCTGCTTTAGCTGGACTCGTTAGGCGTTTAAATATTCTTTATGGTCTTCTCTGACCCTCCCACATCATCACAGGGCAGCAAATGACAATCAAGCACTCATTAAAAATAAATATACAGACTGAGATTACATTATTTAAATTTTCTGTTTGTCTATTAATAATTCTTCATGTTTATACGTATAAAAGTATGGTTTTAATCTGAGGATTTTTTTTGACATTGAGATAGTGTTATAATTTTTATTAATGTTTTGAATTAGTTTTATTTTCATTTTTTCCTTTTTCATTAAAATTTTAGTGAAGGTCGGCATTAAACGAAAGTTGCAATAGTCTTTTATCTCAAACAAGAAAAAATGTAGAGCGGGATTTTGTCCATCGGGAATCTCATATGAGTGACAGGTTGTAATGAGGGGACAGCAGGATGAGATTCAAAAGCAGGCTTTATTTTAAAAGAGTGGTCACACAGGCATAGGTCATGGAACAGCAAGCGGGAATGTCAGAGGATGGTCAGAGTTATAATTGGTATTCAGGCAGAGATCTCAGGGTAGGCAGCAAATATCACAGTCCAATAAACAAAGCAGTAATCCAGGGGCAGACAGGGAATAATCAAACACGGTAGCAACAAGCAGGAACGGCAACAGCAACGGGAACGGGAACGGGAACGGGAACGGGAACGGGAAAACAAGACAGGGAACAATGCTCAGAAGTGACAAAAGTATATCAAGACCTCGCATTGACTGTGTGTGTGAGTGGTGCTTAAATAGTGACAGATAATGTGCTGCAGCTGGCTGGGGTAATCAGTGACAGGGTACAAGGCTTCTGGGAGATGTAGTGCGCATGTGAAAGTGAATGTGTGCTGATGGATTGTGGGAAGTGATGTCCATTGGTGAGTGAGTGTGCATGTGAACAGTCCAAGGTGAAGTGCCCTCTTGTGGTTGTAATGGGCACTTCAGCTGATGATCATTACACAGGTTGTCCCGCCCTCGCGCCAGTAAATATGTCATCAGAGAAGAGAAGAGATGTCAGAAGGAGATGAAGTTATTTTGATTATGAGGGCATTTGGAAAAAATGTGCAAGGATAAATCATTTATATTAAATATTGCAACATTCCATTTTATTAAAATATGTCAATGGCATTATTTTGTCTCAAGATGCACACAGTAATGTTTTTTTTCTAAGACACGTTTATAAAAGCTACTTAAATGCCCTAATTGAACTAAGGCATTAACAATAAAAAACCTTGTCTTAAATTAAGAAGTGTAAATGACAAAATAAATGAATGTTATGCCATGGCAAAGCTGAAAATCCATCCATTTGTTACTAGTAAAATTAATTATGGTACTGATCTGTTTAGTGGCCTCCCCAAAAGACAAATAAAAGCTATGAATCAAAATGCAGCACCACAGATCATAACACATCATGCCATTTTTAATAGAAATCATTGGTGAGAGCTTTATGTTTTTGCCCTGACCATTAAAAATGTCTTTGGGCCCAATTCATAACCCCCTTTCAACGGCTCTATAATTAATTATAATATTGGCTACAAGAAGATCATTTATTTCTGGCCAGGAAAGCATATGCCATTGAGATGAATAAAAACGCTAAGGGATATCTTTTTCCTAGAAGGCTTTTATGAACCTTCTTGGGTTAAAAAAATACTGAAAGCTACTTAATGAGCAATGCCATAAGCATCACACAAGCCTGCATTTTAAAAATGTTTAAAACATCAAATTTTCATCATTGGGGATGCAATGTGTACTTAATGTTATGCATAATGCACAGTAATGCACGGTCCGTGTGATCACCCATTAATTTATCACAGATCAAATCTGATATATGTGATTTGGATCAGTGTGCTGCACAGTGAGATCAGAAATGGAATCAAACAGTGAAAACATTGATATTAGATGAGTTTGGTTCAAATATTTTCATTGTTAAAATTAGAGAAAGGGTTTTTCTAAACCATGGGTAGAAAAGGCCATATATGATGGGGTTTATAGTTGAGTTAATGTAACCTAACCAGACAAATGCTTCAAAAAGAGCAACTGGGGTGGAAAAGTTGATGTAGGGATCAATCATAGAGTTAATAAAAATGGCTCACCACCAAGTGCGCTCACCACACACCAGCTATAGGTGGAGAGTGATAGAGCCAATTCAGTGGATGGGGATTATTAGGAGGCCATAATTGGTAAGGGAAGATACTCTTTGGAAGAAATGCCATGAGATTATTAATAACCACAGAGTCAGGACCTTGGTTTAACGTCTCATCCGAAGGACAGTGCTTGTTACAGTATGGTGTCTCCGTCACTATACTGGGGCATTAGGTCCCACACAGACCACAGGATGAGCGCCCCCTGCTGGCCTCACTAACACCTCTTCCAGCAGCAACCTTGTTTTCCCAGGAGGTCTCCCATCCAGGTGCAGATCAAGCTCAAATAAATGCTATGAATCAAAATGCAGCACCACAGATCATAACACATCACCCCATTTTTAATAGAAATCACTGGTGACTTAACAAAAGGCAAAGGAGCTTTATGTTCTTGCCCCGACCATTAAAGATGTCTTTGGGCCCAATTCATAAACCATAAACCACCATCTTATAGTCTATAGTATATTGTTTATATATATATATATATATATATATATATCTTGTTTATATTCACAATATACATCTTCAGCTCTATAATGTAACTTAAAAAAAAAATAAAAAATGGCAACAAGAAGGCCAGCAGAGCATGTGTCATTGAGATGAATAAAAATGCTAAGAGATATCTTTCTCTTGGAAGGCTTTTATAGATCTCCTTGGATTCAAAAAATACTGAAACCTACTTAATTTGCCCTTAGCTTCACACAAGCATGCCACTTTTGTATGTCAAACTGAAAACTGATCGAAACTTACATTTCAAAACATCAAATCAGAATTCAAGTAGGTTTTTCACAATTCGGGATGCAATGTGTGTTTAATATCATGCATAATACACAGTAATGCACTGTCAGCGTCCCAGAGATCTGATTTTAGATCACCCTTTAATTTAGCACAGATTAAACATTTGATTTACATTGTTCTTTATGTGATTTGGATCAGTGTGCTGCACAGTGAGATCAGAAATTGAATCAAACAGTGAAAATATTGATATCAGACGAGTTTGGTTCAAATATTTTCATTGTTATAATGAGAGAAAGGGTTTTTCTAAACCATGGGTAGAAAAGGCCATATATGATGGGGTTTATGGTTGAGTTAATGTAACCTAACCAGACAAACACTTCAAAAAGAGCCACTGGGGTGGAAAAGTTGATATAGGGATCAATCATAGAATTAATAAAAAACGGCAGCCAGCAAATAATAAAAGCACCCATGACCACACCAAGAGTTTTTGCTGCTTTGCGCTCAGATCGTCGAGAGCTCTTAAACACATTCTCATTTTCATGCTGATTTGCATCATGAAGTTTTCTAGCATGCTTTTTTGCAACCACAAAAATTCTTGCATACAGTCCAACCATGACAGAACAGGGCAAGAAAAAACCTATTAATGTGTCTAAAGCCCCCCACAATGCATTGAAAAACAGAGTGCAACTTCCCATACAGTACATGGATTCAATGAATTCCTCCAGTCCTTCCACATTAGCTTTTGAGTACACTAAACCATATGAATATAAAGCAGCCATGCTCCAACTTATCAGCACCATGACCCATGCAACAGGTATGGTTATTCTCGTAGGGTATTGAAGTGGATAACACACAGCCTGATGTCGATCAATAGCAATAAAAATGAGATGAAAAATAGACACAGATGTGAGAAACAAGTCAAAAGTGGAGTGGAGCAAACAAAAGACATCTCCATAGTACCAGCAGCCATCGACAGAACGGATCATACTGAAAGGCATGACCACCAGTCCAAGCAGCAGATCCGCAAGAGCCAGAGACATCACCAGGATGTTAGTGGGAGTCTGGAGCTGTTTGAAGTGCGCTATGGAGATGATGACCACCGAATTTCCTAGAATGGTCAAAGTCATCGCAGACACCAATATGAGATAAAACACAGTCTGAGTGGACACAAGGTGTGTGCCTTTAAGACAAGAGTTGTTCACTGCAGGAAAACAAAACTCAGTGGGATCATATTTTTGTGATGATAAATCCATCCTGTCTGTCTCAGAAAACTTAGTAGGGAGTTTGTAACTTTGACAGTGAGAGAAGAGGCCCTTAAATACTCTGTTTCATCTTCTCTGGCCCTCCTACATGATGAGGCAGCAAATAACAGCTAAGCACTTGACCTATACATTATTTTAGCTTAATAATTATTCATCTTGGTACATACACTATTGTTCAAAAGATAGGAGTTGGTAGGATTTTTGAAAATGATCTCTTCTGCTCACCTAGGCTGCATTTATTAAATATACAGTAAGAAAAAATAAATACTATTATAATTTAAAATAACTGTTTTTATTATCCTTACTATTACTATTATAATATCCTTCAGAAATCATTCTAATATGTTGCTTTGGTGCTTAGGAAACATATCTTATCAATGTTTAAAACAAATTTCTTAATCAATGTTTGTGGTAGTATTTTTGTGAAAACCAGAATACACTTTTTTGTAACATTTTAATTATTTTTTTTTTAACTCAAAAGAACATAATTTATTTGAAATCACTATTTTCTAACATTAAGTCACTTTTGATCAATTTAAGGCATCCTGCACTTTATTTACCAGTTTATTGGCCCATATCTGGTAAGGGTTGCTTTTGCAAGCACTCAACATGGACCTCAAAGATACAAATGCAAGATTTATTAAGATCATTTACAATCCCATAATGCATTGCGATAAGCTCGGTCAAATATATCCAGGACGTTGGATGAAGTGAGAGAAGTACCCATTACAGTTCGTTCAAAACTGAAAAGTATCAATAAAAATGAAAGTTTCCTCACTAGGTTTTGGAATAGAGCAAAAGACTATTTTTTTTTTTTTTAATGTTGTTTATGAAATTAACCCTATATCCTGGGCCTAATTCTTGCACTGACCATTATATCCAATTCTACACACAAATATTTTATATAAAAACACAATAGAAACACTATATTAAACAGATTTTTAAAAGACTTAAAAATAATTTTTCATTCATATGTTAATTTAGTTAAATTTAGACTTTTCTCAGCTTCACTAGACATCTTGGGTGTTTGTTGACTGTATTATCTAATTAGCACAATCACAATGATGCAACTCCAGACCCTCTGAGCTGCAGGTGAATGTTCACTCCTGTAGGGATCAATCAGAATAAAGTGCAATTCTTTAATGAGGATAGGTGTGAATGGGCTGATAAACAGCAGAACATATTGCAAACATGTTTAACACATTTAATAAGTCCCTCTACTCGCAAACTGTTTTTAGATGAAAAAAACATTAAACTGACCTCTGGTTAATTCCACAGAATTTCTCTAGAGACAGAAATTACAAGTATGATGTAAGTCTCACTGGAGGAATCAAAAAAACTTTTGCTTAGGATTTTTTGAGCATATTTTAGTTGTTCATTACTGTTCTAATGAATTTTATTTATATGAAACATATTTATATAATATACAGATTAACACCAGTGTTGTAGCAGCATGAGTTAAGTATTCAGATTAGTTTTTTCAAGTAACTAGTGAAGTAATGTATTAATTTAATGCAACAAATTTATAACAAAAGTTACTTTTTCAAATGCAGGTTATTTAGTTTTACCATAACCTGATAGCTCTCCTGTCCCCATGTTGAGAGATATCAGGAGTAAGTGCAGAGGTGTGGTGAGATTTGGGTAAACATGATGGTTATTGTAGTTCTAGACCAAATGTGTGCACGCATTCACTCATCTCACTTGCACAAAAATTTTCCGTGTTCCCCAAAAGGAACAAAAACAGTGAAATGCAAACTCAGAATATTAGGCCAACCTGCAATATTTATATATGTAAAATAACACAAAAATACTTTATGTATTTAATCTCACTTTATTAACGAATAACATTGCTGCTAACTTCTGATGATCCAATTCAACCAAACGAATAAGCAAAAATGACTTCACATGTGTGATTTGTGTGGCAATGTGACATTTACATTTTTTCTTTTTATCGGTTAAGAAAAAGGGATGAATGTTGTTCTGCAGCATCCTATTCTTTTTCAATCTAGGGGTGGGTTTCCCAAAGCCAACTATGGTCACAAGTTCCGTTGTTTCCATCACAATTCAGTGAAACCATAGTTGGCTAATGATGCTTTTGGGAAACGTACCCCAGTAGCACAGCTGAAAAGTTTGTTTAAGCTGCACCCTGTACTGTACAGGTGTGAATTTGCATTTCCTTTAACCTGAGGCTTAAGTCCAAAGTATAGTTCACTTTTTACATGAATGTGAGGGTCAGCGTACAGTGCATGTGACGCAAATTTCATCATCGGAAGAGTATGCGTACTGTACATACTGTATGTGCACCGCTGAAGTTTTGTAACCGCACATTTGTACATGCAAGTTAAACATGCACATTTAATTGTTTTTGCAGTAATTAGTTGTGCAAACCGTGCCCATCTCGATTCACAAGAATTCAAAGAAAAAGTGCATAACTGAAACAGACCGGAGCACATGCAAGCTACAGCGACAATGGAGGCCTACATAGATGAGAGATTGTGCAAAGAGGTTAGAAAGTACGCTCATTTGTAAAACTCTAGCTGGAAAGAGTACAAAGATATTTACATGGGTTGTAACTCATGGCAAGAGATTGCTCAAAACTGTGCATGTGTCGAACGCCTGTGTATGAGTCAAATGAAGAATGAATGCTTTGCAAGGCTGTGCGTTCGACTGTGCATGAGCACAAGTATACACGTAAAAAACAAAGTATACCCAGTTCTTTATTCATTTCACTTTTGTTGAGAATTTTTTTTTTTTTTACATAACAAATACTGAAATGGAAATGATTATTTCACTCTTTCTTTACTCTGGGATGAGGGCAAAACAATAAAATGTATTTATAAAATCCATCTGAAAATGGCAAAGATAAATAAAGAATGCATGATAAATTATTTCAGAGAAGGTGAACTCTACTAGTTTTAATAATTATCAGCTCCTGGAACATAAAAGTACCTGTCAAGATATATACACTGAATAAGGTGGTTTGTGAATCCAAAGAAACTTTGAACAGGTGTGTGGTTATTCAATATTGCAGTTTGACAATGATGTTTTCAGATAACAATGAATGTTTTACAGACGGTGGATGGATGGATCGATAGGAATGCAAAGCAGACAGATGAAGCACACACCTCAGTTGTACGGCAGTGGAGCGGAGTATCACATGGAAACACATGGAATTACTTTTTGAAACATGTGGAACTGGAGGTTTGAGGAGTAAAATTTAGAAGGCAGGGTGAATTCTGCAATGTGCTGGGAGTTGTAACTCATAGGTGATGGGATTGAATTGTCTTATGACCTGAAAGGGACCAATGTACATTGGACTCAGCTTACAGCAGGGCGTGCACAGTCAAATATCCATTGTATATCCATTACATTGCTTGTTTGGTCCCTGGGTGGCCAGTGCACAAAGATGAATGAGAGGTTTGAATTAATGGAAGTCGTTGAGCTGTGGGAACATAGGTGTGTACTGGAGGGCACCCTGGTGGAGCAAGATCTGTGGCTGAGGACTCAGCAATCTGTTCATCAATGTTCAACTGGATGGGACTGACTATACGAGAGGAGGGAAACACTGGCTCTGGATGTTCAACATTGTCTTCTTGGGTATGGAGATGGGATAAAGCATCCACTCTAACGTTCTAGGACCCAGGTCAATATGAGATGGCAAAGTGGAAATGTTTGAACAGTAATCTTGCCTGTCTTGGATTCAGTGTCTTGGCTTCACTGAGATATCGGAGGTTCTTGTGATCAATTAGGACAGTGAATAGATGCTGAGCACCCTCCAACCAGTGCCTCTACTCCTCCAAGGCAAGTCTGATGGCAAGTAACTCCTAGTTGCCAATGTCATAATTTTGCTCTGCTGGAGTGTGTTTCTTGGAAAAGGCGGTGCATGGAAGGACTTCTCCTGCTGCTGGGACAATGCTGCACTGACTCCTGAAGTTGAGGCATCAACTTTGACCACAAAGGGTTTGGAATGGAATAAGAGTGGTGCAAAAGTGAAGGCCACTTTTCCACGGGGCACTGGAGCAAAGGTGGAGCTGACTGGTCTACGTTACAGGCTCAGAAGCTGGAGGCAAAGGCAGGAGATCCTCTTGACAAGGCGAAGCTGGAGACCATAAGACAGATAGATCCACAAAGCAGAGAGAAGTCAGAGGACGAGCCAAGGGCTTGAAGAGAAACAGCAGAGTCAGAGCCGAGGAACTGGCTGTTTTAGGCTGTGGGTGGCTGGGTGGAATCTTTGGAGACACAAGAGACTTGGAGCTTAAAATTGTGATTTTGAGAATTGAGCTTAGAATTGTGAAATTGTGTAAGATTGTGGTGCTGCCGGCGCATGCACAGGGTCAGACTTTTCCTTCAGCTTTGGCTCCGGGGCAATGATAGGCTCAGTCTTCTTGCCTGGCATAATCATCACGGCAGGCTCTGGCTCTCAGTCTGAGGTGGGCTCTGGCATTCGCTCTGTGCGAGGCATGAGAAGTGGCTGGCCGGGCTCTGGGTCTGGAGTGGGGTTGCTGATGTCGTCCTCAGTGGGGCAGATGGTGAATCCTGACCTCGGTCCTGACCCTCCATTGGGGGTAGGCTCCACCCCTGTCTTCACCTTCAAGCAGGATCAGTCAAATCTGCATCCCTAGGATTTGGATTAAAGATGCGGCCTATGCCAAAGAACTTTTCTGTGTAACTAAACTTGAGACATTGTAGCTCACTAGCATCTGTTTATATTTTATGGAATAAATAACATGTAAACGTTCACCTACCTTCTGAGTCTTTATGGTAGAAATGAATGAACTGAAGGCTTAAATATGCAGACTGAGTAATCAACAACAACAAAAAGAACAGGTGCGTAAAATAAGAACTATGGAAACTAATAAGCACAAGGAATGCAGGCAAACCAGAAACAGGGAAAACAACCAAAAAACAATGAAACACAATAGACATTGAACTACATGTTACAGTAACACAACATCCAATTTCAAAATGGTTTTACAGGATGAATTCAGAAAGTTTTTGAATGATGCCTAATTTATGATGATTACAAAAATATGGAAAAAAAGGCAATAAAAAAGTGGAACACTGACAGATTGTATTCATTGTTTTATGTAACCCAGTAATCAAATAGAGGGAAATCACATGGGAAAAGGTTTCTGTTGTTGACAGGTGAAAAATGTAGTGACGATAGTGACGCAATGCAGGAGGGGTGAGAGATATAAATATGTGCTTTCTGCATATTGGTTCTTGCATGGACAGGTAAGGTCTGTGTCATGAATGTCTAAATGTATGATTTCTGTTCAAGCTGTAGAGCTGATAATGTTTTTGTGTGTTTAAAGCAATGAAATCGAATGTAATAATTATTAGTGGTATTTTATGAAGTCACATTGCTCTTATGATAATAAGAGCACAGTTCATTATTTGCTCATAAATATATGTGTTTGTTTGTTTTCAACAGACCATGTCTGGATATGGACCTGAGACTGGGATTGACCGTGGGCCTGTCCTCTGCTATGAGTCGTTCAACAACTCATGTGTGAGATTTGTCTACCCGTCTGAGATTCAGATTTTGTTCTATTTGTTCTTCAGTGCCATAGCGCTTACCACAGTATGTGGCAACCTGCTGGTCATCATTGCCATCATTCATTTCAAACAGCTGCACACGCCAACAAACTACCTCATCTTGTCGCTGGCCATGGCTGACCTGCTAATCGGAGGCTTTGTGATGCCTCCCAGTATGCTGCGCTCTGTTGAGACTTGCTGGTACTTGGGTGACATGTTCTGTAAAATACACAGCAGTGTTGATATAATGTTATGTATCACATCTCTCCTGCACATATCTTTCATCTCTATTGATCGCTATTATGCTGTATGTCACCCGCTTCAGTACCGGAATAAAATCACACCGCCCATTTCCCTCATTATGATTTCCCTGAGCTGGGGTCTGGCAGCCTTTGTTGGATTTGCTATGGTGTTTCTACAATTCAACATTTTGGGTGCAGAAGATTTTTATTTTGATACTATAGCTTGTAAGGGAGCATGTATTATCTTTCAAACCCGAGCAGCCAGCACCATTTCCTCATTTTTAGCTTTTGGCCTACCTGCAATAATTGCTGTCAGCATATATTTAAAAATTCTCCTTGTTGCACGAAGACAATCAAAATCTATACAGCATTCAGCACATGTGGGCAAAAAAAACAGCATATCTATAAACAAAACTGAGGGGAAGGCCACAAAAACCCTGGCTATCATCATGGGTGTATTTTTTGTGAGCATCTCACCCTTTTTCTTCTGTAATCTAATAGATCCTTTTCTTAATCATACAATACCACCAGCCGTATTTGATGTTTTTTTGTGGATTGGATATTTGAATTCTCTGTGTAACCCTTTTGTGTATGCATTCTTTTATAGATGGTTTAGAAAAGCTCTAAGAATTATTCTTTTGGCCAAAATATTTCAAGTTAATTCTTCACAACTTGACTTGATGGGAAGACGTGATTAGAAATGCCTATTTTGTGTTGTAAATATTCTATAAATGTAAATAAACAGAAATATCCTGATTATGTTTTGTGTCCATGCTGTGTAACTAAAAATAATTTCACCTCTATACAGTAACCATGATTCTAAATAACAAGATCGGGCATGCTTTATTTGTAACCTGAGCAGCCAAATGTTTTTAAAATAAAAAAATGTAATGTGAGACCAGAATTTAGGTATTGTATTACTTTTAAATTAAAAATGAGATTTTTTAATCTCACCTGCCACATGTAGACTATTTAATGCTTTATAATATAACATGACAAATAAGAGCAAAAGTGCATCATGTATCATTTTGAGACCTATTAAATGCATACATAATGTTCAGTTTTGTAAGTAACTCTGAATATTTTTATACGTCAATATTAGACACACACACACACACATATTATTAAAGACAATGCTACTTCCCAAGAAACACTGGAGGATGTAGCCACATCAAGTGAGTATATGAAATGAAAACTAGTCTTTGGGCTAATTTGGGTATATTTACATTCATGAATGTTGATTAATGTACACTGTCCCTTTTTGAAATAAATAAAATAAATAAATAAAAAACATAAATATATTCTACAAACAGTATATTCTATTCCCCTACACTAACCCTACCCCTAAACCTACCCATCACAGAAAACTTTCTGCATTTTTAGATTTATAAACTGTTTTCCTCATGGGGACCAAAAATGTTCAAAAAGTACTGGTTTTATTATGATTGTGCGGACGTTTGGTCCCCATAATGTAGGGAATAGCAGGTACACAAACACACACACTATGAGGACATTCCATAGGTGTAATGGTTTTTATTCTGAGCTAATGACATCTCCTAAACATAACCCTCACAGAAAACTTTTTTACATTTGAATTTTTACATTTTCAAAAAACATCCTATATTATATCATTTATACACTGTTTTCTGTGTGGGGAATTTTCACAAAACATCAAAACACAATCATATAACATCGTATGATTTATAAGCTGATTTCCTCATGGGGACCAAGTGTCCCAACGAGGTCAAAGATTTCTGGTATTTCCTTGTGGGGGACACAACGTAGGGAATACCTGAACCAGACACACATTCTTGTGTAAGTGGTATATGGGGACTTTTAGACTGTACAAACTGTATATTCTATCTCCCTTGTAATGAATTCGGTCTGTTGTCGTCTGTCCACTTGCCACCAGATGTCGCCCTCTCATTCTATGGACTCTGTCACACAAACTACATTTCCCACAAGCCCCTCACCCAGTCACTGATCACCCCAGCCAGCTGTAGCACATTACCTAGATCTGATTACACTCACATCCCATCACTATATAAGCACTGCTCTCACTTGCATTCACTGCGAAGTATTGTTAATCCTAGCATTGCAATTCCAAGCGTTATATCCCTGTCTTGTTTGCCTGATTCCTGATCCTGCCTGTTCCATTGCTTTTTGATGTTTATCTGCCTGCCTTTTGACCTTTTGCCTGGATACTCACTACGAGCCTGCCTGTTCCCTGCTACTACTGTTTGCTGTTGAGTTGACCATTGCCTGTCTGACAACGTTTATAAATAAAGCTGCTTTTGGATTTCAACCCGCTGACTCCTCGTTACACCCCTACACTAACCCTACCCCTAAACCTACCTATCACAGAAATATTTCTGCATTTTTTGAATTTCAAAAACATCTTTTAGAATGTTTTCAAAGCCATTTGGTTTAAGAGGACATAGGAGGGCCTATTTTAACTATCTAAGCACATGGTCTAAAGCACACAGCGCAAGTGCACTTAGGACGTGTCCAAATCGACTTTTGCTAGTTTAACAGTCTAAAAGGGTTGTCCCTGTTTTCTTAATGAGTAATGGGTGTGTTTTGGGCATAACGTGTAATAAATCAATCAGTGTTTCATCTCCCATTCCCTTTAAAAGCCATTTGCGCTCGTGCCATGGCAGATTCGCTATTTACATGCCGGAAATTGCAAGCGTAAAACTGAACGGAAACGGATCTGCGCCAACAATGTGCCTGAACACACCTCGTTTTCAGACCAGCACATCCATGGGCGCAAATGCATTTGCTATTTAAACGTGGCGCAGACCGTGAAAATGATAACTGCGTCAGGCTGAAACTAGCAAGAAACACTTGCATTGCGCCTGGTGGCGCCTGGTGTCACATTGTGCTGGGCGTATGGTAGGGCCCAGGAAGTGTCCTCATAAACCATGCTTACATTGTAATTCCCATTATACATATTTGTTTCAGGTTTATCAGGCCAAGCTTCTCCATGACATGGACAAGCCTGGACCTGACCCTGCAATGTTCAAAGAGCTGCGTAACACCCCAAATTCGACCCTGCGCGCTGCCAAAGCCACCGCTCAAGCCATTGGCTGCAGCTGTAACACGTACCACTCTCCCATTCCAGCCCGAAACACAGCCTGCAGCACTATAAAACGAAATGTTTACATTTTCACAGGAAGAGCCTTCCTTCTCCTCTTGGTGCTATAACAGGTGCCGTGCTCCCGGTCCAGTCCGAGACGCAGCCTGTCACTTCAATCATTCATCACTCGATTCCAGGTATGGCAGGCCATTCCAAGGGTATTGAGCTGGAGAGTGGGGATAATAAAACAAGGATACTTGCTCCGATTCACTCGCGGACCACCACGCTTCTTGAGATTCGTGTTTGAGGGGGTGGCATATCAATATACAGTCCTTCCATTCGGACTCTTTCTAGCTCCATGTGTAACCCCTCTACCAGGGTCCTACCTCGAACCCGGGTCTTCCCACATGGGAGTCGGACGCTTCAACAAGGAGGCTAAAGGCTGCAACCTCCAGCATCTGTCGCTAGAGCATCTTTTGAGGTCAGAGGAGTGAGGTTTACTCGCAAAGAAACTACTAGCTGGCCTCCGTTACACTCACACCCCTAAACCTCACTCCCATCCGGGTCACGGCATCAATGTAATCCCTCTACTCGGGTCCTACTCGACTCACTCCAAGCGGGCCTCGAACCCAGGTCTTCCAACATGGTAGTCGGGTGCTCCAACAAGGAGGCTAAAGGCTGCAACCTCTAGCATTTGTCGCTAGAGCATCTCTTGAGGTCAGAGGAGTGAGATCTACTCGCACAGCAACTACTAGCTGGCCTCCGTTACACCATGTACTTTTATGAAGAGTAGATGCCGCTCGGTCCCCTCTAAAGCAGATGGGGATACGCATACTCTACCTCAATGACTGGCTGCTTTAAACCCAGTTGAGACAGGAGCTCCCAGATCCCTGCTCCTCAGACATCTGAGCGACTAGGGATTCAGAGTTAACTTTGGCAAAAGCTTGCCGCTCCCCAGCCAACAGATTTCTCTCCTGGAGGCGGACTTCGATTGAGGGTTGGCTCTCTCAAGAGTGCATGCTGAAAATCAGGAGCATGGCAGCCTCGTTCAAGTTGGGGTGTCTTCTCCCCCTCAAGAGGTTTCAAAAGCTGTTGGGTCTGATGGCGGCAGCTTTCTCAGTTTTTCCGCTAGGCCTGCTCCATATGCGACCACTTCAGCTTTGGTTGAAAGGCTGTGTTCCACCTCACACGTGGCACACGAGCCAGCACCCACTCAGAGTGACCCATGGCTGTGTCAACAGTAGAGCTCTCTACACTGTCGGCTCACAGAGTGACTTCCGTTGTGCGCTTGTAGCACGGCTTGTTGCAATATATTCCCCTTAGAGTCAGCTAAACTGACGCAACACGAGTAAACCGTATCGAAAAGAAATGCTACTATTACTCACGTAACCATGGCTCCATGAGATAACGGGAGCATTGTATAGCTTGTCATGTTGTTGTTCTGTCAAAAGTTTCTGACAGGTGGCGTTCCAGTGTGACTAATATAGGTAGTCAACCCATTTTGGCGGGCTGTACGGTTGCACAGATGTTAACCAAAAGGGCTTCAGGATTCTGAACAAACAGGAGATTCCCTATAGTGTCAGCTAAATTGAAGCAATACTTGTTCACATTATCTCAGGAAACTGCAGGGTTACGTGAGTAACCGCAGTGTTACAGTCAGTAGTTTCACTTAAATTTATAGTTCACCAAAAAATGAAAATTATCCCATGATTTACTCACCCTTAAGCCATCCTAGGGGTACACGACTATTTTCTTTCAGACAGACACAATCACAGATATTTTTAAAAATATCCTGACTCTTCCAAGCTTTGTAATGGCAGTGTGTGTGTGTGTGTGTGTGTGTGTGTATTTTGGGGGGGGGACTATTGGGAGTTTGCTTTACTATAAATCTGCGCTCTCTAACTCCTAGTGTGCCACTTGAAAAAAAGAGGTAAGAGCCTGGATGGTAAAGTCATGCTAGTGAACTTTGTATATTAAAAGAAAGTCGTCTGTGATCATAGCTACTCAATAGGCTTAATTTTTTACTAGTGTTGGCAGCTAACCTTTTTCTTTATTACAGATTGGTGAATCTGAATTGTGTTAATGGATGTACAAATCAACATCAGCCAAAATGGAGTCCTGGAAAAGCCTTTTCTTTGTTATGAGTTTAGAAACACATCTTGTAAGAAGTTTGTCTATCCTTTGGAGACACGGATATTACTCTACATTCTTTTTAGCGTCTCTTCGATTGTGACAATCTTAGGAAACATGTTGGTGATCATAACGGTCATTCATTTCAAGCAGCTTCACACACCAACTAACTACCTCATCCTGTCGCTGGCCGTGGCCGATCTGCTTGTAGGAGGAGTTGTGATGCCTCCCAGCATGCTGCGCTCCATCGAGACGTGCTGGTATCTGGGAGATTTCTTCTGTAAAATACACAGCAGTCTTGATGTGACTTTGTGCACTGCATCAATTTTAAACCTCTGTATCATTTCTTTAGACAGATATTATGCCATATGTCACCCCTTTCAATATCACAGTAAAATGACGTCACTGGCTACACTAGTTATGATTATTATCTGCTGGACTGTTTCAGCTGCTCTGGGGTTTGGCATGATCTTCATGGAGCTGAATATTCTTGGCATTGAAGATTTTTACTATGAAAACATTGATTGTGATGGAGGCTGCTTTGTGTTTCAGAGTAAAGCTGGGGCTACTATATTCTCATTAATCTGTTTTTATATTCCCGCATTTGTCATGCTCTGCGTGTACCTGAAGATCTTACACACAGCTCAAAGCCAGGTACGGGCCATTCAGAGTGTGAATTCTGAATTAAAAAATGAGGGAAAAGCCACTAAGACTTTAGCCATCATCATGGGGGTGTTTCTGACTTTCTGGATTCCTTTTTTCCTTTGTAATGTTATCGACCCCTTCATTGGGTACTCTGTACCTCCACTGCTGTTTGACTTGTTTTTGTGGGTTGGATATTATAATTCCACATGTAATCCCATAGTGTACGCCTTCTTTTACAGCTGGTTCAGACATGCATTCAGAATCATTCTATCAAAAGGAGTATTTCAGACTAATTCTTCAAGAACAACGCTGTTGTAATAATGAAACACTTTACAAAAAAAACTCATTCCATGTAGTTTCATTTTTTTTTTGTGGTATATATTGCAATTTAACAGAACCTTTCTTACGCAGAGGAGTGCAAAACAAACCCTTGTATGTGATTTAATTGCCTGAAAATATGAGTGCTGTATGTCTTGGCATTCAGGGCCCTTCTGAGTCCACCTTCGGCCCTCTCATGAATCTCTTAATGAATTAAATTCTAATAAAGTGTGTAAAAACTGCATGGTCAGTACTAGAAGATCACTCCAAATAAGGTGAGAAAATATTTAAAAACTGGCCCTCATACATATTTCTAAATGACTGTCCATTTTACTGTATATCATTTTTAAAAACTAATTCACCACGTCAGAAGCACCAAGCATATATTTCAGAAAATAATTTTGAGTAAGATGTACAAAACACTTTAACTCAGGTATTTGTAATATACTTCTTATAGTGTAATTTGAGTTTCAGCTTGCTAGATTTCTTGAATCCAGTGGTTCTCAAATCTATCTCTACAGGCCCCTCACTATCTGACACTCAGTTAAGTTAGTACAGCACTCAGCTTGAGCTGATGATTTAAATCAGCATGTTAGATAAGGGAGATTTCCTATAGGAATGCACTGAGAACCACCGCTTTAATGAATCTGCTGCTACAACAACACATGCAAATAAACAATGGCGAGTCATTAAAGGAGTGCCATTTGTGTACCCAACATTTAATGAAGTGCACTAATTATGTGTTTTGCAAGCTTAAACAGCCTATATATTTATCCAAACCCTAACTGACCCTTCGCAAAGACCCGCCCCCTTTAGTTACTGTTGCTTTGTCCGCTCTCACGCCACACATCATGTTCTCACAAAGTGAAAAATACATCCCGGAGCAAAGAAGAAACTGACAACGCGGCAACAGACATATGACACAGTTTCATATTCAATATATCGTATTTTTTAAAAGAAGTTTAAACAATAAATAGCGTATAGTGTCTCTTTAATGTGTCGTGACAGATCGCTGTAGCTCCTTCAAGCGGCTCGTGAGCCGATCATCTCTTCATACTAGTTCATTTATAGCATCAAATAAACATGAATGAACATCAGAAGGAATGTTGTTTCAAGTTCAAGTTCACCAACGTTAATCTACTAACTCCCTTGACTGCTTTGTCAGACAAAATGAAGGATTCGGGGTTATGATTGGTCAGATTTTGGTACATTTTGAAGATTTTCAGACTTGTTTTTGGAGACTGAATCTTGAAGTGTATTATTTTACATTGAAGTGGATAAAATGGCTCTAAAAACAAGATAAAGTATGTTATACTTCATTTGTTTAGAGGATTTTAGATACTTTACCTGGAAACTAACACAAAAATATTTAAGAATTGGATTTTTTTGCAGTGCAGAGACCTACCTGTGGTTGAACTGCATGACAAGTGTATTGATCCAATCTATCCCAGTCACACAAACTGTAGTAAATATGAGCAATCATAAAAATCCTTAAGTTTGTTATTGTGTATTTTTTTGCCTCTGTGTGTGTGTGTGTGTGTGTGTGTGTGTACACAGAGTGAATATATTCTAGCTTCAAACTTACAACAAGCTCAGTCTTAATGGGGTCGTACTATGTTTTTCCCCTAAATATTCAAATTTCTTTAGTGTTCAGTGTTGCTGTTTTAAAATGAAAAAGGGTCTGAACGTTACTGTAACGCAGTTTGTAAGTACGGGAAGAAAGAGGCGGGAACCGGCGAACATTCACGCCCTGCTTGCCACAGTTACAAAGAACAAAGTCACTTCAAAGAAAATCATTCTCTATATCAGTAAGCACTGTTTCTGAACTCCTTGAAACGCCTCGATTGTTGTCTTGAGTTTTCTTTCCAGAACGAACATGTCACAATATTTCTCATTTAAATAATAAAGGCATATGCAATGAAGGGGCATGGCCTGGTTGAGTTGTATTAGTAGTGTGTTTATGGTAAGAGGCGTGACATTTCTGAAACACGGTGGAAGTGGTTGACCAGTAAAAACACACTGGTCCAGCCGACTAATCAGATCACATTACGCTTTCGGTAAGGTAGGGATTCATAGGCATTAATACGATGCATTGTTGTAGAACATCACGACTTTCCCAAAAACAGAATGGAATTTGAAGTCAGGTTTTTTGGTGCACAACAGCACCAGATGTCAGCACACTGTCAACCAGACTATCAGTAAATTTGAATCACAGGTAGTTTGATTAATATTAGAACCTCATTTTGTACAAAACATGGGGGGGGGGCAGAATCCGACTGCAAAATTACAGCTGTCGAAATCCGTTCCCCCCACCCTACCCCAATGATGAGAGTTGTTGATGCAGTGACTTTAAAGACATTGATTCTATCCTGTGTGGATGGAGTTTAACCAGCAATAGTTTAAATCTTCATTATTTGCCTTTTTGCCATTTATTACTATATAAAATATGTTTACAGGAAGTAAAATCAAAAAGACCGTGCAGACGGGATTCAAACTCTGTTTTTTTTTGGTGCACAACAGCACCAGATGTCAACACACTGTCCACTAGGCTATCAGCAAGTGTGAATTCCTGCCAGTTTGATACATATTAGAACCTCATTTTATACAAAACATGGGGGGGAACGGAATCCGACGGCAAAATTACTGCTGTCGAAATCCGTTCCCCCCACCCTACCCCAGTGATGAGAGTTGCTGATGCAGTGAATTTTAAGATATTGATTCTATCCTGTGTGGATGGAGTTTAACCAGCATTAGTTTAAATCTTCATATTTTGCCTTTTTGCCATTTATTACGATATGAAATATGTTGACAGGAAGCAAAATCGAAAAGACCATGCAGACAGAATTTGAAGTCAGGTTTTTTTGGTGCACAACAGAACCAGATGTTAGAACACTGTCCACTAGGCTATCAGCATTAATTATTTAACTTTAGTGTGGTTAATTTACAAAAACAATAGAAAGTCATTAATTTTTTAATCATGTTAACATGGAGTATTTGCTATACTCTTCATTCAGTCAGCAGTTTTGTCCACTTAACATAATTTTTTTGTCATGCTGTTGTAACGAACTGAGGACTACTTTTACTCTGTTTTTTTTGCTTTATTTCAAACAAATAACCTTTTGACATTTCAAAATCTTTAAAATACCTTTATATGTAGCAAAATATAATTTAAACCTTTTGAATTCAGTAAGAAAGATCTAGTTGTACTACCTTACATACTTTGGATGTCATATCTTAATATTATACCTTAAAAGTCGTATGTACAAGTATGAAGTGAGAGAGTTATAGTGACTTTGTTGTAAAATGTATTTGCAAAATATATTACTTAATGCAATTATTCTATCATGTTTCAATTTTGTTATTTATAGCAATACCTGTATCAGATATCACAAATTATTTGGTGATATATGATTCAGGATTTAAGAGGGCCATTTGTTTTTAATTAACTTTTTTTTTTTTTTTTGCGGATAGGACAGTGGCGATGCATCGGGTGGAGAGAAGGGAACGAGATCGGCAAAGAACCTCAAGTTTGATTCGAACCGGGGTCGGCTAGAGGCGCAGTTATCTCACTAACACTAGGCTACAAGTGCCAACATTAAAAACAATTTTTAAATGCAAATTACCAAGTAATATTATGATATTCATAGTAAGATTTAGTGATAACATTCTCTGCTGTCAAGGAAAAGTGCCAAATACCACAAATGGGTTTATAGCCCACATATGATAAGGAACAATAGGACAGGATTGGGAGGCTGTAGGAGTCAAAAGGCCTCAGTTAATTTTTAGGGAATGAAAACACACAAAATGTTTTATTTTATGTATTGTATGACAGTTTTGCTTGTCACAAATCATTGATTTAAACACAAACACAGGTTGGAAGCTCAAGAAGCATTACATTCCTTAGATGTTTCAAAAAAAAAAAAAAGATTAGGAAAGCCAGTATGAATTTACATCAGTGTCTGATTAAGAGCATGCATGTTATGTATATTAAATAAAAGTATCATAGTTTATTATAATGATTTTTTAATGATTATATTAATTATAATGTGACTCAAAAGCATGTTTATAATAAACAGAAGCTTCACATACAATGGAAATGATGTTAATAAAATAAGCAGAACACGTTTAGAATGGAAAAAATGAAACAACACGTGCTTCTAGCTTTCATAATAGACCCTTTAACACAATTTATATAGTTTTTTGTATAGAAGTTTGGATTTTTCTCTGAACCAGCCATAAAAAAAAGCATAAATCAAAGGGTTAAACACTGCGTTCAAATAAGCCACCCACATTAAGACCTCATATAACAGTGCTGGAATTGTGTGGTTAACAACAGGATCTATGATGTTACACATGAAATAAGGTGTCCAGCAAGACATAAAAACTCCAATGACAATAGCAAGCGTCTTAGTGGCTTTCAGATCCTTTTTACTAACTGGTAAGCTTGAAGGGTAGTTATTAATAACACGGACATGTTTCAGTGCTATAACAAAAATCCTGCTGTAAATGCTGACAATTATAAACATAGGGAGGAAGTAAAACACAATCGAATACGTCACTCCAATTTCTCTTCCGTGCAATGCTAAACACCCTCCCTTGCAAGCAACATGCAGCTCCTCGGTTCTTCTTACTTCGATTTTTAGCTCTGAGAATATGATGCCAAAGCCAAAAAAGGCAGAGAAGCACCAGCTGACCAGGATCATGGCTATGCTCACACGCGTGGTTATTCTGCTGTGATATTGCAGTGGTTGACAAACTGCATAATAGCGGTCAATTGAGATGAACGTGAGGTGCAAAACAGATGCGTTACACAGCGTAAAATCAGTGCCGGAGTGAAACTTGCACAAGAAGTCTCCAAAGTACCAGCACGTCTCCAAAGAGCGCACCATACTGGGGGGCATGACAAAGCTGCCCAAGAGCAGGTCAGATACGGCCATCGAGACAATCAGGTAGTTGGTGGGTGTGTGGAGCTGCTGGAAACAGGAGATGGTGCAGATGACCCACAGGTTGCCGAGAACAATCACAATGATGGTTATAGCAAAGAGGAGGTAGAGGGGAGCACGAATGACAGGAGAATAAACAGTCTTTACACACGAGTCGTTCAGGGATTCGTAACAGAGGCCGAAAGACTCTGGTGTCCATGGTTGACTCAGAGTCATTGTACAGGCAATTTAATACCTAGAATGAGAAAACAATTTGATTAGGTCTCTTTTTGATGTAAAGAATATATTAGAAAATACTGCATAAAGACGCAGCGAGGCAAAACAAAAACTATTAAAAAATATAAAGTTAAATTACAAGATTACAATTTGATAAGTGAGTGTGTGTGTTTTTTTTTGTAATCTTACCACAGAAAGACTTCCAGCGTCCTGAGCAGATGATGGAACGTCTGTATTTTCTTACCTTTTGAATACTTTCACACAGAGAGTGTGAACCAATAAAAAAGGATTCTGTTTGTCATGTGATTACAAGGAATTCCTAATTGGCTTTCGGGTCTCGAGCTGTCTCAAGATGGTGTAAGAGTAAAAGAGTATGTGTGTTTCCAGTGGTCAGTTTGGCTTGTTGTCCAGTTATTATGCAAGTTTTGCTAATGATGTTTGTTTTTTGAAAGACTCTTAGGGAGCGTTTACACGACAGTTACACGATAGTTTTTTAACTAAAAATGGAAAACTTATGTGTTTTGGCCGTTCATTTACACAAAAAACAACGTTTTGGGGGCCTGAAAATGCAAACTTTTGAAAGCGGGTTTCAAAGTGCAAGTTTTGGAAAAAGATAACGTTATCAGCTCCATGTAAAATACAAAAACATTAATTTGTGAAAACAGTGATGCCATGTGTTTCTTTACAAAGTGACATCGCCAACTACTGGCCTGGCATGCATAATACAGCGTTTTTAGTCGTTTAATCGTAGTACATCGTTGTCGAGTAAATACACCCTTTAAAGCATGAAATAGACTTTTCTTTAAACAATCTAATCGCAGATTAGAACAAAGAATTCAAGAATATAAAAAAAACTATAACTAAAAACTTGATCAAGTTGATCCTCCATCGAAATTAAATTGAAAGTGCTCTTCCTCTGAGGCAAATTCTTCCAGAATTATTCCTCAAAACGATGTACATAAATCTGACTAAGCTTGATACATGTTTCCGAGCTGATGCAGGCGTTCACTCTCTGTTGTGTTATTCGCCTCAGGATTTGTGTTTCAATAGAGCGCGCGATCCGTGGGTGTGGCCGCATTAACGGATAATAAGTGACTGACATCTCTGTCTTTTCAAACAGATTACAGAAACAGAGAATATTTGTTTTCGATTTGACTTACATGATTTAAAACCTGACATTTCAACGATTCTTTAGACATGTCTCATATTTGTGTGATTTGTTACAGTTCATTTTCTGAAGACTATCAGAATGGACTTCTTTTAGTATTGAGTATTTTGAGTCTCTTTCACACTGAGAAGAAAAAAAGCGAGGTGGTATCGCTGGCGCGACCACCGATTCCAGCATGTTAAAAATTAAACATTTTTTTTCTTGTCTGCTGTTTTTGAGACTTTGAGCATTCTTGTGGTGCCATCAGCCAATCAGCATTGTCAAGATGTCACTTTCTTGCAGTTTCAAAGATTGAAATCAGTTCTAGAAACATTTATTTTGAGTTGTAAATGCCATGTGATTCATTTTTGAACCACGTGAAACATGGGAAAACACATTTGATGCCTTTAAGAGCAAATTGTTTACTGGTGAAGTATAATGTTGCTATAATGTAATGAGATCGCTGTAATGTAAAATGAAATTTAGTCTTCAGGCCTAAATAAGAGAAAATGAAGAATAGTTATAAAGCATGACAGTAAAACAATTATAACTTATTTTTGCTGCTTTATGTGGTGGCATTTGGACATTTCCAATCATTTTTTGTGGCAGCATGGCTTTCTGCTGCATTTTTTTCCCAGTAGAAGGTTGCAAGTTGTTTTGGAAAGAAATTCCAAAGGGTCGTAAGCAGACGGCAGGCAAGCAATAGTCCAATAATCCAGAGCAGTAAGTCCAACAAGGTAGGCAGCAAACAATCAATAAACGGAACAGATAACAAGACCAGGAAAACAAGACCCGGAATAACGCTCAGAAATGACAGTTGTTAGCTAATTAAGACTTCGCGATGGTGTGTGTGTGCAGGGTGCTTAAATAGTGACAGTGATTCATGGCAGGTGTGTGTGCAATCAGTCCAGGTATGAAGGCTTATGGGAAACGTAGAGTGTGTATGTCTCTGAGTGAGTATGTGATGCATTGTGGGAATTGGAGCCCGGTGTTGAAGTGTGTAGTGAATAGTCCACGGTGAAGTGCCCCCTAGTGGATCTAATGGGCACTTCAGCTGACGATCGTTGCAAGAACTCACAAGTTAGTTTGCAGTCAATTGTGGCCATGCTTTTGAAATCCTTATCTGCCCTTTGTTTTCATGGAGACGGGATTGCAGCTTCTATATTGATTTTTTTGTGCATCTGTTTCCTATTGTAGTCCACATGCACATGTAATTACAAGCAAACTTAGTTACAGTTGCTATTCTTACATCACTCATGGATAAATACATAGATACATTGATTGGACTTTGCCCCTTTAGGTGTATAAAAAAGGTGGAATAATTTAATATGAGTTTTATTTGCTAACAGAAGCTGAACAGACACATTCAGTTCTTACTAGAGGAAGTCTGTCTGTTAATGTTTTAAGAGAAAAGTTTCTGCTTAGAGAGACTACTGTTTATAGTAGCTTCGTCTGTTGAAATATATTTCTCCCTTGGGAGAAAGTCTGTTTTTTGGAAAGCAGTTTAATGTAAACCATGGCGTTATTTATAGCCATGCTACAATGTAGATGGTACAAATGTCAACAGAACTATTTGAACAGGACTATCAGTTTCTGCTTCATGAAACAGATTCATTGTCGGATCAAGGTGAATGGACTATCAAACACTAAAATGGATCTCTGTTATGAGGCTTTGAATGGATCCTGTGAGAGGTATGTACGACCGTACAGCGTCCATGTTCCGATGCTCATCGCCGTGATGTTGATCACCTTTGTGACCATCGTTGGGAATTTACTGGTCATCATCTCCATAGGGCATTTCAAGCAACTCCACACACCAACAAACCAGCTGACTCTGTCTCTCGCTCTGTGTGACTTTCTGCTCGGGCTGTTTGTAATGCCGTTGAGTGCTGTTCGTTCCATTCAGGGCTGTTGGTACTTTGGTGATTTCTTGTGTAAGTTACACACATGCATTGACATTACTCTCAGCACCGCTTCGATTTTCCACCTCGTGAGTGTATCTGCTGAGCGCTGCTGCGCCGTGTGTGGCCCACTGACGTATCATTCCCGGATCAGTTTTCCAACGGTACTGTTAATGATCTCCACCAGCTGGCTGATCCCTGCCATAATTGGTTCCATGATCACCTTCTTCGAGCTCAACCTCCAGGGCGGCAAGGACTTCTATGAAACACGTGTACGCTGTGTAGGAGGATGCCACATCTTCTTTAGTCACGGTCCGGCAGTGGTCACCTCCCTGGTTTCCTTCTACATCCCTGGCTTCATCATTATTGGGATCTATTCGAAAATCTACATGGTGGCCCAAAACCAAGCAAGATCTATTAGTCATCAGCTGAACCAGCTGAGAAGAAGTTATTCATCGGGACGTCAGGCCCGGAAGGCTACAATAACGATTGCTATCGTGGTTGGAGTTTTCCTGGTTTGCTGGACTCCCTTTTTCCTCTGTAACATCCTGAATCCTTTTATTGGCTACACAACACCTACCATACTGATTGATGTGCTCGTTTGGTTCGGCTATGTTAATTCCACCTTAAATCCTTTTATTTATGCATTCATGTATTCTTGGTTCAGAAAAGCTATAAGGATTATAGTAACTGGGGAAATATTTCAGAACAACAGCAGCAGAAAACAGTTATACTTGTAACTAAGGCTTAATTCGGAATAGCATACTCTTACTATGAATCATTTGGGCCAATTAATTTGCTTCACAAAAGCCCTGTTTACACCTTAAGATGCGGTTTTGTCGATCAGATCACAAGTGGATGAAACGTTTTGAGCTTGTCCACTTTTGACCACTTCCAGATTTAGCCGAAAAACACATTCAACCGGTTTACTTTCCTAGTGTAAATGTTCATGTAGTTGAATGCATTCAGATAGACGTAAAAGACAGCCAACTCTCCGCCTGCTGACCTAATGCCTAAACATTATGGGAAGCGCGCTAACCAGACAGGACTTTGTCGGCTGAAGACCCAAGTTTGGGTTGAAGACGAAAAACTTAAAGCAATGTTCTCCCACCATTCCTGATTTATTTCAGAATTATATTCCAAAGTAAGAAAGACATTACAGTAATTCATGCCGGAATAACAACAGTCGATTCTATAATGGTTGCTTTACTGAAACAAGACATCCTCACAGGCAAAAGAGCCGACCAAGAAATTCGAAATTGAAAATGAAGCTTTCTGAAACAGCTGTGACGTAACGAAGCCTCACTTGCTCATTAAATCACATGCCTTTAAACAAAAGTTTCAAAACAGTGGTTCACGAAGCAGTGTTTCAAAAGTGCTGTATCTTCTACCATACATGGCAGTAGTAATCGTGAGAGCAGTGTTCATGTATGCTATTCCATGTTCAGCATTTGCAATAGAGTCAAGTTCCAACATCATATAGAACAAACTTTTTCAAAATGAATAGTTTATCCCAAAATGTGGCTGTAAAACTCAATATTTATATTTATACCAAAAAAAAAAACATAAACATAGTCTGTACAGCTTGGGCACTACATTATATTCCAAGGCCTCTGAAGTTTTATGGGATGAAATGACTGTATTTTACATTATTCATAAAAAAATATTCCCTTCAGCTCTCAAATGTCTTTTTGCATTTATCATATGGCCTCAGAAGATTCAATTGTTCTTGTTAAATCATTTTATGGTGCTTCCCTGGCAAGCTATACATTGCCATTTTGAAGCGGGCTGGTATGAGGAAATACTACATTGTACAGTGAATTTATTGCAATGCACCTAAGAGGATTCGTCATTGTCCAAAAGAGAGTCGCTGCATTAATAACTGGTTGTCAGATATTCAAACTCTGTCTGAACAGAACATGATTAAAATAGTAGTAACAAAAGCAGCTATTTGTGACATTTTCTGTGACGAAACGGTATCATAGCCATGTGTGCTATCATGATAATGCTCACTTGAATGCATTTATGCTGATGATTTATTATAATGCACTCTTGTATGATTAAATTAATACAAAATATTTATATAAATTAATATATGCATGCTGTTTATGTTGTTTTTAGAGTCCAAGGCCATCTGATACATGATTGTTTTAGTTAGATAATTCTCTCTTAATGATGCTAAACGCTTTCACTCCACTCATTTAATCTGCTGTTGAATTGGAAAGTTTGGATTAAAGTGCTGGTGTGTGTCTCTTGACTGGCATTTCATATCGCCTGGGATAAAGATCAGTGGGTGATTGTGGGTAAACATATCATACTGCACCTGATGGGTTATTAGAGCTGAGGAGGCTGTTGTTGTACTCATCCTAATGACTGACAGTGTTAATGATGGGACTTCACACGTTTGGATTTTGAGGCATGTTTGAGAGTCATTAAAATGGAGTGGTTGTAACAAGTCTCATGGGAACTTTTGCTCACCAAAATAACAGAAAACATTACATCACTGCAGAGGAGTGTGTTTCTGTGAACAGGGAGTTTGTTTAGTCCCTATGTATGTGTGTTTATGTGACAATGGACATGAAGCAAAGGCAAATGTAATTTAATGTGAATTAAATAAATTTTCATGGAATTTAAAACAAAATGTTATCATGGAATATTTGGAAAAACCTCTCATTAGACACAAAAATCCTTCATTTACTCAATTGTGTTCATTTAGGACATTTACACTCAGTTCATTGATCGGCTTCACTATCTTTTGTGCTGTTTTATACTCTTTTGAGCTTTGAAAAGTGAAATTGAATATTATTTTTTGGTTCTCAATATTATGATTATGAAAGTTTGTATGCATAGATTGTGTCTCTTTGTGAAAGAAAGGACAATATTTTGGACCTTATGTTGCTTCAATGCCAAAGACTTGTGACTCTTGGAAGTATTAGTTAGAATGGGTTAAATGATTATATATATATATATATATATATATATATATATATATAAAATAATCATCTAATAATAATAATCAAATAAATCATTAATATACACCCATATATACATATATGATATATAATCATAATCATAATATATATATATATATATATATACACACACACACTAATGAGCCAAACCATTATGACCACCTGTTTATATGCCATTGGTCCTCCAAATACTACCAAAAAGTGCCGTCCTGCCGAGGCATGGCCTCTACAAGACCCCTGAAGGTGTCCTGTGGCACCAAGACTTTCAAGTCCCAAGATCCTTTAAGTCCTGTAGGTTGCGAGGTGGACCCTCCGTGGATTGAGCTTGTTGGTCCAGCACATCACACAGACGCTCAATTGGATTGAGATTTGGGAAATATGGAGGCCAGGGCCACACCTTGAACTCTTCATCATGTTGCTCAATCCATTCCTTAACAATGTGTGAAGAGTGGCAGGCTTCTTTCACCAGGAACACCATTGTGATAAAGGGGTGTTCCTGGTCATATAAGTCAAAATATACAGTACGTCCACATGAATGGCCGGACCCAGGGTTTCCCAGCAGAACATTCCCCTTAACGTCACACTCCCTCCACCGGCTTGTCGCCATCCTAGTGCCATCACTTCCCCAGGAAATCGCCGCTCATGTTCACGGCCATCAACGTGATGTAAAGAAAGTGGGACCAGGCTGCCTTCTTCCACTGGTCCAATGGTGGACAGGTGGACAGGGGTCATCATAAGCACTCTGACTGATTTGTGACATTCTTTTTGTCACACATTCCTTCCATAACCCTCATTAAAATTTTGTGTGACTTGTCCCACAGTAGGCCTTCTGTTTGCTCCGCTGCCATTGAGCATTCGATAAGCCTTGGGTGCCAAATACCCTGTCATCGGTTTGTGGTTTGTTCCTCCTCGGACCACTCTTGGTAAATTCTCGTTTATTTTATTTCAAGTGAAAGTTTTTATGGTTTTTGTTTTAGCTAACTGTAATAACCCTGATTTTATGAGAACAACATGAATCCATTCTGTTGTGTACCAACGGTTCTGGCTGATGGTGTAATGTGTCTCCAACCCATCCACTGATCTTCAAATCAGGACACACAGTTGAAGTATTCATTTTCTCATTTGAATCTTCTGAGTTCATGTTGTTTTAGTAACTATGGGTTACACTGACAGGTGTAGGGAGGAAACCTCGAATCTGAGAGTATATATGGACAAGATTTAACTGCTCTGAGTCCATTTAGGAAGTTAAATATAGATGGGCATATATGTTCACCTTTCTTTGGACATTGGCATTTACCAACCTATCATTCACAAAATTATTTTGCTCATACGTTACCTTTTTACGGTTAAGGAAATCATCTCCGGAGCAGACGTGATGACTTCAAATGAAAACGACACTGAGAATGTGTTTCTCTGCTATCCACTCCGGTCGGACTCCTGTCCTAAAGTACATCGTCTCATTGTAGTTGAAGTGACAATGTATGTTTTCATGGTGCTGATGATCCTCATAACAGTTTTTGGGAATCTTCTGATCATCATCTCCATCTCTCACTTCAAACATCTACAGTCTCCAACTCATCTGATCGTTCGTTCTCTGGCTGCCAGCGATTGTCTGCTGGGATCTTTTGTCATGCCGTACAGCATGGTGCGATCTGTTGAAGGCTGCTGGTATCTGGGAGATTTTGTGTGTAAAGTACACTCTAGTTTAGATATGACCTTCTGTATCTCTTCCATACTGCATCTCAGTTTAATATCTGTTGACAGGTACTGGGCCATTTGTGATCCTTTAAGATACAAAATGAGGGTCACAAACAACACTGTGACTGTATTTACTACCTTCACATGGCTGTTTTCATTCATCTACAGCTTTTATGTTGTGTTTTCAGGGATAAATGCAGTTGGACTTGAGATGCTTATATTGCAGATTTCCTGTGTGGGAAATTGTGTTCTGTTTTTTAACAAACAGTGGGGTCTTATATGTCCAATTCTTACATTTTTCCTTCCTGGTACGATCATGAGCTCTCTGTATATGAAAATCTTCCATGTTGCACGAAAACATGCAAAGGTAATGTCAGAAAGAGTGACTGTACCAGCAGGAGGAGTGAAGAGCAGAAGCTCTGCTCAAAGAGAAGGAAAAGCAGCTAAAACTCTGGCCATTGTCATGGGTGTTTTTTATTTCTGCTGGCTGCCTTATTTTACTGTTACTACTCTTGATCCATTTTTCAATTATTTAACCCCAGCTGATGTTTTTGATGCTTTAGTTTGGTTTGCTTATTTTAACTCCACATGTAACCCCTTGATTTATGGATTTTTCTACCCGTGTTTTCAGAATGCATTTAAGATTCTTATATCCACTTATATCTGTGGCATTAAACATTCAAACACCTTGATTTTTGAATGAATACGACTCTCTTGCAATTTCACATGTAAGGCTAAGATCAATCTCCAAAAAACTGTTTTAAAAAATACATTTTGGAGAAATTTGTTTGTACTATGTTCAGAAAAATATGTTCAGTTATGATAAAACATACAGCCTGTTTGTGCGTATATGTGTATGAAATTAACATTTTAAATTGATTTCATACCATAGTTGGAAAAATAAATGCTATGGTAGTCAACAGGGGGCGAGATCTGTTTGGTTACTGACATTCTTCCTTTGTGTTCAGCAGAACAAAGAAATTCATACAGGTTTGGAACTTCAGGCTCCATAAATGTTGACAGAATTTTCATTTTTGGGAGAACTATCCCTTTAAGGGACAGGCACCTAAGCTCGATTAAGTCTAGCAGCTCAAAATGCGATCTCTTCAGAAATGTAAATACTGTCTACATACTGTACTGTCATAATAAAAGGCAAAAATGCCCAAAATAAATCTTTAAACTGATGCTGGCTAAACTTAAAAAAAAGAATAGAATCAGCATATTTTTTTTCGTATTTTTTAACATCTCTCATCATGGGGGTGGGGGAACGGATTCTGACTGCTGGATTGTTTGCTGTCGGATTTTGTTCCCCCATTGTTTTTACATAATGAGGTTCTAATATTTGTCAAACTGTCAAGTTGCCAAGGATATCCTTGTGGGCAACTTCGACATATAACCCCTTTGCGCTTTGGGTGACCCGAGTTCAAATCCCAGCTTGTTGACTTTTGCAGATCCCATCTCCTCTCTCTCTCACTTCACTTATTGTCTACATATGTCCTATCATAATAAAAGCCAAAAACACCCAAAAATAAATCTAGCCACATACAGAATAGAATCAGCATTTTTTAAGTCACTACATCAAGATCTCTTATGATATGGCAGGGGGAACGGATTCTGACAGTTGGATTGTGTTCCCCCCATGGGTCCTTCATAATAAGGTTCTAATATTTATCACACTGACGCTGGTTTGGTCGCTCCGATACTCTCGTGGGTAGCACACCAGCATATAGTGCTGTTGTGTTTTGGACGATCATGAGTTCAAGTCCTGGTTTATGGACTTTTGCAGATCCCATCCCCTCTCTCTCTCACTTCGCTTCCTGTCTACATACAGTCCTACGATACTAAATAGAAGAGAGGAGAGAGGCAGAGGAGAAAAGATAAACTTAAAGTGTCTTATGAGATTGGTAAATACAGTATGATCAGTTATCAGCAGGCAGTCAAGGCAGCTAAAGTGCAAAACTTTTCTGACTTAATTAATAAGCATTCTCATAATTCGAAAATATTGTACAATAAATTCTGCCCTGAATCCTTTAACAAATAATTCCCCAGACCCCACGCCAACAGCTTGTGACAACGTTTTAAAAAAATTTTACTGGCAAGACTGAGAAAATTAGAGCTAGTATTGATTCTACTAATCTTTACTCTCTAGAATTTACTCCTTGCTCTACATACACTCACCTAAAGGATTATTAGGAACACCATACTAATGCTGTGTTTGACCCCCTTTCGCCTTCAGAACTGCCTTAATTCTTTAGAAATGTTGGCCCATATTGATAGGATAGCATCTTGCAGTTGATGGAGATTTGTGGGATGCACATCCAGGGCATGAAGCTCCCGTTCCACCACATCCCAAAGATGCTCTATTGGGTTGACATCTGGTGACTGTGGGGGCCATTTTATTACAGTGACCTCACTGTCATGTTCAAGAAACCAATTTGAAATGATTCGAGCTTTGTGACATGGTGCATTATCCTGCTGGAAGTAGCCATCAGAGGATGGGTACATGGTGGTCATGAAGGGATGGACATGGTCAGAAACAATGCTCAGGTAGGCCGTGGCATTTAAACGATGCCCAATTGGCACTAAGGGGCCAAAAGTGTCACAAGAAAACATCCCCACACCATTACACCACCACCACCAGCCTGCACAGTGGTAACAAGGAATGATGGATCCATGTTCTCATTCTGTTTACGCCAAATTCTGACTCTACCATCTGAATGTCTCAACAGAAATCGAGACTCATCAGACCAGGCAACATTTTTTCAGTCTTCAACTGTCCAATTTTGGTGAGCTTGCGCAAATTGTAGCCTCTTTTTCCTATTTGTAGTGGAGATGAGTGGTACCAGGTGAGGTCTTCTGCTGTTGTAGCCCATCCGCCTCAAGGTTGTGCGTGTTGTGGCTTCACAAATGCTTTGCTGCATACTTCGGTTGTAACGAGTGGTTATTTCAGTCAAAGTTGCTCTTCTGTCAGCTTGAATCAGTCGGCCCATTCTCCTCTGACCTCTAGCATCAACAAGGCATTTTCGCCCACAGGACTGCCGCATACTGGATGTTTTTTCCTTTCACACCATTCTTTGTAAACCCTAGAAATGGTTGTGCGTGAAAATCCCAGTAACTGAGCAGGTTGTGAAATACTCAGACCGGCCCGTCTGGCACCAACAACCATGCCACGCTCAAAATTGCTTAAATCACCTTTCTTTCCAATTCTGACATTCAGTTTGGAGTTCAGGAGATTGTCTTGACCAGGACCTCACCCCTAAATGCATTGAAGCAACTGCCATGTGATTGGTTGATTAGATAATTGCATTAATGAGAAATTGAACAGGTGTTCCTAATAATCCTTTAGGTGAGTGTATTTTTCTAATTTTAAACTTCTTTCTCTTTCTGATCTTTTAGATATATTTCAGCACTTGAGACCTACTATTTGCACATTAGATGTCATTCCCTCTTGTCGTCTTCTCCAGGTTATGGATGTTGTGGGCACAATAATTTTATGTATGATTAATAGTAGTTTAGTCAATAATGCATTGTTTTCTACGGTATATTACTGGAAAACAGCATGTTACTGTTTTTTTTTATAGCAGTTTTTTACAGTGCACATTTCCTTCATCATCTATGGCTTTGGACACACCATGTATAAAACTATATTTCATATTTACTTTCATATTGTATTTCATGTTTTATTTTTCATATTCCACTGATCCACTAATCTTCAAATCAGGGCACACAGTTGAAGTATTCATTTTCTCATTTTAATCTGCTGAGTTCATGTTGTTTTTGTAACTATGGGTTACACTGACAGGTGTAGGGAGGTTACCTCGAATCTGAGAGTATATATGGACAAGACTGAGCAAATTTAGAGAGTTAAACTAGATGGGCATGTTCTACACCTTTCTTTGGATATTGGTCTTCTCCAAACCATAATTTACTAAATAATTTTGTTTTACTTTGGTTTATAAATGTCTGCCTTTTTATTGTTTCAAAGAAAATCACCTCAGCATCTGAAGCAGACGTGATGACTTCAAATGAAACTGACACTGAGAATGTGCTTCTCTGCTATCCACTCCTACTGGACTCCTGTCCGAAATTGCATCGTCTAATTGTAGTTAAAGTGGCAATGTATGTTTTCATGGTACTGATGATCCTCATAACAGTTTTTGGGAATCTTCTGATCATCATCTCCATCTCTCACTTCAAACATCTACAGTCTCCAACTCATCTGATCGTTCGTTCTCTGGCAACATGTGATTGTCTGCTGGGATCTTTGATCATGCCGTACAGCATGGTGCGATCTGTTGAAGGCTGCTGGTATCTGGGAGATTTTGTGTGTAAATTGCATTTTAGTTTAGACATGACCTTCTGTATCTCTTCCATTCTGCACCTCAGTTTAATATCTGTTGACAGGTACTGGGCCATTTGTGATCCTTTAAGATACAAAATGAGGGTCACAAACAACACTGTGACTGTATTTACTACCTTCACATGGCTGTTTTCATTTCTCTACAGCTTTTCTGTTGTGTTTTCAGGGATAAATGCAGTTGGACTTGAGATGCTTATATTGCAGATTTCCTGTGTGGGAAGTTGTGTTCTGTTTTTTAACAAACAGTGGGGTCTTATATGTCCAATTCTCACATTTTTCCTTCCCGGAATGATCATGAGCTCTCTGTATATGAAAATCTTCCATGTTGCACGAAAACATGCAAAGGTTATGTCAGAAAGAGTCACTGTACCAGCAGGAGGAGTGAAGAGCAGAAGCTCTGCTCAAAGAGAAGGAAAAGCAGCAAAAACTCTGGCCATTGTCATGGGTGTTTTTTATCTCTGCTGGCTGCCTTTCTTTACTGTTACTGCTGTCGACCCTTTTCTCAATTATTTAACCCCAGCTGCTGTTTTTGAGGCTGTAATTTGGTTTGCATATTTTAACTCCACATGTAACCCCTTAATCTATGGATTTTTCTACCCGTGTTTTCAGAATGCATTTAAGATTCTTATATCCACTTATATCTGTGGCATCAAACATTCAAACACCTTGATTTTTGAATGAATACGACACACACTTATTTCAAGCATCACAAAAAAGTTTTGTTTTTATGTAGTTCTTTTTAGTTTATATATGTTTAAACCATTTTGCAAATGTTTCTGTTTCTTACGAACTTTCTGCATTTACTGGAAGCAGTGATCTGAACATTTTTATTAATCCGGTGGAAAAGAGAGACTTGGACTTGACACATGCAGGGCTAAAATCAATCTTCAAAAAACCTACATTAAAACATACATTTTTAGAGAAATTTCATAAATCTGTTTGCACTATTTGAAAAATATGTTCAGTTATAATAAAACATTATATATAGCCTGAATTTTTGTGAAATTAACATTCATTTTAAATGAAAAAGCTCTCCCTTTAAATAAAGATTCACATTTTTGCTTTGATTTCTGGTTATTGTCAAATTTTTATTTTATCTCGACCATTTTTCAATTATTTAACCCCAGCTGTTTTTGTGTTTGCACCCCTAACAGAAAATGCCCTGTTTTGAATTCACATCTTCAATGTGTGAGATTAGAATAAAATAAATAAATAACATTGCTTTTTTATAATAGTGACACATATATACAAAATAAACAAATAACAAAACAAAAATAAGTGGCAGCCCCTCACAAAAAAGTCCCAGGCCTTCATGAAGCCGATGGATAGCTAGGAATGTTTCAGTTTAGTTTTTGCCAACCCTGGGTTTTAGGCATCATGAAAGTGGCTCAGCTTTTAGTGGTGTTTGTCACAATGGTCACTCACACTCCATGGCTAAGCTGCTCCAGTGCAGGTTATGTTCTGGGTAAGAGATCACAAACTGAAATTGGACCAATCAGCTGTGAGCAAAGGGACACATGATGCAATAAAGTCACTCCCCCAGTTTCTGTTGATCCAAATTAAAGGTCACTACTTAGTAAAATATTTTTGAAGACAAAATTGGCTGGCTTTTAGTGAAGATTATTTATTATAATTATTTTATATAAGTTATGTATGATTTATATAATTATTATACTCCTAATCCATTACACATACGCAATTTTAGTTTAACAATTATTATTAAGCATTTAGTTTAAATTAAAATAAATATATACCGATAATATATAAAATAAGGAATCAATAGATAATGCTTTAAAAATGACTAGTCTCTACATGTCCTACATGAACAAACTTCTCAACTTTTACCTACATTGATATAGCAAAATATTTTCTTTTTAATGTGTAAATGCATTTATATACTTAATATTCTTCAATCTCTTAATCTTCAGCAGAAGAGAGAACTGACTCACAGTTTCTCTATGTTTTAAAGCATGTGCTTCTCGCTACTAATGTCACACTTTCATATGCATGAGCTCCGTGAACTCAGGATCAAAGCCTGAGTTGACAGAGAAAGTTGGCGATTTGCGTCATAGTACCAACAAAGCCTGAATTGGTTTGGTTTTGTCAACTCAAAACTAATCCCGTTGTTTTGAATACAAACATGGTATCCTCTCTCATCCTTCACTGTCATCACTCCTTCTTCTATCCTCCATGAACTCCTCCATGGGACTCGAGACCGGTGTGACTTGCAGGTGTCGCTCATTAATACTCGTTCCACCAGCCTCGCTCCACTCCCACAGCTCTCAGCCTCGCCCTTCTCATTCCACCAACCAATAGTAGGAAAGCCCACTAAAAACCTACAGCCCGGGGTACAATCAGAGAACTAGCGGCGATGAAAGCTGACTGTCTTGTCGCCTTTTGTCAGCTGAGCTTGAACACACCAAAAATACGACTGTCAACTAGCACGTGTTCATCGTGTATGGAAATATCTGCCTATATCAGCAGGTATCAATAGTTTAATTTCGTCGTTCAAAAAGGGAAACCAAAACTATATACAAACAGTATACAAAGCAGCGCTTGCTTACAATTTTCACTTACTTTGTTCCAGTCTGCTCATGTTTTTATGAAAATATTCGCGCAATGTAATACTCAGGTAAGATGACGTACATTTTTACCAGCCTTCTGTCTGTACCGTCTTGACTTCTTTGTTTACTTTCATCACTCTCGATTTTATTCACATGCATGGACTTGTTTACCAAGCTGAACAGCCAATCAGAGTTCTCTCTCTCACCGATGGCACGATGCTGATTCAACATGATGAATTGGGCCAAAAAACTTAGACGACGTCCGACTACAGCCAACAGTGCGGAGTACACCAAAAAAAATAAGCCGACATGGCATACACTAATACAGCAATTCGAACAACACCAGGGTGAGTAAATTAAGACTTAATCTTCATTTTAGGGTGAACTGTACTTTCAATGTTTCTCGTACAACAGCAGAAATGGCTAAATCAAAGAGAGTTGGGCAACTTTGTAGTGGAACCAGTGAAGATAAAAGACATTAAATATCTGAAGATCTGATTAATCAACTCCACAAACAACATTACCAGATTCACTCATTACTGACCAGACTGACTTTATTTTCAGATGTCTACAGAAATGTCTTTTATCTTCAGTTGATTTCATCTAAGACTGTGGCTGAGGTAGTTGTAGTTCTTGTGTTTCTATTTTCTTCAGTGATTCTGCTTGTTAACAGCAGGTGTTCATCATTAATGTTCAATCATCACTTAATTAATTGTTTATCTCATTAACTTTAACTCCGCTTCAGTGTTACTTTAACTCTATTTAGAGAGGGACCAAATGTTATCTGAGTAGAGTTGATTTAACTCTGGGGTTTTTAATGTGTATGCCTTCAAACTTTGGAAAAGGAGTATTTATGGCACATGTTCTATGCAATTGAGATGACAGAAAAACACGACATACATTTCTAGTTTCAAAATTATTTGTTCTTCTGATAAAAGTATCAGCTGTATATACAAAGTGATTTACATTTGGTTTTTGACCACTGAAAATGTGTACAATTTACCAACTTACTCATGGAGTCACATTGAGAACTCCATATATGTGGGGTTGAACCATCGAGGGCCTTTAAAATGAAGATACCAAAAGGAAAGTTTGTAAATGTAACGATGAGCGAGTCAGCGGGTAGAAATCCAAACACAGCTTTATTACAATCGTAGTCAGAAAGGCAATGGTCAACTCAACAGCAAAACAGCAGTAGCAGGGAAAAGACAGTCTCGTGGTAAATATACAGGCGAAGGGTCAGAGGCAGGCAAATAAACATCAAAAAACAAGAAACAGGCAGGATCCGAAAACAGGCAAAACAAGACAGGGAAAACACTTAGATATATCACAGTGGAACAATACTTCGCAAGGTGGGTGTGTGTGAGTGGTGCTTTTATAGTGGTGAGATATGAATCAGGTGTGAAGGTAACCTGTTACAGCTGGCAGGGTGATCAGTGACTGGGTGAGGGGCTTATGGGAAATGTAGTGTGGTGTATGGAGTCCATGATGTGAGCGGGCGACCTCTGGTGGCAGGTGGATGGAACATGACGGAGCGGATTCATTACAGTTCAGAACCAGAATCTAAAAGGATATTAAGATATCTTTAATACTTCTTGAGTTACAGGCATGCAAACTTGAGGCACAAAATACAAGAAGTGCTTTTTTTTTTTTTTTTACCATTTTTGAACTGTCACCGTTGGCATATAATGAAACAAAGATTGCGAAAGTCAACAGATTTTACTAACAGACCTACCAATCTCTGTGTAAAAATAAAATAATGATGTGCCATCTAAATTGGCTCCAAATCTCCAAATTTTTGACCCCCTTCTATAAAATAGTGAATTACTCGAATACATCTATGACATTTAATATTTTGGCTTTCATCACTATTATGTCACACATCTCCTCACACATCATATTATGTTTGTCTTTCAACAGAAAAAATATTAACAAAATCAAAAATTTGAGCCGGGGACCTCTGGTTGATTTGACACGGAATGACCCAATTATTTTTTTTTATTTTTTGTAATATCTTTCACTAGCTGGGGGGGCAACCTCAATCTCCATTAAAGGACAGAAACGGGGAAGTAGTTTTTTTATTATTATTTTATTTGAATCTCTTGAGTTCATGTTGTTTTTGTAACTATGGGTTACACTGACAGGTGTAGGGCGGACACCTTGAATCTGGGAGTATATATGAACAAGACTGAACTGCTCTGAGTCCATTTAACAAATTAGCCTATATTGTGGGGGCATGTACTGTATTTATATTAATCTGTCTTTGGATATTTGTCTTTACCGTATCATTATTTATGAAATAATTCTGGGCTCAATTTGGTCAATATTTGTGTGTCTTTTTACATTTACCAAACAAATATTGTATTTTAATCCTGCATATAAGTCATTATCTGGAGCAGACGTGATGATTTCCAATGAAACTGACATTTACTCTGAGAATGTGTTTCTCTGCTATCCACTCCTGCCGGACTCCTGTCCAAGAGCTCATCGTCTTGCTGTCCTTAAAGTGGCAATGTACGCTATCATGGTGCTGATGATCCTCACAACAGTTTTTGGGAATCTCCTGATCATCATCTCCATCTCTCACTTCAAACATCTACAGTCTCCAACTCACATGATCGTTCAGTCGCTGGCAGCGTGTGACTGTCTGCTGGGATCTTTTGTCATGCCGTACAGCATGGTGCGATCTGTTGAAGGCTGCTGGTATCTGGGAGATTTTGTGTGTAAAGTACATTCTAGTTTGGACATGACTTTCAGCATTTCTTCCATACTGCACCTCAGTTTAATATCTGTTGACAGGTACTGGGCCATTTGTGATCCTTTAAGATACAAAATGCGGGTCACAAACAACACTGTGGCTGTATTTATTATCTTCACATGGCTGTTTTCATTTGTGTACAGCTTTTCTGTTGTGTTTTCAGGGGTGAACAGCATTGGTTTGGAAGAACTTATATTGCAGATTTCTTGTTTTGGTGGCTGTGTTCTGTTTTTTAACAAAGAATGGGGCTTAATTTGTGCACTTTTTGTGTTCCTAATTCCAGGAACCATCATGAGCTCTCTGTACTTGAGCATCTTCAATGTTGTGAAAAAACATGCAAAGGTTCTGTCCGTTGCCCCGACTGTAGGTGGTAATTGTCAAACCTCATCACAGAGAGAGAGAAAAGCAGCTAAAACTCTGGCCATTGTCATGGGTGTTTTTTATCTCTGCTGGCTGCCTTTTTTTACCGCCACTGCTATTGACCCTTTCCTTAATTTTGTGACTCCTGGTGATGTTTTTGATGCTTTGGTTTGGTTCGGATACTTTAACTCCACCTGTAACCCCTTGATCTATGGTTTCTTCTATCCTCGCTTTCAGAAGGCCTTTAAGACTCTCATATCCACTTATATCTGTGGCATCAGTGAGTCGCACACCTTGACATTTGAATGAATATGAATTATACAACCTTTATCAGTCATTTAATTATGTACATACATGTATATAAATATATAATACATTTTGTACTTTATTACCCACTAGTCCAAGTATGATTAAACATTTTGCTTGTTTAAGTTTTCTTGAACTCCCAATAAAATGTATTTTGGCCTGTCGTCTGGTGAAGGGTCTTCCAGTCTTTTGTAATGATTTAAATGGAAGCAAATGTAAGTCAAGTTCAGTGACCATTACCAATACATCAACCGAAAAAAAAAAAAGATTATTTTACATTTTACATCTACACACACACACAATCAAATTGGTCTTCCATTGTAAAATAATAAAAAAAATCCTTGTTTGTCATGTAAAGAATAAAAATGTTTTCTAATAAGCTAATGACTCGTAATAGTTTATCTGTATCTGTAAGTATAATGGGTTGATTTGATGTGACAAGCGAGAGTCAATCTCTCTGGAACCTGTTTCATAATAAAACTATACGAATGACGTTCAACTTTGAGAGCCTTTGAGAGTCGCACTGTCATTAAGAGTGAGAAATGATAATAAGTCTCCTGGGTATACTGTTGTAGACTAAACACAAACATTGCATCATAACCTTTTGCATCATTCGTTCGTTCGTGTGTGTGTGTGTTTGTGTGTGTGTGTGTGTGTGTGTGTACAGTATGAATGAGTGACATTTATGGAAGACCAAACATTGTGAGCAATTGCAGCTACTGGTAATTCACAAATGTATATCTGATAATGATTTTCAATTTATAGTGGGTTTCAAAGTATACCATTTGGAGAGATGTTAAAATTAAAGGAAAGTTTCTTTACATAAAGGACACAATTACTTATATGTATATATAGTACTGTGCAAAAGTTTTAGGCAGGTGTGAAAAAATGCTGTAAAGTAAGAATGCTTTCAAAAATAAACTTGGTAATAGATTATATTTATCAATTAACAAAATGCAAAGTGAGTGAACAGAAGAAAAATCTAAATCAAATCCATATTTGGTGTGACCACCCTTTACCTTCAAAACAGCATCAATTCTTCAAGGTAAACTTGCACAAAGTCAGGGATTTTGTAGGCATATAGTTAGGTGTATGATTAAACAATTATACCAAACAGGTGCTAATGATCATCAATTCAATATGTAGGTTGAAACACAATCATTAACTGAAACAGAAACAGCTGTGTAGGAGGAATAAAACTGGGTGAGGAACAGCCAAACTCAGCTAACAAGGTGAGGTTGCTGAAGACAGTTTACTGTCAAAAGTCATACACCATGGCAAGACTGAGCACAGCAACAAGACACAAGGTAGTTATACTGCATCAGCAAGGTCTCTCCCAGGCAGAAATTTCAAGGCAGACAGGGGTTTCCAGATGTGCTGTCCAAGCTCTTTTGAAGAAGCACAAAGAAACAGGCAACGTTGAGGACCGTAGACGCAGTGGTCGGCCAAGGAAACTTACTGCAGCAGATGAAAGACACATCATGCTTACTTCCCTTCGCAATCGGAAGATGTCGAGCAGTGCCATTAGCTCAGAATTGGCAGAAAACAGTGGGACCCTGGTACACCCATCTACTGTCCGGAGAAGTCTGGTCAGAAGTGGCCTTCATGGAAGACTTGCGGCCAAAAAGCCATACCTCCGACGTGGAAACAAGGCCAAGCGACTCAACTATGCACGAAAACACAGGAACTGGGGTGCAGAAAAATGGCAGCAGGTGCTCTGGACTGATGAGTCAAAATTTGAAATATTTGGCTGTAGCAGAAGGCAGTTTGTTCGCCGAAGGGCTGGAGAGCGGTACACGAATGAGTGTCTGCACGCAACAGTGAAGCATGGTGGAGGTTCCTTGCAAGTTTGGGGCTGCATTTCTGCAAATGGAGTTGGGGATTTGGTCAGAATTAATGGTATCCTCAATGCTGAGAAGTACAGGCAGATACTTATCCATCATGCAATACCATCAGGGAGGCATCTGATTGGCCCCAAATTTATTCTGCAGCATGACAACGACCCCAAACATACAGCGAAAGTCATTAAGAACTATCTTCAGTGTAAAGAAGAACAAGGAGTCCTGGAAGTGATGGTATGGCCCCCACAGAGCCCTGATCTCAACATCATCGAGTCTGTCTGGGATTACATGAAGAGAGAGAAGCAACTGAGGCTGCCTAAATCCACAGAGGAACTGTGGTTAGTTCTCCAAGATGTTTGGGCCAACCTACCTGCCGAGTTCCTTCAAAAACTGTGTGCAAGTGTACCTAGAAGAATTGATGCTGTTTTGAAGGCAAAGGGTGGTCACACCAAATATTGATTTGATGTAGATTTTTCTTCTGTTCACTCACTTTGCATTTTGTTAATTGATAAATATAAACTATTAACATGTCTATTTTTGAAAGCATTCTTACTTTACAGCATTTTTTCACACCTGCCTAAAACTTTTGCACAGTACTGTATATATATATATATATATATATATACATTATGTTGAATGCTTACTTTTCATTTCGAAGGAAAAACCTGACCTCTTTACGTTTTACATTCGTATAAATTATACTCTAAATCTTAGGCTCATATAGTTCAAATAAATCATGGTGCAGCAAAAACACAATCAGTTAGTTCATAGAAGGACTCTATCCGAATAAAGCATTTAATGAACTTAACTAAACTGAGAAAACATTTTCAACATAGTATATTTTTAAGGACTTGTTTTGCTTTAAGTGATTCAAATGAATTTCAGGCTTGAGTGGGATTTGAACTCAGGTCTCCTGTGTCAAATGTTTAAAACCATGATTATGTTTTTCTGTAGGCCAAAACCTAGAAACAAGTTAGCATTTTAGCACTTCCTGTTCCATCGTTCTGAAGTCAATATGTTTTTGGTTAAGTGCTTGAAATAAGGTCTGTAGTGAACACAAGCTCAAGATATTGTCACATTTTTATTCTCACATCAGTAATGCCCTCTTGTTTTTTTGTTAAAGCTTTTACTTGTCTTGTAAAAGGTGGTTGCTAACAAGTGTCTAAATGGGACTAGCGAGATTGTCAGGGACATTAAACATCAAACAGGAAAACTCATCTACACGCTACTCTACTTTCACAGCCTTGTTGTGTTTATAATCACACTCTTGCAAACTATTACAACTCGAACTGCATTCATGATCGTGGGTTAGTTCGTTTATTGCCTACGTTTAGCTTTTGACTTCTGCCGATTGTATTTAAGCTTCAAAATTCATAAAAGTTTTTCTGCAGTAGTCTAAAAGCCAATGGAAAAATCCTTTTGGGTGTTGAGGAAACTTCCAGGTTGGCCTACAAAAATAATCACTGCAGAAAATGCAGACTGCTGTAACCATTAGGGAAGGCAGGAGACGCAGGTTGAAAATAAACTGAAGGGTTTATTATGAAGATAGACGGATAACATGAGGCACAGTGTACTACACGCACAAACAATTACAGACAAGGACGGATACAAGGGGAGGAACTTAAATACACACACAGATGACGAGGGTTAAACGGAAACAGGTGATGACAATTAAACTAATTAGACAAGGTGAAGACTAGAACTAAACACGACAAGACAGGACTGGATGACATATGTGACATAACGCCCCGAAAGGCGAAAAGGCAGGAAAGGCGCGTCCTCGCACCGTAAGAGGAAGAAGGCGGAGGTTTTGGAGGAGGGCGTGGAGCTGGAGACGGACAGTGCACGGGTGGCGATGGCCGCCGCCATGGTGGAGCTGACAGTGGGAGGAGCCAGGGAGGAGTCCAGACTGTGGGGTGGGATGACGTGCTGGGGCCGATCGATGGCGGCGGAACCATGGCAGTGGGTGGAGGAACCGACAGAGCTTCTTGGCCGACGGACCTCGGCGTCGCCGCCGACCCGGAAGTTTGGCGCCGAGCCGCTGACACGCAGGACCGAGGAGCCGACGCTGGTTTGGCAGACCGGGATGAAGCTGTGGTGATGGAGGACGACAGGGAGGTTGACGGGAGGGAGGAGCTTGCTGACGGCGTAGGGGTGACGGGTGGAGGTGTAGCCGCCAACCCGGAAGTCCGTGACGGAAGCTGTGCGTCGACCCCCGGAGGCCGAACTGGAGGACCGAGGGAGCCCAGCGGAACCTCCGGGCTGACGGGCCGAGGAGGTGATGAGGAAGCTGTGGGTCGAGGTGCAGGTGACGGGCTGAAGGGTCTAGGTGGTGATGTGGGCCTGGAGGCCTGAAGGTAAGCCGGTGACTCCGCCTCGAGCCTTGCTGGTGAAAGGACAGCCTGAGGTGCTGGAGAGGAGCCACACGGGGCAAGCGGCGGGGGCAGAGCCGAGGAGCTGGTCGTCAGCAGCGGTGGCCACGGATCCAGGGGGCTGACTGGGATCAGCGGAGGAAACAGGAGGAGATCTCCGGACGGGACCGGGAATGAAGACACAAGGGCGGGTATTTGGGTGGGGAAAGGATCCGCAGCCCACTGCTTGATGATGTTGTGGACCGCTCCTGGCTCTGAGATGGACAGTTCTGCTCGCTTCGCCACCAGGGCCCCGAAGTCGTCAATGTCCGCTCCGGCCTCGGAGCGCACCCCGGGCTGCCAAGCGGAGGCGGAGCGTTCTCCGTTCTTGCACCTCCAGACCCAGTAGTCCAGGTGTGGTAGAGCCTCCGGGCTTAGTAGCAGCTGCAGCGAGGGTGATTCCATAATATCCATTATCTCGCGTTGAGAGGTCTGTAATTCTGTAACCATTAGGGAAGGCAGGAGACGCAGGTTGAAAATAAACTGAAGGGTTTATTATGAAGATAGACGGATAACATGAGGCACAGTGTGCTACACGCACAAACAATTACAGACAAGGACGGATACAAGGGGAGGAACTTAAATACACACACAGATGACAAGGGTTAAACGGAAACAGGTGATGACAATTAAACTAATTAGACAAGGTGAAGACTAGAACTAAACACGACAAGACAGGACTGGATGACATATGTGACAACTGCCAAAGAAAATTATGTATTATATTAAAATTATTAATAGTATATATTGACATTAAATTACATTGTGTTTCATGTGAATATACACAAATTCTCATTCCAGTTCAAACATATAAATAGTCCAAATCCCACTAAATGGTACAGTAAAGTCATAAACAGGCTACTTCTTAAGCCTGGCTTGATGAAACTGATTTTAGGTGAACTAAAATATTATCTTCTCTTTTAAATTATTTGCTTCAGTTTTGCCGTTTTTCTTTTTCTCATGGGCTGAATTTGTGGTGTGGCCACTCTTCTAGGTGGGAAATGAAAAACAAAATTACAGAATTACATTTCGATAGATAGATTTTTTGTCATTTTGTCGCCACCTGGGGTCACCTCATGTACCACGATTAGTAACAATGATGCACATCGTTAGCATATTCAAATATGTTTATGAGAGTCAGGGCGTTGCCGGTTTTGAAACTGAGTGTATATAACTCAAACTGAGCTGCTGAAACCATAGACTATATGTAGTTCCTTATGTGCATGTACTGTATATTTTCGTTGTTTTTTGGTCTCTGTCTGACTGTGGTTGATTCCCGTCAGAGTTTCAATGATATTTTATTTTTTACATTTACAAAGGAAACATTGTGTTTTGATCCTGCCTATCAGTTTATATCTTCGTAATGACCTCAAATGAAACTGACATTTACTCTGAGAATGTGTTTGTCTGCTATCCACTCCTGCCGGACTCCTGTGCAAGAGCTCATCGTCTTTCTGTCCTTAAAGTAGCAATGTACGCTATCATGGTGCTGATGATCCTCATAACAGTTTTTGGGAATCTCCTGATCATCATCTCCATCTCTCACTTCAAACATCTACAGTCTCCAACTCATCTGATCGTTTGCGGTCTGGCTGCCAGCGATTGTCTGCTGGGATCTTTTGTCATGCCGTACAGCATGGTGCGATCTGTTGAAGGCTGCTGGTATCTGGGAGATTTTGTGTGTAAAGTGCACTCTAGTTTGGACATGACTTTCAGCATTTCTTCAAAAATGCATCTCGGATTAATATCTGTTGACAGGTACTGGGCCATTTGTGATCCTTTAAGATACAAAATGAGGGTCACAAACAACACTGTGACTGTATTTACTACCTTCGCATGGCTGTTTTCATTTCTCTACAGCTTTTCTATTGTGTTTTCAGGGGTGAACACAGTTGGTTTGGAGTCGTTTATCATGCAGGTTTACTGTGTGGGAAGTTGTGTTCTGTTTTTTAACAAACAGTGGGGTCTTATTTGCTCACTTCTCACATTCTTCATCCCCTGTACGACCATGAGCTCTCTGTATATGAAAATCTTAAATGTTGCACAAAAACATGCAAAGGTTATGTCAGAAAGAGTGACTGTTCCAGCAGGAGGATTGAAGAGCCAAAGCTCTGCTCAAAGAGAAGGAAAAGCAGCTAAAACTCTGGCCATTGTCATGGGTGTTTTTTATCTCTGCTGGCTGCCTTTTTTTGTCGCCACTGCTGTTGATCCTTTTATCAATTTTGCGACTCCTGTTGATGTTTTTGATGCTTTGGTTTGGTTCGGATACTTTAACTCCACCTGTAACCCCTTGATCTATGGTTTTTTCTACCCTCGCTTTCAGAAGGCCTTTAAGACTCTCATATCCACTTATATCTGTGGCTGCAATGATCCAAGCACCTTGATACTTGAATGAATTATTGACAAAACTGAAATACTGCTATTTAGGTGCAAAAATAAAGGGTACTCTTGTTAGTGCTATTTTGTTTTAGGATCTGCAAATATATGTTCACAATGACATGTGATTTTTTTTCTAAAACCTGCAATTCACTTCTGTGTTCAATGAAGCATTCAAGTTATTTTAGCTTTCAGCTTAATATTTATTGGGATTATTTAAATGCTTAATGTTGGGTAAGACTTGTTTTTACTCAGCTATTACTATTAAAAAATAGTCCTGTCTTCTGAATTCTGTCTTTAAGTATTCATCAGTCTTTATCTCTTATCCAGATAAAACTGTATTACAGTTTTTCTCAATCGCTTTGGCTCAATTCTGGAATGAGACTTTTTATTCTCTCTAAAAAGCAAGTTCAGGCCTCTGAACAATTAGTTTCTTGTTCACATCAGATTTGGATTTCTTATTGATTTAAGCTATTTGCCTGTGTTTTGGCATATGTGTGCAAAAGAGTAAATGCAATTATCTACAATTTGCACAATAACTAAATGCACATGCTTCGTTGACTGATGAGTTGATTCTCTGTGAAACTGTCAAACTCTTTACAACTTCTAAACATTCTTTCATCTACGATAACAGACGGCTCCACAGATAAAATGATCAATTCATTTGGGCTTGTGTAACCCCTCTACCCAGGTCCAACCCGCCCCACTCAACGCAGGACTCAAACCCGGGTCTCTGGCACGGGAGTCAGACACTTTAACAAGTATGCATGTTTATTCCACAAATGCCTATGAAATGGAATATTTGTAATGTCTGTTGAAACGGCCCGCCATTGTAATGAAATAAGAATCATAATCTTACCAATCAACCAAGTTTGGAAGCACAGTAGGCAATATAGAGTTTGCCCAGCACAATCACTACCATTTCTGAACATGCAGGAACATCTGAATAAACGGCAGTTTATTTTTGTAGAAATATGTTACATATAAACTGAAAATTCACAGTTTCTTATAGTGGAAGAACAGTAGGAAGATATGTAAGGGTGTTTGGTGTCAGGGTAAGACATACTATAACAGAATATGTAAAAATAAACCAAGAACTGTAAATTTTCAGTTTACATGTAACACATTTCTACAAAAATAAGTGTGCTGTGTAAATAAAAATGTTTGGTCCCACTTTATATCAGGTGTCTAACATTCACTATAAATGAATCATTTGATACAATACACTTGAGTACATAAATTTTTACATTGTACTTATTTTAAAACATAACAAAAATACAGCTATAATTACACTGTTGAGCCTTCTGTTACCCCTTAACCCAGCCTTAAACCTACCCATACCACCAAACCTGTCCCTCACCTAACCCGTATCCACCTCAATAGCAGCACAAGTGTTTTGCAATACAATAGGAACACAATAAATACACAGTATTTATTTTTTGATGTAAGTACATAAGGACACCTAATATAAAGTGTGACCAAATGTCCATTTTCTTGGTAACACTTTACAATAAGGTTCATTGGTTAACATGAACTAATAGTGAACTGCACTTATACGGCATTTATTAATCTTTGTTAATGTTAATATCAACATTTACTAATACTTTATTAAAATATAGTTAACATTAGTTAATGCTCTGTGAACTAACATGAATTAACAAGGAACAACTGTATTTTCATTAACTAACATTAACGAAGATTAGTAAATACAGTAACAAATGTGTTGCTCATGGTTAGTTCATGTTAGTTATTACATTAACTAATGTTTAACTAATGAACCTTATTGTAAAGTGTTAAAATAAAAAGATCAGGGTAGCACTTTATTTTCAAGTCCTGTTCCCCATGTATGTACTATGTACTTATTACAGAAATTATAATAACTGGGTAATAACTAGGTACTAACCCTGAACCTACACCTAAACCTAACCTTAACCCCTGTAGTTACCTTATATTATTCAGTATTTTAATAGGCAAGTACACTGTGAGTACATGCAAATACACACACTGTAAAATAAAGCACAACCAAGATCAGTGTGAGACAGAAGAGGATTCAGCCAGACAAAAAACAGTGTAGAAAACGGTTGTAACACAGTTCGTAAGAACGGGAAGAAGGAGGCGGGAACCGGCGAACATTCAACATACTTTAATATCCAAATAAACAAACAATAAAACGAAAGTAAAATGGCGGCAGTTCCTCACGGCAACTGCCGCCCACACAAACATAATAAAACACAACATAAAGTCCAGGCCTGGTCCTCTCTTGTCCTTCACTGTAGTCGCTCCTCTTTTATGCTTCCGGAGCTCCTCCGTGAGAGATACGAGACCGGTGTAGCACGCAGATGACGCTCATTATCACTCGCGTCACCGGCCTCGCGCCGTTCCCTCACGGCTCTCGCTCGCCCTGCTCGTCACAACGGTCAACTAAACATTACAAAATACGTGCAATTTGTATATAACAAATATTTCCATAGTGAAAAAAACATCTAAATTTTTTGACCAGTGTGGCGCACAATGACAAAAAGACTTTTTATTTTGGTGGCATTGGCCAATTTACTGACACAAAAACTATGTTTTGAAGCATGAATTAAGTGTGTTGGGTGAGTAACTGCATTTTGCTGTCATGCAATAGCGTTCTGATGTTTTAGCAAACAGTTTTTGCACTTGAATGTTAAGACTGTTTCGAAAAATGTGCCAAAGTGATTGAGAAAAACTAATATATGCAGATTCACATTCCAGTTCAAACACATAAATAATCCAAATCCTAGTCATAAACAGGCTTAAGCCTGGTCTGATGACCTGATTTTTGAGGTGAAATAATATATTATCTTGTCTTTTATATTGCTCGCCTCAGTTTTGCTGTTTTCTTTTTCTCATGGGCTAAATTGGTGTGGTCACTCTTCTAGGTGAGAAATGAAAAGCAAAACAGACAGACATTTTGTCGCCACCTGGGATCACCTCACGTACCACAATTAGTTGTTGCACTATCGTTAGCATATTCAAATATGTTTATGAGAGTCAGGGTGTCACCTGTTTGGGGTATATATATAACTCAAACTGAGCTGCTGAATCCATAGACTATATGTAGTTCCTTATGTGCATGTACTGTATATTTTTGTTGTTTTTTGGTCTCTGTCTGACCGTGGTTGATTCCCGTCAGAGTTTCAATGATATCTGTGTGATTTTTTTTTTTTTACATTTACAAAGGAACCATTGTGTTTTGATCCTGCCTATCAGTTTATATCTTCGTAATGACCTCAAATGAAACTGACACTGAGAATGTGTTTGTCTGCTATCCACTCCTGCCGGACTCCTGTCCAAGAGCTCATCGTCTTACTGTCCTTAAAGTAGCAATGTATGCTATCATGGTGCTGATGATCCTCACAACAGTTTTTGGGAATCTCCTGATCATCATCTCCATCTCTCACTTCAAACATCTACAGTCTCCAACTCATCTGATCGTTCAGTCGCTGGCAGCGTGTGACTGTCTGCTGGGATCTTTTGTCATGCCGTACAGCATGGTGCGATCTGTTGAAGGCTGCTGGTATCTGGGAGATTTTGTGTGTAAAGTACATTCTAGTTTGGACATGACTTTCTGTATCTCTTCCATACTGCATCTCAGTTTAATATCAGTTGACAGGTACTGGGCCATTTGTGATCCTTTAAGATACAAAATGAGGGTCACAAACAACACCGTGACTGTATTTACTACCTTCGCATGGCTGTTTTCATTTCTCTACAGCTTTTCTATTGTGTTTTCAGGGGTGAACACAGTTGGTTTGGAGTCATTTATCATGCAGGTTTACTGTGTGGGAAGTTGTGTTCTGTTTTTTAACAAACAATGGGGTCTTATTTGCTCACTTCTCACATTCTTCATCCCCTGTACGACCATGAGCTCTCTGTATATGAAAATCTTAAATGTTGCACAAAAACATGCAAAGGTTATGTCAGAAAGAGTGACTGTTCCAGCAGGAGGATTGAAGGGCCAAAGCTCTGCTCAAAGAGAAGGAAAAGCAGCTAAAACTCTGGCCATTGTCATGGGTGTTTTTTATCTCTGCTGGCTGCCTTTTATTGTCGCCACTGCTGTTGATCCTTTTATCAACTTTGCGACTCCTGTTGATGTTTTTGATGCTTTGGTTTGGTTCGGATACTTTAACTCCACCTGTAACCCCTTGATCTATGGATTTTTCTACCCTCGCTTTCAGAAGGCCTTTAAGACTCTCATATCCACTTATATCTGTGGCTGCAATGATCCAAGCACCTTGATACTTGAATGAATTATTGACAAAACTGAAATACTGCTATTTGGGTGCAAAAATAAAGGGTACTCTTGTTAGTGTTATTTTGTTTTAGGATCTGCAAATATATGTTCACAATGACATGTGAATTTTTTTCTAAAACCTGCAATTCCCTTCCGTCTTCAATGAAGCATTCAAGTTATTTTAGCTTTCAGCTTAATATTTATTGGAGTTATTTAAATGCTTAATGTTGGGTAAGACTTGTTTTTACTCAGCTATTACTATTAAAAAATAGTCCTCTCTTCTGAATTCTGTCTTTAAGTATTCATCAGTCTTTATCTCTTATCCAGATAAAACTGTATTACAGTTTTTCTCAATCGCTTTGGCTCAATTCTGGAATGAGACTTTTTTATTCTCTGTAAAGAGCAAGTTCAGGCCTCTGAACAATTAGTTTCTTGTTCACATCAGATTTGGATTTCTTATTGATTTAAGCTATTTGCCTGTGTTTTGGCATATGTGTGCAAAAGAGTAAGTGCAATTATCTACAATTTGCACAATAACTAAATGCACATGCTTTGTTGACTGATGAGTTGATTCTCTGTGAAACTGTCAAACTCTTTACAACTTCTAAACATTCTTTCATCTACGAGGCTCCACAGATAAAATGATCAATTCATTTGGGCTTGTGTAACCCCTCTACCCAGGTCCTACTCGCCCCGCTCAGTGCGGGACTCGAACCCAGGTCTCTGGCATGGGAGTCAGACACTTTATCAAGTATGCATGTTTATTCCACAAATGCCTATGAAATGGAATATTTGTAATGTCTGTTGAAACGGCCTGCCATTGTAATGAAATAAGAATCATAATCTTACCAATCAACCAAGTTTAGAAGCACAGTAGGCAATATAGAGTTTGCCCAGCACAATCACTACCATTTTTGAACATGCAGGAACATCTGAATCCCTAAACGGCAGTTTATTTTTGTAGAAATATGTTACATATAAACTGAAAATTCACAGTTGCTTATAGTGGAAGAACAGTAGGAAGATATGTAAGGGTGTTTGGTGTCAGGGTAAGACATACTATAACAGAATATGTAAAAATAAACCAAGAACTGTAAATTTTCAGTTTACATGTAACATTTCTACAAAAATAAGTGTGCTGTGTAAATAAAAATGTTTGGTCCCACTTTATATCAGGTGTCTAACATTCACTATAAATGAATCATTTGATACAATACACTTGAGTACATAAATTTTTACATTGTACTTATTTTAAAACATAACAAAAATACAGCTATAATTACACTGTTGAGCCTTCTGTTACCCCTTAACCCAGCCTTAAACCTACCCATACCACCAAACCTGTCCCTCACCTAACCCGTATCCACCTCAATAGCAGCACAAGTGTTTTGCAATACAATAGGAACACAATAAATACACAGTACTTATTTTTTGATGTAAGTACATAAGGACACCTAATATAAAGTGTGACCAAATGTCCATTTTCTTGGTAACACTTTACAATAAGGTTCATTGGTTAACATGAACTAATAGTGAACTGCACTTATACAGCATTTATTAATCTTTGTTAATGTTAATATCAACATTTACTAATACTTTATTAAAATATAGTTAACATTAGTTAATGCTCTGTGAACTAACATGAATTAACAAGGAACAACTGTATTTTCATTAACTAACATTAACGAAGATTAGTAAATACAGTAACAAATGTGTTGCTCATGGTTAGTTCATGTTAGTTATTACATTAACTAATGTTTAACTAATGAACCTTATTGTAAAGTGTTACAATAAACAGATCAGGGTGGCACTTTATTTTCAAGTCCTGTTCCCCATGTACGTACTATGTACTTATTACAGAAATTATAATAACTGGGTAATAACTAGGTACTAACCCTGAACCTACACCTAAACCTAACCTTAACCCCTGTAGTTACCTCATATTACTCAGTATTTTAATAGGCAAGTACACTGTGAGTACATGCAAATACACACACTGTAAAATAAAGTGCAACCAAGATCAGTGTGAGACAGAAGAGCATTCAGCCAGACAAAAAATAGTGTAGAAAACGGTTGTAACACAGTTCGTAAGAACAGGAAGAAGGAGGCGGGAACCGGCGAACATTCAACGTAATTTTAATAAATAAATAAACAAACAATAAAACGAAAGTAAAATGGTGGCAGTTCCTCACGGCGACTGCCGCCCACACAAACATAATAAAACACAACATAAAGTCCAGGCCTGGTCCTCTCTCGTCCTCCACTGTCGTTGCTCCTCTTTTATGCTTCCGGAGCTCCTCCGTGAGAGACACGAGACCGGTGTAGCACGCAGCTGACGCTCATTATCACTCGCGCCACCGGCCTCGCGCCGTTCCCTCACGGCTTTCGCCCGCCCTGCTCGTCACAACGGTCAACTAAAAATTACAAAATACGTGCAATTTGTATATAACAAATATTTCCATAGTGAAAAAAACATCTAAACTTTTTGACCAGTGTGGCGCACACAATGACAAAAAGACTTTTTATTTTGGTGGCATTGGCCAATTTACTGACACAAAAACTATGTTTTGAAGCATGAATTAAGTGTGTTGGGTGAGTAACTGCATTTTGCTGTCATGCAATAGCGTTCTGATGTTTTAGCAAACAGTTTTTGCACTTGAATGTTAAGACTGTTTCGAAAAATGTGCCAAAGTGATTGAGAAAAACTAACATATGCAGATTCACATTCCAGTTCAAACACATAAATAATCCAAATCCTAGTCATAAACAGGCTTAAGCCTGGTCTGATGACCTGATTTTTGAGGTGAAATAATATATTATCTTGTCTTTTATATTGCTCGCCTCAGTTTTGCTGTTTTCTTTTTCTCATGGGCTAAATTGGTGTGGTCACTCTTCTAGGTGAGAAATGAAAAGCAAAACAGACAGACATTTTGTCGCCACCTGGGATCACCTCACGTACCACAATTAGTTGTTGCACTATCGTTAGCATATTCAAATATGTTTATGAGAGTCAGGGTGTCACCTGTTTGGGGTATATATATAACTCAAACTGAGCTGCTGAATCCATAGACTATATGTAGTTCCTTATGTGCATGTACTGTATATTTTTGTTGTTTTTTGGTCTCTGTCTGACCGTGGTTGATTCCCTTCAGAGTTTCAATGATATCTGTGTGATTTTTTTTTTTTTTTACATTTACAAAGGAAACATTGTGTTTTGATCCTGCCTATCAGTTTATATCTTCGTAATGACCTCAAATGAAACTGACATTTACTCTGAGAATGTGTTTGTCTGCTATCCACTCCTGCCGGACTCCTGTGCAAGAGCTCATCGTCTTTCTGTCCTTAAAGTGGCAATGTATGTTTTCATGGTGCTGATGATCCTCACAACAGTTTTTGGGAATCTCCTGATCATCATCTCCATCTCTCACTTCAAACATCTACAGTCTCCAACTCATCTGATCGTTCAGTCGCTGGCAGCGTGTGACTGTCTGCTGGGATCTTTTGTCATGCCGTACAGCATGGTGCGATCTGTTGAAGGCTGCTGGTATCTGGGAGATTTTGTGTGTAAAGTACATTCTAGTTTGGACATGACTTTCAGCATTTCTTCATTAATACATCTCAGTTTAATATCTGTTGACAGGTACTGGGCCATTTGTGATCCTTTAAGATACAAAATGAGGGTCACAAACAACACTGTGACTGTATTTACTACCTTTGCATGGCTGTTTTCATTTCTCTACAGTTTTTCTATTGTGTTTTCAGGGGTGAACAAAATTGGCTTGGAGTCGTTTATCATGCAGGTTTACTGTGTGGGAAGTTGTGTTCTGTTTTTTAACAAACAATGGGGTCTTATTTGCTCACTTCTCACATTCTTCCTCCCCTGTACGATCATGAGCTCTCTGTATATGAAAATCTTAAATGTTGCACGGAAACATGCAAAGGTTATGTCAGAAAGAGTGAGTGTTCCAGCAGGAGGATTGAAGAGCCAAAGCTCTGCTCAAAGAGAAGGAAAAGCAGCTAAAACTCTGGCCATTGTCATGGGTGTTTTTTATCTCTGCTGGCTGCCTTTTTTTGTCGCCACTGCTGTTGATCCTTTTCTCAACTTTGCGACTCCTGTTGATGTTTTTGATGCTTTGGTTTGGTTCGGATACTTTAACTCCACCTGTAACCCCTTGATCTATGGTTTTTTCTACCCTCGCTTTCAGAAGGCCTTTAAGACTCTCATATCCACTTATATCTGTGGCTGCAATGATCCCAGCACCTTGATACTTGAATGAATTTAGCTTTTTTTTATTAAATATAACTTGTTAATGCTATTGTAAGAAATTATTTGGACTGGCATTCATTTTCTCTGAAAATCTCCATAGAAAGACTAATGATCCAAAAGTTAGACAATATTGTCTCAAATATTGTCATTTAGGTGCAAAAATAAAGGCTACTCTTTAAGTGCTGTTTTGATTTTAGGATCTGCAAATATATGTTTACAATGACATGTGAATTTTTTTTTTCTAAAACCTGCAATTCACTTCCCTGTTCAGTGAAGCATTCAAGTTATTTTAGCTTTTTAGTTAAAATATTCATTTAACACTGGAGTTATTTAAATGCTGAATGTTGGGTTAATAACTAAGTATAAGACTTGTTTTTATTCAGCTGTTAATATGAAAAAATAGTTATTGAAACATTCTCTCCAGAATTCTGTCTATAAGTCATGTATTAATCTTTTATATAGAATTATTTAGTGTGCATTTGTCTCCATCTTGTGGACAATATTTGGGCCACCACAACAGAAACGCTACATTTTATAAACGGTATAAAAGTATTTGTCTCCATCTGGTGGATCATTATCATAGTTATTAGAATTTTTAAAACAATAACCACAACAAATAAACACAACATGTCTGTCTTTAGTGCAGTGGTTCCCAGTGTTGGTCCTGGATTACTCCCATCACTGCACAATTTTGATGTCTCTCTTATCTCACACACTTATCTGAGTCCTTGGAGTCTTCACTAACAAGCCAGGGAGACATTTGAACTATACAGTGCTGGGGTACTCCATGGTTTGGAAACCACTGGTAATGGACATAACAGACATGGTAATCATGCTATGTCCATACGTTTTCCTACTTCTCCTGGACCAGAAAAGGGTAAAGGACATGACAGAAAAATTTAGGGCAGGGGACATTTTTTCACTATAATATGACAGTGAGGCAACTTGATTCAGCCGTATTGCTAAAATCAGATGTTTTCTAACTTGTCCTATAGGACCCCCAGCACTGCACAGTTTATATGTCTCCCTTATTACACACCTGATTTAACTCATCAACTCATTAATAGAGACTGCAAAACCTAAATAGGGTGCGTCCAATAAACGAGGCATACAAAGGCTGCGTCTAAAAACTTATTTCGACAATGACTTAGTGCAGTGTTTGCACACTATATCTTGAGAAACGGACAGACTTCTGAGGCAGCGTAACATCTACAGCCGACTCCAACTCCAAACAGCTTGCCTGAAAGTTTCTAATTTATTGACACTCTGACATTATCAAATCATGTTATGACTTATTATATTAAATGATAATCCTCATTACATTTGTTTCAGGTATAAAAGAGTGAAGGAATTTTGGGATTCTTTGCTGTGATTGCCAGAACTTTACCGAAAAAGGTACGGTACCAAAATTAAGTTTTACATAGGGATAGCACTTAGTTTACTATCTATTTTACAGTTCAAAACCATACAGTTTAAAGGTTAAATTTGGCACAGAGATGAACGCCCATACACACCAGCTTATTGGTGGAGAGGAGACGGTGTCATGAAGCCAACCAGTATATGGGGATGATTTTCTTATGAGTGATTTACAAGAAATCAAATTTCACGTAGCACTCGGGCAGTGATTTCACAACAACATTCTTTCTGTTATTTCAGTTAAGAGACAGAGAGACACTCCTCACAAAAATATTCCTGCTCGTTTCTGTTCGCATCACTGTCATCTTGCCACGTCAAGAGTGAAAACCAGACATACAAGTTTTGTTTTGGTTTTTCAGCTTGAATTATTCACTTATATAATGTTTTAATGTTATGTTAATTACAGGACAGGCAAACACTTTGCTAAGGGTTTTGGGGAGAAACGAAAAAGAAGTTGTGAAGTGTGTGGAAATGCATGTGACAAATGAAAGGACCTAACCTAACTGGTTGAATAAAATGTTTTAGTTCCTACACCAGCATTGATTCTGATTAACATTATAACATGGTAAGGATGTGCTGTAATTGACAGTTGCCGTCCTGAAGTGTTTCATATGAAATTATATCATAAGCTTTGTTTATTAATAATAATAGTAATTATTATTATTTACATTTATATAGAGCTTTTCTGGGTACTCAGAGCGCTTTACATATGGAGGGGGGAATCTCCTCCACCACCAGTAATGTACAGCATCCACCTGGATGATGCGACGGCAGCCATATTGTGCCAGAACGCCCACCACACACCAGCTTATTGGTGGAGAGGAGACAGAGTGATGAAGACAACCAGTATATGGGGATGATTGGGAGGCCATGATGGACAGAGGCCAATGGGCAAATGCAGAATGCTGGGTAAAAGTCACAGCCGACAAGAGTCTACTGTTTGAGCGCTTTCTAGATTCAACTATTCCTCAAATGTAGGCCTGTTAGATCCACAATACTCAGTAGTGAAAAATTAACACAAACACATTGCAATGCTCAACATTTATTTATTCAATGGAAAACAAAATTTATATTCAAATAAACTTTATTCAAGGAGAGATTATAAGGTGTAGCCCAAAAATGATGGTCGTAGATGCTTGTGTTTTTCAACATGACACAGAGAGATGGAGTGAGGTGCAGGGAGTGTCATTTTCCTGGAGAGAGAGAAAATATCTTGAGATTTTACATTTACAATTTTGTTTCAGTAAATATTCAAAAACAGCCAAAAAGTCATAAAACATCCATGCCAAATACTGAAGGAATTCATTGGTAAAAAAAAAAGTACTTTGGTGCGTAAGCACAAAAACATATCATGTTCAACAAAGAGGGGAGTTTACTTTATTGGATGAAAGACTGTAATTTTTTGAATATAATTACAATCAGGTGCGCTATTGTCTGCTATGACACTTACGACGATGTAAATTAAAAACATTTTGTATTTGCGTTCAGCCTCTAAAGAAAGTTTTTCTGTGAAAAGAAATTTTCTATTATGTGTGCAAGCTTGAACTTTGATATGTTTCTGTAAATACGAAATAAAAACATATTTTATATCATTTATCTTTGCAAAATTTCTTGGGCTGATTTAGTAGAATATCTTAAAAATAATGGGCGTGTCAGTCCTAAATTTAGGACTCCTAAATTTTTGCTCTAAGAGTATTTCACAAAGCATTTTAGCACTAAAACTAGGCTAGAAATTCTGTGAAAAGTTAGGTGTAGTCAAGAGGACTCCAAAGTCAGTGACCAAATCACAATCAATCATAATGGTTGTAGCTGGAAATCTGCCCCGCAGTCCGCCCAACAACACTGTACAGCTTTGAGGCGATAGAGTTTTGGGTGCTGAGCATTTTCTTCATAAATGCAATAAGTATTTTGATTTATAGATTTAAATCAGCGATGACATAGCTAAAGGTTCATTTATGTACAGGCAAAATGTATTAATTGATAGAGAGTAAAGCATTGCACTCAAGCCTAATGTAATGTCCTATTGTTGGTGCTGATATTCTTGTGAGCTGATACGTCTTCTATCAATTGTGACTTTTTTTCAGAATTGTCAGTTTACCTCTCAATTCTGACTTTTATATCATGCAATTCTGATTTTATAACTCGCAATTCTGACTTTATGTCTCGCAATTCTGAGAAAATTGTGAGATAAAAAGTCACAATTACCTTTTTTATTTTTTATTTCCTGGCAGAAACAAGCTTCCATATGTATGCCAACACACTGACTCAACAAAAATCATTTAATTACTATATGCAATTTAAATCCTTTTTTATTGGAAAAGCTTCCATGCATGCTCTCATGCAATAAATGAAATAAATAACATTTCATTTGTTTTATTCATTTATTCATTTGTATCTGCTGTATTAGATCGAAACACTTACTGTATTGTCTTGGGCAAGACACAATCTCTCTCCTGGCTGCTTGGGGTAGGGGACGTAATTTTACGAAGAGAGATCGTCTGATCATAACTTGACCCACAAGTGACGTATGCAGTCTGAAGGTCATTCTAGCTGTTTTCAGCATGAAAGAGAGAGGGAGAAAGATATATCTTGAAACAGGTCTTTACATTTATTTACAATTTTCTGTCAATACAAATAAAAAAGAAATACATCTTTGCAAAGATTCTAATGCTCTCAACAAGTATTCTTGCGATTGCTTTTACACGAAATTCACACTAAATGAATAATAACAGTTGTTATTACAGTACAGTACAGTAATAATCCTCCACACGATGTTGTGGAGATGTTAATTCATAGAAGGTTTCCTGAATGAATGAGAAAGAGGCATTGTGAATCTGAATCACCTTCGGCCCTATCATACACCCGGCGCAATACAAGTGTTTTTTGCTAGTTTCACCCCGGTGCAGTTATCATTTTCACATCCTGCACCACGTTGTTTAAATAGTAAATGAATTTGCGCTCATTTGTGCACCCATGGGCGTGCTGGTCTGAAAACAATGTGTTCAGGTGCATTGTTGGCGTGTTGCTATTTTGAGGCAACTGAAATAGACTGTGCCATTGACCAACAAAAACCTGGTCTACTCTGCTTATTACACACACAGGGACGCACTGCAGCACACAAACATGCCAAATAGTAAAAACAAAAGGATTACAATGTAAAAGATTATTATTATGTGCATAAAGATAAAAATGATTTGGTGGAATCTGGCTTGTCCCGTAAAAGGTCTGTTCGCTCACTTTAACCTCGCGCACGAGCAGATCTGTTTCCTCGCTACAGAAGGGTTCAGTTTTTCCGCTTGCAAATTCCGCCATGTAAATAGCGAATCCGCCATGGCACGAGCACAACTGGCTTTTAAAGGGAATTGGAGATGAAACTCTGATTGGTTTATCAAAACAGGTTGCAGGTTACCCATTAAGAGAAAAAAAGAGTCCATTTTTACTATCAAACGTGGATTCGGACACACCATAACTAAAGCGCACGGCGCAAGTGCACGCTTTAGACCATGAGCTTAGATCGTTAAAAAAGGGCCAAAGTGTTATCTAACATTTCTGTCCCAAAGTAAAGTAATAACTTAAATAAAAAAATTTTCTTACCAAAGCTTTCAAGATTATCCCTGCACCACTTTTATGATTCCACATGCTGTAGACCAACATACATCACCTGTAAAGGACATTTGGAATGTGATGTTTTTATAATTTAACCTATTTTGGAGTAAATTATTCTACAAAACATATACACAAGTTGTTTTGACAAACGACTTACAAGATTTTGTTGTGGGCAAGACATGAGATCTCTCTTCGGGTAGTTGCCAAACAATGGACAATGGACAATACTATAGCTATGAGAACTGTAACCATGCCAATTATGTTACAGCTATTTACTGACAAATATTAGTAGATGTTTAAATCAGTCCGGCTCTGTGGCTTACCCTCCAAAACTTGCCCTACCACCTCCATTCTACTCCTAAACATTTTTTGTAAAGTGTAAACATTTTGTAAACTTTTGTTTACAAAATGTTTTGTAAAATTTGTAAACATTCATTGTAAAGTGTTACCTTTTTTTTTTTAGTTTTTATTTTAGTTAATGATACTGTCCACCAAAACAGATTTTCCACATTTCCAATTTATAAAAAAAAAAAAAAAAAAAAAATCTATTGTTGTCTTTGTTCTTGATTAATGACAAAGGTTAGAAGAGATTAGAAGGTTGGGGAAAGACAGTCTTGAGATATTTAATAAAATTTGTGTCAAATTTTAAAGCTCTGCCATATTCTAAACGTTCTCCTGGCTTTGTTGCTGTGAAAACACCAATATATAATCCAACACATTTGCCAGAGCCTGAATAAATAGGAGTTCCACTGTCTCCGTTTTTGCCTGCTACAGAAATAACAAATTCGTATTTAGATGACATTTGATTTCTAATACTATCAGTGGCTTCTAAAACTTTAGAAAACTTATTTAAGAAAAACCATCTGTCTAATATATATAAATTTACATCCTTATTTTCACCCAACTCGCCTATTTCTACTTTCATGTTTTGTAAAGGATCTAAATGTCCTTGTAATTTAATCAAAGCAATATCATAACTTGATGGTATAGGAAGGTATTTAGGAACGATTTTTTGGGCTTTATAGATTAAACAATTTTCACAAGTTGGGAAAAGGATATATATGTTATCATTTTCATGACAGTAGACATTTTCTAAAACATGTTTGGCTGTTATTACAACGCCAGACCCATAATAAAGCCCTAAACCTCTGCTATTCCAACCTTTGTCAATATCCGATGACCAAACTAAAATCTCACACACACTTTGTTCTCTTACTTTTCTGTTATTACAAAACATAATCTCACCATCTTCAATAAGTAATGGACCAGTTTTAGAGTTTAACATTTTTAAACTGTCTACTAATGTTTCATAAGATTGAACAGATGAATTAAAAAATGGTATTTTTAATTCATCCTCATAAGAATAATTATTGGAAAAGCTTGTAATATTGTCCATTGTTAAATCTAAGAAAAGAAAACATAATATATTAGACAATGCTGAAGTTTACTTAGACTCAATTATGTCACTAATGAGGTGTTTTCCAGAACAACTATTATAGAAGAACTGTTTGAGATTTTATGTTATTACTAATTACAAATTATTGTCTGTTCAACATCTTTTTCTTTATCTAAACAAATATAACAATGTATATAAAATTATTGCTTAATTCACTAGAAATTACAAAATAAAAATAAAAAATAAAAATATTTTCTAAAAGTTGTGTAGAAGTAGTAATAGATTCAAAGCCATACCTGTTTGAAGCAACTACAAAGATTACCTGGAGGATTTGGTTATTTATAGAAGATCTGAACCAATCATTCTTCTTTGTTAAATATGGGAGTTTCTTTGGGAGGGGAAATGTGTAAGGTGAAACTTATAGGTAAGAGTATAAGGAAGTGTGCTGTACTGTAGAATAAAAGTGAAAAAGAGCTATTTACTTGCAAGTGACACGTATGCTTAAAATCTAATATTATGACTTTGTTTTATCTGTTTAAAAGCAGACAATTGTTTAGTTGTTAAAGGTACATTTTACTTTGAAGTCGCTTTGTTGACAACTACACAGTGTCAAAAATGCTGATTCCACCATTACCAAATATCAAGAAAATTGCTAAATAAAGCTAAAGAAATTCAAAAGAGATACTACTACTACTGAGATGGACAGGTTTATTCATGATTATATAACATCTAACATTCACAACCAAAGAGAAGAGAGGGTTTAGGGTTAAGGTTTTTGCGTAAATGAATGAATAAAGAACTGCAATTAAAAATACTCTTAAATCTTAAAGTTTTTATTGAAGTCTATATGTAAGCCAATTAAATGATTCCTTTCTCAAGTATTATTCATTTAAATGTTACCAATGAGTTAACAGGTCCTTTTCTAACAAATACAGAGGGTTATACTACTTGTTATCATGTGACATAGCAGATTCACATGAATCAAATATTTATGCTTTAAAGGACCAAATTAAGATATATATATATATATATCTGTTTGAATTATTCACGTATGGTAAGGATGTGCTGTAAATAGACAGTTGCCCTCCTGAAGCATTTCATATGAAATTATATATACTACACACCAACTTATTGGTGGAGAGGACACGTGTCATGAAGCCAACCAGTATATGGTATATGATTTTCTTATGAGTGATTTACAAGAAATCAAATTTCATGTAGCACTCGGGCAGTGATTTCACAACAACATTCTTTCTGTTATTTCAGTTAAGAGACACTCCTCACAAAAATATTCCTGCTCGTTTCTGTTCGCATCACTGTCATCTTGTCACTTTTGCAATGAAAAAAATGCCACGTCAAAAGTGAAACTCAGACATTCGAGATTTTGTTTTTGGCCTAATACAGGTGCATCTCAATAAATTAGAATGTCGTGGAAAGTTCATTTATTTCAGTAATTCAACTCAAATTGTGAAACTTGTGTATTAAATAAATTCAATTCACACAGCCTGAAGTAGTTTAAGTCTTTGGTTCTTTTAATTGTGATGATTTTGGCTCACATTTAACAAAAACCCACCAATTCACTATCTCAACAAATTAGAATACTTCATGAGACCAATAAAAAAAAAAACATTTTTAGTGAATTGTTGGCCTTCTGGTAAGGAGGTTCATTTACTGTATGTGTACTCAATACTTGGCATACCAGATTCACATGAATCAAATATTTATGCTTTAAAGGATTAAATTAAGATATATATATTTCTGCTTGAATTATTCACTTATGGTAAGGATGTGCTGTAATTGACAGTTGCTGTCCTGAAGCATTTCATATGAAATTACATCAAAAGCTTCTTTTAATAATACTACAAATAAAAATTCCTTACATTTATATAGCGCTTTTCTGGGTACTCAGAGCGCTTTACATATGGAGGGGGGAATTTCCTCCACCACCAGTAATGTACAGCATCCACCTGGATGATGCGACGGCAGCCATATTGTGCCAGAACGCCCACCACACACCAGGTTACTGGTGGAGAGGAGACAGAGCGATGAAGACAACCAGTATATGGGGATGATTTTCTTATGAGTGATTTACAAGAAATCAAATTTCACGTAGCACTCGGGCAGTGATTTCACAACAACATTCTTTCTGCTATTTCTGTTAAGAGTGAGAGACACTCCTCACAAAAATATTTAAGACTTTTCGACCTATAAAGACTTTTCCTACAATTATATACACTTATATTTCAGTAAGGTAAGTGACAAAGCTACACAAAAATAGATTTTCAATGTTATAATGGTGATTTGATAATGTCTATAAGATAATTCAAAACCAAAAGTGAGTGGAAAATAGCTAATGAGAAGATCATCAGATTGTATGATTTTTAAATAATTAATTTGCAATAAAATGCAAATTAATTACTTAGAAATCGTACAATTTGTTTTAGCTTCCGTCACTCACAGTTGAAGAGTACCTATGATAAAAAATTACAGACTTCTACATACTTTTTAAGTGGGCAAACCTGCAAAATCGGCAGTGTATCAAATACTTGTTCTCCCCACTGTATCTTCGTAATGACCTCAAATGAAACTGACATTTACTCTGAGAATGTGTTTCTCTGCTATCCACTCCTGCCGGACTCCTGTCCAAGAGCTCATCGTCTTTCTGTCCTTAAAGTGGCAATGTACGCTATCATGGTGCTGATGATCCTCATAACAGTTTTTGGGAATCTTCTGATCATCATCTCCATCTCTCACTTCAAACATCTACAATCTCCAACTCATCTTCTCTGGCTGCCAGTGATTGATAATAATAAGTATCAGACAATAATTTTAAAAAATAGTTATTGAAAAATTCTTTCTAAGTCATTATCCCATCTCTTATAGATAAAACTGTATTGATCTTTTATATAGAATTATTTAGTGTGCATTTGTCTCCATCTTGTGGACAATATTTGGGTCACCACAACAGAAACGTTACATTTTATTCATGGTATAAAAGTATTTGTCTCCATCTGGTGGATCATTATCATAGTTATTAGAATTTGTAAAACAATAACCATAACATGTCTGTCTTTAGTGCAGTGGTTTAATGTTGGTCCTGGACTTCTGCACAATTTTAATGTCTCTCTTTTCTCACACACCCATCTGAGTTCTTGGAGTCTTCACTAAGCAGCCGATGAGTTGAATCATGTGTTTGATCAGGGAGACATTTGAGCTATACAGTGCTGGGGTACTCCATGGTTTGGAATCCACTGGTAATGGACATAACAGATATGGTAATCATGCTATGTCCATACAACATGTTTTTCTACTGCTCCTGGACCAGAAAAGGGTAAAGGACATGACAGAAAAATTTAGGGAAGGGGACATTTTTTCACTATAATATGACAGTGAGGCAACTTGGTTCAGCCGTATTGCTAAAATCAGATGTTGTGGGTAGTTGTGGCCTAATGTTGAGGGAGTTGGGCTTGTAATCTGAAGGTTGCTGGTTTGATTCCTATGCCGGCAGGAATTGAAGGTGGGGATTGTGAATGAACAGCACTCTCTCCACCTTCAATACCATGACTAAAGTGCCCATGAGCAAGACACCTAACCCCTAATTGCTCCCCTTGTAAGTCGCTTTGGATAAAAGCGTCTGCTAAATGACTAAATGTAAATGTAATGTTCTAACTTGTCCTATAGGACCCCCAGCACTGCACAGTTTATATGTCTCCCATATTACACACCTGATTTAACTCATCAACTCATTAATAGAGACTGCAAAACCTAAATAGGGTGCGTCCAATAAACGAGACATACAAAGGCTGCGTCTAAAAACTTATTTCGACAATGACTTAGTGCAGTGTTTGCACACTATATCTTGAGAAACGGACAGACTTCTGAGGCAGCGTAACATCTACAGCCGACTCCAACTCCAAACAGCTTGCCTGAAAGTTTCTAATTTATTGACACTCTGACATTATCAAATCATGTTATGACTTATTATATTAAATGATAATCCTCATTACATTTGTTTCAAGCATAAAGCATAGATGTGATGGCAAGACACGTTCAGTGGTGATCGAAAGGTGTGTGTTCAGCGAATCATCACTCTTTTTCACACTAGCTATGTTTGAGTAAAATGTTTTTATTTCTCTGGAAAATAATGTTTGTACATTCATTTTGGGGTGAGTCTCGTGGAACTGTTAAGCCTGTGTGTTAAGACCGGAAGTTACCAGGTACAACAGGGAAACGCTGCAGCTGTGACTGAGGTAAAACAACAATTCTACAAGCAGAAGGTTGGCCTTCTGGGTATTTTATAAAGTAAAATATATATATTTATAATCAAGATTTTAGGTTAAAACTATCTATATAATATAATAAAACAGACCGTTTATGTAGATGCATACAATTATGAGTCAACAAATCTACTTATGTTGTATTTAATTTGTTTGTATTTCATGATATATATATATATATATATACACACACACATACATACAGTGCGTGTGTTTTATCTCTTGAACTACAATTCAGAAAATATTTTGAAATTTTAATTGTTACAATTGGGTTATAGAGTTACTTTTTATCTGTCTGTCCATCCGTCCGTGGCTCCTTCAAATGCAGCCTACAAATGCGTCCTTCGTTTCTCATGAAATGAAGGATACAACAGACGGATCCTTCGCGGCCTTGCCTAGCCCAGAATTCATTGCGCACCAGTGACGACAGGATTTTTTTTTTCAGAGAAATTGCCGAATTACACTTTTAAGCTTAAGATACAAATACATCTAAAGATACAAATGTAAAAAAAAAGATAAGACAACTTAAAGCTGTTCAAATGTTGACTTGTATCTTACTAAGATGTGATTAGCCTATATATAGAAATAGACCAAGGTGAACATATTTGTGAACCTTGTGTTGTGTACAGACAGTTTAAATATGACTTTCAAAGAAGTCTAGTACAAACATTACTGCCATCATCGACGGCAGCTGTCATAGACAACAACAATCCTCCATAGGCTAGACCGTCCCATTTAACAACGCTCGCCACTGAATTGGGACGCAGCTTACATCACATTGTACAGCGATGGAGGTGTGCAGTTCATAAAGTAATCATAAGGTGGCGGTGTAAACCTGTGGGTGAGTGAGAGCCTGTCCACCACTGCTTCATGCAGATTCTCATGACTGTACCATCTCTGCATTTACTCCCCATGTGCGTGCAACTTACTCTTATGAAAGCACCTGTTTTTTATTAGAGGGGTAATCCAACTCCAGTCCCTCTTAAGGAAGCAGAGGAGAGATAGAGGTGAAAGGGTGAGTGATGCTAGAACCGAAGGATGCAAACACTGGGCCAGGCGCATATTTGGTGGAAGTGTGTTTTTGCTTAAAGACCAGATCGCAATCTAATTGTTTGTTTTTCGAGGCAAACAAACCGGTGCACACGCACCTTGACGGCGGTCGAAGTTGAGAAAGGTTAGGAGAGGGACAACACCTAATAATATACTGGAAGTGGAAATGTGTGCAGAATACAGTCGAACCCTTGTCGTTTCATTCCTGACACGAAGTGTGGAAACGACAAATGATTCCATTGCAAAAGCACCATCCTCCAACCAGATTTACAGCTAATTCTGACCGATGCGAGACGGTAAATCACTCTGACTGTCCAAATGGTCGCCTATGGCTGTTTGCGGGGCCTGTTCGCTCTTATTGCCATCTACAGAGGGAGCAGTGTGTGTTTGCGGAAAGAGAAACCTTACGCTGACCTGTGGAACACGCTTCACCAATTAGCAGCCTTACTACAGGATCAAATGGAATTGAAAACATTCACTGACGAGACTGCCGCGCATCACAATGGTCCATTCATGAAAGCCCAGGCTGCTGCCTTTTTCCCCTCATTCTTCCTTTCTTTCATTCTTTCATTCTTTCATTTTTTATGAATGCAACTAGAACCTGACCTTTCTCTCGCACGCAGCTTAGTGACGGCTTTATGAGTCAGGCTCAGGGTTTGGAGAGTTTTCACGCTTGGCGCTGGTACAGTTCAGCCTGGTTTTGCACCTGAGATGCTGCACTCTGGCTTTAGCTGTGCCATTTGGTCCGCGACTGTGCTCTGGCCTCAAAACACAATATGCTGGGGTGGGTTTGAGCGTGTGTTCGAATAATACACAGTAAAAGTCAGGCGCTTGACATTTAAAAACCCCATGAAATCAGAATTCGAGTTTTGTGGCTGTTACTCCATGTCTGTTAGCTCTGAGGCCCTCAGCTTTAGCTTTTTACAGTCTTTATATTCTGGAAAAACAATCCAAAATATTGATGACTCATCCTGCACTACACAGATTTTTGTCCATCCGACTAATACTGCCAGTGCAAATTGCAAAACATGTTCAGTGTTCATGGCTGTTATGTAACTAAAGCCTATTGGCTAGTTTGATCTCACCCAAACATCCTGATTCAATTGTCAAATCACACTAAACAGTTACATTTTTTTTTACATTTAATGTTTTTATGACTAAAAGTTTGTTAAGAAGTATTTCCTACTAAAGCAAGGTGGTATTTGACTCTGGTTAAGCATATCCATAGCAGACTGGTGGGAATGGTCTTGAACGGCAACATGCCCAGTGCATTATGGGTGTTGTATTAGTTTTCCTACCTATATGGCAAAAGGAAAGACAAGGTTTTTTCAGTGTTTTCCCTTGTCAAGTAGCATCAGTTTAAAAAACCAAAAAAACCAAAAAAACCCCGCATATCTATTGTAAAGGCAATCAAGTTTTATTTAAGACATTTTATGGGCTCTTATGGGGTTTTATTTTATAGGGTCTTTAAAAGTGTTTTAAAATGATTTTAAAAGTTTTGATAACTTTTGCCATTTTACTAAATTCATCTGCACACATTTTATTTGCTGTTCAAACAGATTTGGAGCAAATATGCCAGTAGGGCTGCTTGGTATTTTGGTACTATACTGGTTATCGATATTAGTGATTATTTTAAATGATTGCATTACCAATATTGGATATATATAGGTCCCATTTCCCATATTTTTACATTTACACAGCCTTGGAAAGTATACTTCATGTAACTCGTACGCATACACAGGCGTTCGATGTATGCACAGTTTTGAACAATCTCTCTCCACGAGTTACAACCCATGTAAACGTCTTTGTATTCTTTCACGATAGAGTTGTACAAATGAGGCTACTTTCTAACCTTTTCGTACAACCTCTCGTCTATGTAAGCCTCCATCGTTGCTGTAGCTTGCATGCGTTACGGTCTGTTCTGTTTATGCAGTTTTTCTTTGACTACCTTGTGAATCGACGGCATGGTTGCCACCTTGTGGATAAACAAATTACTGCAAAATATTCTTTTGAAGGTGAAATTCAAGTCACGTGCACTATATGCTGACTCTCGCGTACGTGTAGTAATTGAACTATACTTTGGGATTTAGAAGGATTTCTGAAGGATCATGTGACACTGAAGACTGAATAATGCTGAAATTCAGCTGTGTATCCCAGGATTTAATTATATTTTAAAATATTTTCAGCTATTTTAAATGATAATAATATCTGATTTGATTATAGAGCAAATTAATGCAGCCTTAGTGATCATAAATTGCTTTTTTTAAAAAGAGCCCCAAACTTTTGAACGGTGGTGTAGATTACCTTTGCTGTCAACTAACACTAACTTATGGTTTTGTGGCTGTTACTCCATGTCTGTTAGCTCTGAGGCCCTCAGCTTTAGCTTTTTACAGTCTTTATATTCTGGAAAAACAATCCAAAATATTGATGACTCATCCTGCACTACACAGATTTTTGTCCATCCGACTAATACTGCCAGTGCAAATTGCAAAACATGTTCAGTGTTCATGGCTGTTATGTAACCAAAGCCTATTGGCTAGTTTGATCTCACCCAAACATCCTGATTCTGAAACACTATCTGAATGAATATCCATTTTTCACATTGTACATGATAATTGTAACGCCGGGGATGAAGACAGGAGTCGAAGGTAACAAATAACAAGCAGGTTTATTCATGTGAGAGCAGACACGTAACAGTGTGCGTAGCACAAACAACGAAAGACAATGACTGGTGGAACAGGAAGGAACTAAATACACAGATGATAATTAGACACGGGTGGAGGAAGTAAACTAATGAGGGACTAAATGACGACAGGTGTACACAATGACTGATTAACTAGAATGACAAGACTAGACTAAACAATACAAGACAGAACTAAACGTGACTGTGACATAACGCCCCCTTGGAAAAGGCGCGTCCTCGCTCCGTGACGGAGTCCATAGAAGAAAAAGGGAGAAAAACAAAAAGAAAAATAAACAAGGGCAGAGGCTTAGGAGGAGGGCGTGGAGCTGAAGGCGGCCAACCCACTGGAGTCGCAGGACACCGACTCCGTGGTGGAGCTGACGGAGGGTGGATCCAGGGAGGAGTCCCGACAGCAGGGCGGGGTGACGCAATGGGGCCGCTCGATGTTAGCGGAACCACAGCGTCTGGCGGAGGAACCAGCGGAGCTTCCCAGCTGACGGACCTCGGAGCCACCGCCGACCCGGAAGTTTGGCGCCGAGCCGCTGACACAGGGGACAGAGGTGCCGACGCTGGTCCGGATGAACGGGGTGACGGTGTGGTGAGGGAGGATGACGAGGAGGTTGAAGGGAGGGAGGAGCTCACTGGTGACGTAGGGGTGACGGTTGGTGGTGTAGCCGCCAACCCGGAAGTCCGTGGCAGAGGTAGAGCGTCGACCCCCGTAGGCCGACTTGGAGGGACGACTGAGCCCACCGGAACATCCGGGCTGACGGGCCGAGGAGGTGCTGAGGGAATCGTGGGTCGAGGTGTAGGTGATGGGCTGAAGGGTTCAGGTGGTGACGCGGGCCTGGAGGCCTGAAGGGACGCCGGGGACTCCGCCTCGAGCTGGGCTGGATGAGAAGCCCGAGGTACTGGTGCGGAGCCGCACGGAGAGAGCGGCGGGGGCAGAGCCGAGGAGCTCGATGACAGCCGCGGTGGCCACGGATCCAGGGGGTTTGCTGTTACCAGCGACGGGATCGGGATGATGGATACGGGATCAGGTAGAGGGCTTCCGGACGGGACCGGAAGCGAAGAAGAGGAAATGAGGGTGGGGACTTGGGTGGGAATTGGATCCGCGGACCACCAGTTGATGGAACTTTGGTGGGCTCCTGGCTCTGCGATGAACTGCCCCGCGTGCTGCAAATCCGGGGCTCTGAAGTCGTCCATCCGTGCTCTGACCTCGGTGGGCACCCCGAACTTCCAGGCTGGGATGGAAAGGTAGTCTCCCCGGATCGCCCAGAATGTGCCTGCCAGATGGGGCCTGGTCTCCGGGCTCAGCAGCATCGTAGCAGTGGGTGAGTCCATCTTCAATCTTTTATCTCGCTTTGAGAGGTCTTTCGTTCTGTCACGCCGGGGATGAAGACAGGAGTCGAAGGTAACAAATAACAAGCAGGTTTATTCATGTGAGAGCCGACACGTAACAGTGTGCGTGGCACAAACAACGAAAGACAATGACTGGTGGAACAGGAAGGAACTAAATACACAGATGATAATTAGACACGGGTGGAGGAAGTAAACTAATGAGGGACTAAATGACGACAGGTGTACACAATGACTGATTAACTAGAATGACAAGACTAGACTAAACAATACAAGACAGAATTTAGTTCTGTCTTGTCTTGTCGTGACTATGACAATAATGTTGTTATGCCAAACAGTACAGACAAAGTAGCATAGCATTTCTAAAATTAGCCATAACATACAAAAACAATATAATCATTGACATCGCTCATTTTGTTTTGCATGCGTAGTGTACTGTCAGTCTTAATAGACGTGTGATTTCATAGTACATCTAACAGAACATTGCATATGAAATGTTGATAGAAACTGTCTATAGGTTTATAAGTCTGATGGTTATTAGACTTGACTGTCTCTGTGTCCATGTGTTGACCCTCTATAAATGGCCCTTCTGTTTTCATAATTAATTGTTTATTTGTATGGGTGGGACCTTTGTCAGTTCATTAAATAGCCAAACCCATGTCTCTGCTTGTAGATCTTTCCATCGGAGCTTATGAAACCGTTACTGGGGCCAGGTGTATCTTAAAAAAAAAAACAGAAAGACACGCATTCAATCCCATCACCATCTCCCTCCCCTACACGCACTTACACACACACAACGTAAACACACACACACACACACAGATTCAGGGGGAAAAAAGAAATCCAAGAGCCGCATGCATTTTCAATTAACTCTGTCCGCTTGCAGATCTTAACTTTCCATCAAAAACAGCCAAGTCCCATGCCTCTGCTCGCATGGAACCATCTGATATAAATATAACTTTGCAGCTTGTCAGGTTAGAAAGCCATAAATACGGCTTGTCGTATGCATAGACCGGCCATACCTTTCTCATCACCCCCTAAAGATATAGAGCGGCTCTGGAAAGGGATATCACATGTTGAATTATCACAGCTACCGTTTAGCAGCTTATGATACAGAATGGAGCCGCTAGTGTTTTATATCTCTGTGGCCCAGAAACGTGAATGATATGGATGAACAGGCCCATATGTTTTGATGGAGGTAATCTGTCAGATAGATTGTGGTTTCTCCCTCCTGTAGATGTCTCCCCCTGTGAGCTACACACTCTTCGAGTGCGCTGAAGATAAATATAAGTAAATGTATTTTTCAATCTGACAGTCGGGTCTGGCTGCTCGATTTTTATGCATCATGAGGCATAAAAGCCAAGCTCGTAGTTTACCAACATCGTCTAAACACAAAAACAGCTCGGGGTGTTAACAGGGAGTGATATTATTTCAGCTGACGCAGTATGTCTGTCAGAGATTTCATCAAGGGTCGTGTGATTAATTCAGACTTGGTCTCAGCCCACAGTTTGATGCATATTGCATACAAAATGGTCAAGAGCTGGCTTAACTGCCAAAGAGCACCTTTGAGGAAGAATTAGTCGATGGATTTGCCAAAGTTTTCCAGGTTCATTGTGTCAGACTTTGTTTTAAAGGCACTTAGGAAGTAAACAACATGTTAAGCAGCACAACTGTTTTCAACATCGATGATATATGTGTCTTGAGCAGCAAAATCTGCATTAGATTGAAGGACCATGTTTCCATCCACCTATTTTTATGTGTATTTTGGAATATCGCATAAAAATCACTTGACGAAAACACCAAGATGCGAATACACGTTTACCGAATAAATCTCTCGATGCGCGACAAAAAACTCACGTGACTTTGTCTCAAAAGAGGATGCGATTGGATAACTAGACTAACCAGTGGGACCATTCGAATCACACAGCATCTCAAATGTTGGTTTGGTCGTTCTGAAACGCCTGAGTCTGTCATCGAAATGATTTGGTTTAATTCCCTTTAAACCAGGCATCCAAACACATGATAACATGACGGCGTTTATTATTGAATTTCGTCTGCATGGTTTGAGTCATTTATGATGTGGGAAAAATGAAGCTTTCCTGATTTCCTTTCATTTCTATTATAGATATTTAGCACCAATTTCCCAGTAAGTGGCCATTTCGTTCTCTGGAACACATGGGTTGGAAATGCTGATTTATTCACAAATGTTTTATGCTATAATTTTGTTCAATTTGCAACTTTGGATGGAAACATAGTTACTGAAGATGGGAGTAATGATGCTGAAAATTCAGGTTTGCATCAAAGGAATAAATTACATTTTCAAATATATATAGTTATTTGAAATTGAGGTAATATTGTAAAATATTAATACAACTGTTTTACTGTATTTTTGATCAAATAAAGGCAGTCTTGGTGAAATAAGCAGTACTTTTGGTTGAATAGAAATTCAGATTACAGGGTCTACACACAATTCCTACTGTGTTTTTAACCCGGTCTCATCATGAGAAGTCATACGTTTCATGAAAGGGCAAAATTGTACGAGATGGGTCATACAAAAACCTGTGACCCAACCATCTTGAATGGAGTTGTCGTGAGAGCACCGGGCAAACACTGCAGTGCTATTATTATAAAAAATGTTTTTTGTTTTTCAGTGTATTATTATAGTATCAACTATTTCAGATTAACTCTGCACATAACGGCATGTAAAAACAACAACAAAAAAACTGTGGTTTGTTGCTTTGCATGCCAGCCAGATGGTTTCATCCTGAGTAGGCAGTTCTTAGCCAGACCAAACTTTATCCTGATAGTCAAAAGTCTCTACATGCACAAACAACGAAAATAAACAGCATGTTCCCGCTCAGTAAGTGCCCACATAAAATAGCCACAATCTTTTAACCGAACAGCCCTGCCATTTACGTTTAGCAGCACCTGTAATAAGGCCCAGTGCATTTAGGTACACTAAAAGGCTGCTTGGTTCTGTTTCAGGCCCCGTGCCCGGTGAAGAGCCCTGGCAGCGCTACAGGCTTGGATATTTAGGCTGTAAGAGCAGCAGGTGAGTAATAGGGCAGAAAAGGCTAGACGTCTATGCCAGCGCCTCGTGAAAGGATGTCATTTTGCCTCATGCAAATTTCCGCACCGATCGCTAGTATCAGCTGAGGCATATTAGTGTTATCGTTGGCACGGGCCGAATGGCAGCGCGTGCAGGCAGAGAGACATATTGAAAATTTTGAAAAGGTCTCGCAAAACTCTTACGGGATTACCTTACAGACACTTTCCACGGTTGAGAGCCACTGAATGGGACCATTGTACAGTGGGACTCAACCCAGGAAAGTAAACTTTGTCAGGACCCAGTTCATTAGCACCTAGTTTAGTGTTTGAAGCATGTCGTTTAGACGGGGCTTACGGGGGAAACCCCGTTCGAGCATATACACGCATATGGTAAAGACGCCCCAGACCCTACAGGGGATTTCCAGTGCAAATTGTTCCAGAGTGTACAAATCTCTCAACGGGTGCGTGCTTGAACAGTTACTCCGTATCAGAAGCTGAAACGTCATGTTTGCTGGATAAGATGTGTTAAGCCCTACTTATGACATCATTGCGAAAAAAAAAGTTTGTTAAACATCAATTCTTAAATCAAGATACATTTATTTGATAAGCAAATATGACTTAAGATATTAAAGAGGCCATATTATGGGCTTTTACAAAGTTTTTGGGATCTACTAGAATAGGTTTTCATGCTTGAATGTTCAAAAAACATTATTTTTTACATTGTTGCAGCACCTCTCTTCACAGTCTGTCATTTCCGCTCACTGTAGTTCCTGCCTCTATGAAGCCCCTCCTTCCAAAATGCGCAATGTGCTCTGATTGGTCAGTTGGACAAGTGTCTTTTGATTGGCCAAGCACTTTGAGTGCTTGACCAATCACAACGCTCCTTACCGTAACTGCAAGTTACAACACACTACTAACTCAACTCAACCAGAGGCACGATCAAGCTCAAACCGGTGCGTAACGTTTTGCTACTGTTTCCGGGATGAACCACATGTTTCCTGGAAATGGTGTGCAAGGGGTTTGAGATACGTTTTTTGGTGGGTGTGTCAAAAATGTCAGCCCAATCAGCAACAACATGTATATAAACCACGCGGTTTTAAAGAAACAGCTTGCACAACGGGTCAAACTAAAGTCGTTTACAAATGTGTCTTCTGCAGTTCTGTATATGCAACAATTAGAAGATATGTTTGTCGTAATAGTTCTGTAGTAAAAATATAACATATCAACGTTATGTCGTTTTTTTTTATATTTTTAGCTTCATCGCAAGGACACAAAGAATGGCCTTCTCAGCTGCCATAGTTGCAACTCTTGCGTCATCAGAACAGGGTGTTCAACGCATTACCGTTTCCGTTTAAAAAACGTTTTGCAACGCTTTGCTCCCCCTTTTTTGTGTGGGAATTATTTAAATGAGGGATATTATGACAAAGTTCAAAAACAGTGCGCACAGATATAGAGAATAACTCCTTTTGGATTGACTTTGTGCTTTGTAACGTTGCTTTTTAAAGCTCAAATAGCAACATTACACACTATTAAAAAAAGTTGAAAATGTAAAAAAAAAAAAAAAGGGTTTCCTGCCCTCTTTAATTTATGTAACATTGAAAATGAAGAGAGTTTATGTTTAAATCAAGAAAAAAATATCTGCCAATGTGGACTCAAGATTAAGGGAAAACAAGATTATTTTTCTAACCGCACTGGCAATTTTTTTTCCTTGTTTTAAGCAAACAAGAATTAGTATCTCAAGTCAGTTAGCGTCTCAAATAAATGCATCTAAAATTGAAGAATGTTTAGACATTTGAACTAGAAAACAAAAACACTGAGAAAGAGCTCAGTGATGTCTTTTTCTTTCCTTTCCCATCATTTCCCTTTGCAAATGCACAGTTTCCCCTCTCTCTTTGTTTTATACTGTATTAATAAATCAGAAGCGTCCTGAACAAGGGATACCCCTCTGTTAGTCAGGGCTGGAAAAAGAGCGCAGTGTTTGGGACGATGGAGTGAATGAGAGATGGTCAGATTAAAGGGAAGCCTGTTTGCACCTGTTTTCCGACTTCTGAAGAGCAAATGTTTAGAGTTTCCACTTTGACTTTTCCATTCGCTTATTCATTTACATTTCACGTTTCTAACTTTACTCGGACACCGGCTTTGACAGACGTCACAGGCAACCTCGTATTTACGCGTCAATCCTATAATCTGCTTTTAAACTAGCCTAATTATGTGTATGAGAGCTCTTTCACTGGGTGTAAGTTTCCAAAACCAATAATTCTCAGACATCAACTGTCGTGTGGGCAGGTATCGCGATGCATCGTGCCTCCTGAATGCTTACAAGTGGCGCTTTGGAGGCCACTCCTTAACTTAAGCTTAAATTGTATGTTTTAAAGCTACAAATCTGAGACAGATTTTTAGGACTGGGATTTACAGAACGAGAAGGGGAACAAGGATTTGCATTAAGAAGAACATGATGGTCTGATACTTTTACCCCTCAGATTTAGAAGACATATGTCTTTGCAGTTTTGGGTTGGTGCACAGTGTATACTGTAAACGTGTACTGTGCCACTGAATATATTGTTAGGTTCAGGGTTGTCTAATTCATAATTATTGTCATTATTTAAATTTTTTATTTATCTTTCTTTTTATTTTAAAATGCCCCTATTATGCTATTTTAAAGAATCCTAATTGACCCTTTGCAAAGACCCGCCCCCTTTAGTTACTGTTATGTCTGACAAGTCATGCGCTCTCACGCCACACATCATGTTCTCACGCAGTGAAAAATACATTCTGGAGCAAAGAGGACTCTGACAGACAAGACAGAGCAGGGTTCTTTTGATATGAAACAGTTTAAAATATTGTAATTTTTTAAAGAAGTTTAAACAATAAATAGCGTATAGTGTCTCTTTAATGCGTCGTGACAGATCGCTGTAGCTCCTTCAAGCGGCTCGTGAACCGATCATCTCTTCATACTAGTTCATTTATAGCATCAAATAAACATGAATGAACATCAGAAGGAATGTTGTTTCAAAGACGTGAGTAAACACAATTTTTCAAGTTCAAGTTCGCCAACGTTAATCTACTAACTCCCCTGACTGCTTTGACAGACAAAATGGCGAATTCGGGGTTATGATTGGTCAGATCGCCTGTCATTAACCTGAAAACGGTTAATTCGAAGATTCAGTCTCTCTAAACCCCTTCTTTCCGAGAGCCTTCTCTGCTCTGATTGATGTTGTTCACAGGCAGCCAATGAACACCTTAGATGGGCATTATGCAAATTTGTTACTTTGTTACATAGGTATGTAACAGGAAGTGAGACTGGAATTGCTCATGGCTCGTTTCAGCAGTTCAGAATCTATTATCTTTTTTTAAGGAGACAATGACCTTATTCGACGTGCACTTTAATCTTTAAAACTTTGCAGACCTTGTACATTCACAGCTATTGAACACTATGTGAAAGGCAATATTTGAAAAAGCATAATAGGGACACTTTAATTAGTTTTTTTCCCATTCTGGTTCTGATTTTACTCATTCTAGCACATCAACTAACACTGTGTCTACACCGTTACGATTCGACGCGATAAAAGAAGTCAATGAGAAATGTTTAAACTTTTTTTTTTGTATATATATTTTATTTCAATTTTTTTTTTTTTTTTTCATTTTAAGTAACAAAAATTTTTTTTTTTTCTTATGGTTTTAGTTTACTATAACAACCCTGTTACGTGGTTTGGTTCTGCTATCCATAAGGTTTCATAGCCACAGCTCATTGGTAGGGCCAAATCAGATTTGTCCTCTAATCCTTCCCAGGATAAAGAACATAGAACGGCTTTGTTATAAATATCTTTTCCATGACTTGAATCATTCAACAGGACCTCTGCGTTCCTTCCAAAGATCTGCTGAAATCGAGACTATTCTTTTTGTACGCTTCAAAACATGCAAGGTCTCCCAAATCTGGGTATCGTATTTCTTTTTTAACATTGATGAATTTGGAGTGCAAGACTCAATCGTTCTGGATCCAGTTCTGAGCTTCAGGACTTTTTATATATGACAAGTCCGGTGGGAACTTGTTGTAAAATCACTCAAAATGACCAGTCCGTCTCAATCGCTGTTGATTTTTTTTTTTGCTCCTCTGGTCAGACAAAAATGCCATGTTGAGCAAAACCTCCTCTCACTTTTTTTGGCTCATGTGGGACGGCCTATTTGTACATGCTTAAACAAATTAGAGGAGCAGCTGTGCAACTCCGACCTATCCGTGCTGGCGTTGTGCGATTTAAAAATATTCTCTGGTAAAAGCCAGCCTCTCTTCTCCCAAAATATACGGCTGTTTCTCTGGCTCTGAGGTCCTTGCCGTATTTACAATCAGCCTTGCCTGCACTCGGACCCTAGAGAGAGGAAGAAAAAGTAGGAGTTCGGAGAACGAGAGAGAGAGAGAGAGAGAGAGAGAGACCACCTATGCAGATGTTTTCCAGACGTGGAACATGCTGGATGCCAAGAGGCACCTGTTGAATTGCAGATGTGTTTTTTCATTTCCTCAGATATAATTGGGCAACACACACTGGCTTTTAAAAAACAGGGTGTATAAACATCACATGCGTAAAGGAAATAACCTCAGACACGGTTTACGAAAATTTCGAAGACGATATGCGTTGATGTGATTCCAGCCAAGCTGTTTCTAGTGCTCCAAAATGGCATGCACATGTCGAGAGGTGACATGAAGTGGCGTGACGCTTTTCATGTCGTGTTTATGACACAGCTGTGTGAATCAACCTCGCAGGGCGTCGACTGAGGTGTTTCCCAAATTTTCCTCAACATTTCCAGATTTACAGCACTCTCTCTTTTTCTCTCTCTCTCTCTAGGAGACAGAGTCTCTCAACACAGGAAGCTCTGAGTCCCGTTTTGGGTCGCGGTGAAGATACAGCAGGTCCACATCAACACGGAGACACAGGCGGCCTCTGTGACGGCCAGCTGCGTGTCTGGAATAGAAGTCATCTAATTGCGTGGAAAAGATGGCCACCGACCGCCAGCAAACAAACAGAGTCCCTCTCACCTGTCGCATGACCTACTTCACGATGGAAAATACCACTGGGTTTCTATAAAGTATGTTATTTTATGAGCCAGAGCTGGTTTATTTTAGATGTACAATTAGGAACTTAACAGACCCAGGATCATAAATCAGCCTGGATATGTAGAAAACGGTCATATGCACAGGTCTTTTAGGTCCATCTTCTCTTAGATTGACATACTACATGTGAGAAAACGTATTCAACCACAAATCAAAATCTATAGTAAATCTATATATTGTATAAAATATATGCTTTTAGTACTTTTGCATTGTGTGTGTGTTTTTTTTTTTTTTTTTACATTTTCACATTAGCATGTGAATGTTTCTGGATATTTGTTGAGGTTTTTTTTGTATTTATATATTTTATTTTGGGATAAAAATAAATTTTTTTTATAATTATCTTTATTCTCATTAAATTCCCTTGTATAATTTATATAACATATAAACATCTATCCATCCTTCTTTGTATCTCTCTGTCTATTTTCTCTGTATTCTGTCTGTATCTCTCTCTCTCATATATATATATATATAGAGAGAGAGAGAGAGAGAGAGACTATATTTTTGTTGGAAACGTAAATAAAAACAAAAACATTTTACAAGAAAATACTGTTTTATTTTCCAGTGTCCAATCCAGTGTTACTTTGGTGTTTTTTTGTAATTGTAAAATTGACTAGAAATTTGTGAAGTTTTTTTTCTACACCATTTTTTTCAGTGTAGAACTGTAAATGTGCATAATAAAACTGTTTGTTGTTATTTTTTCTGCAGATTGTTTCACTAGTAGGTGGTGACTTTTTGAGTGAGTAATTTTGGGCTAGTGATTGAGTCATTCATTCAACTGATTCATTCAACATCACAGATTCATTCAGCAACAAAACAAGTGACTGTCTTTATGAGGGAGTCACTGAATCATTCACTTAACCAAGTTTAAAAACACTGATTCAATCATTCCTTATGAAAGACTCTTAAAATCATTTGCATGGCTGATGTGTTCATTCAATAATTAAATATTTGATATTGTGTGTGTCTTTGTGTTTCTAGGAAGAAATTTTTTATATTTGCTGCAAAGTTCCACATACGATTTTTTAGAATCCCATTCTTGCTTTTGTCAATTAAAAGGTGGAGGGTTTTTTTTTTCTACTTTTTTGAGCTTTTCCATCTCTGTCACCACCTACTTCCCTTGTAGGTGGAAAAACTTGAACCTTACACTTAATTATACTTTACATCTCTTTTTGTATTTCACAGAAGAGAGACAGAAAGAGAGAGAGAGAGAGAGAGAGAGGATAGTAGCAACATGAGGGTGAGTAAATGATGGCAAAATGTTCTCTTTTTTTGGGTGAACTATTTCTTTAAAAGCATTTTCCTGTTAAATTCAGACAGTGAAACTCAAGTCAGGAGTGGGAGCATTCGCAAAACACAACAGCAAAATTTTACAAGAGGGTTACGACAGCATGGTATCGTGGCAAGGTGTACGGCAACGCTCAGCTGTCAGTCATCTCCTCTGTGTGTCAGAGGAATGCATAAGTGCCCATGCCGCCAACCTGCATACAGCTCAGTGTGGAAATGTAGGCCACACTGCAAATATTTGGTTTGGATTGAGAAATTGAATTATACTGGCACGGAAAGCCAAGAAATAAAAAAGAGCAACCTTGGGAACCATTATGCAAAGTGAATGGAGGCTTCAAACCGAGTGCTACTGGTTTTCATTTGGACAGGAAAAATCCCTCAGTCGCAAAACCAATCTGCTTAAATAAACGCTTCCCCAAATCTATCTTTGCCTTGGGAGTAAGCTGTTGGGTTCGCAGTGCCTCGGGTAGTTCATTTGGGTTTTTTACTCCAGACGTCTATAGAGTTCATCTTCAATTAGTTGAGTTTTTTTTTTTGCAAGTGGCCCATGTATAGTTAGGGTAAGAACTGCGGACTGAAACAGCATGTAGTTATGCTTATGTGATGGTCTGATACAGGTGACAAAACATAAAAGCTGCTCAAAAGGAAAAGCAATTAACTTTGCAATAAGTTACAATAGAGCAGCTCTCAAAACTGGGAGTAAATTGAGAGTAAAAAATGTGGATTAAAGTCTTGCATCTCTTGTGGGTCGTTTGGCTCTTGAAACGCTTCCTGCAATGAACATAACAGATAACATTTGTGCAAAGTTGCTGTAACATATCGCACATCAGATCTGCAAATGCATGTGGTACTCTACAACATTCAGTGTTTCTGTATAATATGTCTGTTTTGGCTTTAGCTAGATTAGTTAGGGTTTAAAGACACTTAATATTCATTAATATTGTTGAATTGACTACACTGACACTATTGGATGAGAACAAAACTCGAGTTAATGTTCCATTACAGATTTGCGCAAAAATTTTGCCATATTTTTTAAATATCGATTGAAAAAGACTTTTGCGAAATGACCTTGTTTCCATTAACCGATGTCATGCGACTAAAACGTCTTTTTTTCCTCTCGCGATAAGTCATTACAAAAATCACGGTAACGGATGTTGGTAACTTTATGTGTATTCCAGCCACTGCACTAGCCTTTATTTTTAATCAAAGGAGATGTACGCTTATCATCCAAGCATTTATAGCAAGGAAGTCCCTTATACTTTGGAGCGGCCACGTATGTGGTGTTTCTGGGTGTTTCTCCCTCCTATCTGCTTCGAGATCTTGATAAATTCAAATTGTGGAATTTCTTTGATGTTTAGAATCCAGTAGTCCTGTAATACTTTTATATTTTATGAGTTTAATGAAGAACTCTCGTCTTCTGTCCAAACATATCACGCCCTCTTAAAAAAATGATCGACTTTTACATACGGTATGCGAAAATGCGAAAAAACTATTTCCATTGCAGTTTTGTGAAATATTACTTTTTCGAATTGCCCGAAAAACCACATTGTGCGAGCATAAAAACTTTTATATATACGATATATGGGAGTTTTGCAACCATTGAGCGTATTTTCAATTCGCGATTTCGATTTAAAGGTTGGAAACGTGGCTACTGTTGATTTCTGTAGAGCTGTTTTATAGTTGAATCAAATTAGTTTCATAATTGACAAATTTATAGTTATTGAACTGAACTGACTCGCACTATTTTCTTCTGGAGTGCTGCTTATAGCTGAATTGAACTTGATGTTTAGAGTTATTGAACTAATCTGTATCAACACTGAACTGACTTGAGCTCAATATTTTTCATTTAGCAGATACTTTTATCCAAAGCGACTTACAAGAGGTTGGTCATGGTATCAAAGGTGGAGAGAGTGCTGTTTATTCACAATCCCCACTTTCAATTCCTGCCGGCGTGGGAATCGAACCAGCAACCTTCAGGTTAAAAGCCCGACTCCCTCACCATTAGGCCACCACTACCAGAGGAGCTTGAAGTAGAATTCGTCTCATATCTGATGAAGTTTGCATCATCGATTCTTATATTTTCTTGTTTAGTACTGTGAAGCTGCTTTGAAACAATCTGTACTGAATAAAGTCAATTCGGCCACAAAATAATGCAATGCCCGTGCATTACACTTTCCCTGCATAAAGCAAAATAAAAGACAATTGAGACAAAAATGCCAACAGTTGTAGTAATTGACAGGCATTCCAACATGGCCGGCTATGTAGAAGCTCATGGCCTTGGCGTTTGCTTTGTTTGCTCACAGCTGAGGCACAGAAGAAAGGGAGGACCATCAGGAAAGGGCCAGCTTTGACAATTCCTACACAAAGGCAGCACTGTTGTCTAACAGTGTCCAGTCTGTTTCAGTGAAGTTTGCACTGTTCCACAGCCACATTTCATGGAACAGTAAGCAAGCAAGGCCAGAAACAGGCCTATTGAGTAGGGTGATACCACTCCTAACAGGGCCAAACCAGGGCTTGGTTCTCCTCCCTTTGAAAAGGTCAGAGGCCTCTAATTGCCCAACAATCTTACTGTGTTGTGCAGGTGTTCATCCACAAAGTCACATGAGGACTGGACTGTGGGAAGAGAGCGATCTGGGCTGCTTTTGAAGGACAATCGCTGATCAGAGGCTCTGAGCGAGTGTTACACAGATCTCAGCTGTTCATAGTGTCTTTTTATTGCTCAGGGGTTGGGCTCTGATGGTTCAGGAGACATAAAGGGTCAGTTCACACAAAAATGAAACGCTCACCCTCATGTTGTTCCAAACCCATAAGACTTTGGTTCATCTTCAAACACAAATCAAGTTTGTTTTAAAGAAAAGCCTGTTTTGGCTTCCGAGTTTACCATATGTGATGTTTTAAATCCGAAAATAAATTTAATAAAAGATAAATAATTAAATTTCCATCACGTAAAGCAATCTTCTCTCTTTTACAAGACTTGGATTAAACCACTCGATTCATATGGATTTGTTTTACGAAACCTTTATGACCTTCAAAAGGAGAAACAGACACTCTCAGGTTTCATTCAAAATATCTTAATTTGTGTTTCGAAGAGTAATCAAACACTTATGGGTTTGGTACGATGTGTAAATGATGACAGAGCTTTAATTTTTGGCTGAACTATACCTTTAAGGAAGTTTTTATTTATGTTTCATTCAAGAGTCTCAGATGAATTCGCCACAACGGCCAACAGAAAGCTGCTTGGTTTAAGAGTAGCTTCTGTGTGAGCTGTGCTTCCTACAAATTTCCTAATTCCTCACTTTTAGTCTGGGAGAAAATGGCTTAAATTCTTTTGTAAAACTTACTTTTGATTAATACTTAATTATATTAAATAATATTCTTCACTATTCTGATGAATATTCAAGGAAACGCTTCTCAAACAAGAAAAAATGTTGGGCGGGATTTGATCGGATGGTTGTGGTTTGCTATTGGTTAATCTCATATGAGTGACAGGTTGTCCCGCCCTCACGTCAGTAAACGAATCTTCAGAAAAGAGAAGAGATGGCATGGCAAGAGTGAGAGGAAGTTATTTTGATTAAAGTTTACGAGGACACATAAATTAAAATAATGCTGTGCACTGATAAATAATTTGAAATAAATACTGCAATATTCCGTTGACAATATTGATTGACTTTAAGAAGAGCAAAAACTTTCGCATAGAACTTTCAAGCATTCCTGTCACTCAAACGGTAGAGCGTTCTGCTTGCAACGCCAATGTAACGGGTTTGATTCTCAGGAAACGCATGAACTGATAAAAAATGTATACCTTGAATGCAATGCAAGTCACTTCGGACAAAAGCGTCCACCAATACGTACATGTAAATCCATAGTGATAAGATTAACTGGTACAGACTGCCACCTAATGGGCGTTCCATATGTCACATTGCTGTAATGCTAACGAAATGCATGATCAGTGAAATACCTTGAATTATTTGCCATACACCACAACTTGGGAAAATCAGTTGTCGACAATCCAGTTTAGCTTCATTATTATATAAAATAGCATTATTTCAACAAAAATACATATATTTGTTATTTACTTGAATTTTGTTTTACATTTGCACCATTCCAGTCACTTTTGGAAGAGTGATGACGTCATCACTGGCCACCCGTAGCTATAGCTTTTGGAAATGACTGGCAAAAGGAAACGAGCGGACGGGACCCACATCAGTCACTCTGCCTCTGATAGGTGGTTTCCAGTTTCATAATGACAGACTGAGAGACTTGTATTAAAAGTCTCCCATGCCATTTCGACTCTTTGACTGACGTCAGACTTAAAAATACAAGCATGACAGCATTTGTATGGGAGACTCCATCCTCATAATGTACATTTCCAATGAGTGGCTAAACTGAGGAGAAAGGGGTGTCCAGTGGGATAATTTTATCGGTGAGATTTTCATTGCTCAGGAAACTTAATGCAGTTCTCATTTATGTCTCATTTACTGAAAGTCTCCTAAGAAACAAAAATAGACATACATATGAATAATTTATTAACATACCATGGAAGCCCATTTCTGCTAAATAAGGATACTATATTCCGCTATACCATCATTGTGCTAAATCATGGCATAAAAAGTATAAATGTTTTGTCATAATTTGATCACAGAATTGATGTCATTTTGTCATAATTGTATTTGGATGTTTTATCTCATAATTATGATTTATTATAATAATTTCTACTTTTTATCTCACAATTTTGACATTTTATGCCATAATTATGACTTAACAACGCATGTTTTGTTTCATATGGGTCGAAAATGGGTTTCCATAACTTAATCTGTCAAATGAATAAGGAAAACATTTGGTCTTGGTGATATTAAATGAGAAATGTTTCATATTAAGTTAAATCTGTGCATAATTTGAGACATTGCTGGGATCTCTTCTGAAACTCTAGAGCATGAGATATTTTTTAATCTCCACTTGTGATTTGTTGCACTCTTTTGTGAAAGGCCGTGCACTTTTTCTTACCTATTTGCACAAGTTATAAAATACAATTTTTAGTATCAAAAGCACGTAGGATTCTGTGAGATGAGAAAGTTTTCAAACAAAAAAAATAAGCCTATAAGATGCTTTTTTAACCTAATGTATCCTGTATCTCATACCTTCAGAGCCTCAGGGAACAGAGCTCTACCTCAGAATTTAATTTAACCCGAGCCGCAAAACAAAACCAACACAGGCGATTATATACACAAGTATATATTTAGCTCTGTTTGAACAGATCTGCTCCATTCCTGCCGGTTTCTCAAGTAGTGTCCTGTAGGAAGGTAACACGAAATCAATTTGGCTCGACGCACCGTCATAACAAACACAACCTTGTTTCTGAAAGTTTGCGAACGGACTGGGCTGTTGGTTTTCTCCTCGCTGGCAGCCCGAGTCGGAATGACCTCACGGCAGCACCTGCTGCACAGTGCGCTGCCTTAAAGGAAATGCCGCGACCTTTAGTGGCCCCTGACCTTTTGTAGCTAACGTAAACTCATTACGCACCCCGAGCCTGAGGGAGGTCGCTTCGGAGGCTCGGAGAAAGGGAACGCATCGCCTAATCAGCACTCTCCGCCCTCGATTTGGAGCATGTAATTGGGCGCCGTCCTCTGAAAAAAAAACACCCCTCATTATCTCACACTTTCAAACGCGGCCGCCGCTAGGTGGGCGTGGAGACGGGCTCGACGGGGGTCTCGCATCCCATCCGAAAGGAAATCTCAACCCGCTCAAAAGCCGCCTTTGTCTCGCGTCACTTAGAAGCAATTACAGCCCGTCAAAATAGTTTTTTTCCTGGGCCGCAGCGACGTGTTAATGGGCCCAGGGTTGGGTGTGAGGAGCAACCCGGTCTGTACACACGGAACGGGGGTCAGAGGTTAATAGGGGCCCTATGATGTGGCAGATGAGCTTTCGGCAAGCTTTCCTCGCTGAGAACAATGATGAGATAATGTGATACAATTAGGCGGACAGCTACTCGCTCCGATTTGATCCCAGATAAAAGGCAGCGAGCCGACACCGAGCCGGGACATGCCTGTCCGATCGGGTGTAGCGAACATCTAACAGCAGGGAGTCATTTGAAGAGACCGTAAGGTTCACGTCAGTCGGACCTCAAGGCAATGCACGCTCGAGCACAACTGTGCGAGTTCACATGTGGAGGAAGCGCATTAGGCCAAAGTGAAATATAAAACATTCATCGAAAGTCTAGAAAATGCGTTTAAGCTGCCTGACTTAGGATGCACCTGAAACACAGCTCACAACAATGTTCCCTTCATGGTTGTGGCTCGTATTTCAAAGCTGTGAAACTCACAGCGTGAAGATTAATGTGGGACTGTATCCTCTATTGATTTAAGCTCCACCACATTAAGGAAAAACCTGGAACCTCTCAGAGATGAAAAGATTTCTGGCTGATGTTTACAGCCCAACTGGATGCGGTTTTCACATGCAAAATGAACACTTTATCAGATTTTCGATACAACGCGGCCCGCTAATCACGCCGAGATTGCATCTCTTCTGGTCCGAGTGTGGAGGGAAGTCACGGTTCATGGGAAACAACTGTTTTGTTGGTGTTGTTTTTGTTGCGCGAGTGTGTGTAGCAACCTTCGAGATTCATCATCGATGCAACGTGTGTCCTCCTTGGGGAAATCATGGATCATTCGCCACATAAATATGGTCTTCAAAGCAGCTTGGAAGTTTTGACTTTATGTTTAAACCCTCAGGATGAATCGCTGGAAGGAATTGTTTAATCTGTGCCGACTGTGAGCGGAGATCAAGGGAAGTGACGACGCCCCTTAAAAGCAAACCTTCATTAGGCCGAAAACGAGGAGCTGCGGAAGCTACAGGCGGGGTCGCCCGAGGTTAATGCCAATCCGAGTGTCCTGACAGCACATCTCCTGTGACGGGACAAGGTCATGCGTTCGCTTTCACTGGACCTAATGAGCTTTAGCAGATTTTGACTTTCTCTTCCCTTCTCTGCCAATCACAGGTCGCCCTTTTCCCGGGAGATGACATTCCCGCTTGTTTTTCGGCAAGGAGGCCTGGTGTATCACAGTGGGTGGGTTCAGCTCTCCAGCTCTGAAGTCATGCGAGGAAGAGGTGGAGGAGATGGGTGTAGATACGACACGGGGACGCTTTCATGACGTCTTTCATCACATTACTTGTGCGTTGCCCTATTTAGTTTGATACTAAACAATGTCGTTACAGGATGTTCTGACTTTCAACCAGGCCTGGGGATGATCAGGGAAAAATAGTTTTGGTGAGATTTTCATTGCTCAGGAAACTTCATGCAGTTCTCAACGATGATTTATTTAAGTCTCAGATGTTTCTCCTAAGAAATAAAAATGGACGCAAATGAGTAATTTATTAACATACTATGAAAGCCCATTTCCACCGCATAAGTAAAACAAGGTCATGCTGTGGTAAATCATAGTTATGACATAAAGTCAAAATTGTGACCTTAGAAAGTATGAAATAAAGTCAACATTTTGTCATAATTTTGACTTTTAATTTCATAATTTAAACTACAACATTCTCATATTGTATTTCAGAATTAGAACTTTTTAATGTCATATTTTAAACATATCTCATAACTATGACTTAGGATGTTATAATTGTAACTTTTTGTGATAATGTCATAATTGTCATGATTATGACCTTTTTAATGTCATTTTTTTTACCTCGTAATTATGACCAGTATGTTATAATTATAAATTTGTATGTCATAATTATATGACTTTTATGTCACAATTATGACTTTATAGTCACTATTTTGACATTTCATCCCATAATTGTGACTTATGTTATAATTTAACTTTTTATGTCATAATTATTACTTTTAAATGTCATAATTTTGACATTTTATTTCACAATTATGGTAGGATGTTATATTTAAAATTGTTTATGTCAAAATTATGACTTTTAAATGTCATAATCTTTACCTTTTATCTCATAATTATGACTTGGTATGTTACAATTTTAACATTTTATGCTGCAATTATGACTTTTTAGTGTCATAATTTAATGTTTTATCTCATCATTTTAAGTTTTTTATGTCATAATTATGATTTACCAAAGCATGCCCCCCCCCCATATGTGATGGAAATGGACTTGCATAACATAATCTGTAAAATGAATACAGATTTGATCATTTTCGGTCTTAAATGAGAAATTTTTGAGCCTATATTTAGATCAATCTGATCAAGTTTAAGACATTATTGAGATCTCTTCTGAGAGCATATGATGTTTTTAAAATGATTTAATCTCCACTTGATATGTTTGGGAGAGTGGGCGTAAACAATGTTGTTACAGGATGTTCTAACTTTGAAAGGAAGACAAATGCAGGGCAGGCGGAGAAAAAGATGGAGTCTGTTCTCCTCAAGCCATGCCAACACACCTGCTACTATTCACTTCAGAGGAAATGGACACTCTGTGGATGAGAGGCTGCTGGCCAGGGGACAGAAACCACCGCAGCTCCAAATTAGAAACAGGAAGAAATGTGGGTAACGCTCCGATTAAAACTGTCTTCCCCACATGGACTCAATATACTCGAGCCCAGCTCCTTCTCTGGAAACCCAAAACCCCACAGCACTATTTTATATCACAGTCAACAAACACGCTGTGTTGGAACGGCGATGGCATTGGCTTTTGCTGAGATGGTCGGCGATGTTTACAAACTCTGCAAATACTCTGCACTCTTATAGAGCGCTTCAGTCGAGCTATATGATTAATGCTGTCCTGTGCCATGCGCAGCCTTTTCACTCTCATCTAAATATTTGGGGAAATGTTAGCAAAACTGTCTCGGAGGACGTTGCACAACTATTTTACTGTAAGAGTTATGGGATGTCCTCGTACGTTCCGTTATACTCGGCTAGAAAAAGGTACTGAAGTGTCCTGCCTAGAAATAATGACCAAAAAGAGGTTAGTTCTTTTTTTAGTCAATCCATATCTAGTGCCATCTATGAAGAGGCCCTGACAGGGCAGGCAGGGTAAGATGGTGTAAGACGTTCCTCCTGCATTTAATTTCTTAAAAGTTTAAAAATGAACTGAATCTCAGCTCAAAGAATTTATTGAATGATTATACCGTCAATAATCTTGACTTTAAGATCAAACTTTGTGGGTTAATTGGTCTAAATTTTAAGTAATCGAAGTGAGTAATCATATTTGTTAATGGTTTGTGGACACAATAGTGCATATATGTATATATATATGTATATATATATATATATATAAATATAATATATAATTCATTTTTTATTATAGTGTGTGTTTGTGTGTTTATATATATAAATATATAAATAAATATAAATAAATACCCCCCCCCCAAAAAAAAAGTTTGAATAAAACTAAATAAATTATATATATATAATTATTAATAATATATATATGCAATAATATTAAAATATGGTAATATTAAAATTAAAAAAATATTATTATGATAATATTTTTATATTAATATGATTATATATATATACACACACACACATATATAAAATTTGTTTGGTTTTATTTTTATTTTTTTTTGAGGGGGTATTTATTTATTTATTTATTAATCAAAGCAGTTTGTTGGGAGCCTATTCCTGCATATATTTATTTCTTTTATGTATTATTTTTATTTCAGTTTTTTTTAATTATTATAACTCATATATAATATAATATCATATAATTATTAAATGGACAATTAGTAAATGTTTCCATTTATTTCCGTGAATAATCTACTGGTTGATGCATTACCATGTTCTGCCCATCTCCATACTTGTGAAAGTTTAGCAGTAAATGCATGCTAAAATGTTCCCCCATCCTACATGTGGTGCACATTTACCGAATTCGTTGTCCCTTTGTCATTCTCAAAACCTGCCATCGGCAAACCTGTTGGTTTCATGTATTTCAAATGCAAGAAGGCTCAAGAAGAGCTTGAGAAAGTGTTTGAGCAAGAGAAGGGACCAAGAGAAAAAAAGAGTGAGCCAATGCTTGGCCCTAACCAAACATTCCCGTCCCGTTCTCTCACACATCTGTACGGATATGTGATCTGTCAACTACTCTGTCGAATAGATTCTGGTGTTCGGAATGTCCCGCACTAACTTTCCCACAGCAGACTATTAGTGCTGCGCTCGCTGTCAACAGGCGGCCGGCGGGGACAAATGGGGCGGAACCGAATGAAAGAGGAGACACAAAAAAAGCGATGCACCAAAAGGATGAATTAGGGGGGAAATGAATGTTGAAATATGCCCATTGCCCTTTTGCGTTCACCTTTGACCTTTGACCTGCTGATACTTTCCTCCTTTTTGCCTGACGACCACTCTCCGGCATTTCCTGCCCTCCTTGCGAACGTAGAGGTGTCGACTTGGAGACGTTGATCCTGAGCGCCATGCGTTGGAATGAATTATGCCGTCTCTATCAGGAAGGTATGCCAAGAAAAGTAATGAGAGAACCAAGTGCCTTTAATAATACACTCTTAAAAATAAAGGTTCCAAAATGGGGTTTTCACAGCGATGCCATAGACGAAACATTCTGGGTTCCCCAAAGAACCTTTCAGTGAACAGATCTTAAAAGAGTCTCTCTTTTTTTCTTAGTGTTTTCTCTATAAAGAACCCTTTGTGGAATGGAAAGCCAATAAAGAACCATTATTTTTAAGAGTGTGTACATGACTTTTGAAACATAAAAAGCCATGTTGCACATGCACAGAGCTTTACTCTTTGTAATAAATCAGTTTTTGACTATAATGTGCTAGGATGCAGTCACTGATGGGGTGGGCTGAAGCAGAGCGCTGGCACTCGTCTCCGCTTTATGATCTTATGGCCAGATGTTTATGTTCCATAGGCTGGAGTGGAAAGCTGCCATGACATCAGCCAGAGGACAGCAGGATTCTGGGCCTGGGACAGGAAGTGACTCACAGGAAGTGAGCTGAGGTGAGGCAGGCAGAAGGCAATCCATCTCTTCTGTACACACACGCACATACATAAGTCTACCTCATCGCAGCCACATGTAATGTAAGAGGCAGTCGCATACAAAAGTTTTAAGAGCTTACGCCGAGGAAGGAGATGGCATGCATCAAACACATTTCCCAATCAAACTCAGGCCTAAATTTAACATTTGATGTATCATATAATTTCCGTACATTACACAGTTTAAATAAATGCATTTTGCGATATGACTTTATTATTTACTACGCCTTTTTCTTGCCTGTTTCTTACCTGTTGACTGACGAATATGCATAACATATTACATTTTATGTAATTATATGTTATATAAGTCAAAATACCCCACAGAAAAATTATTATAGCTTGTGAAATTTGCCCCAATTTGGGTGTGAGCAAAAACACACCATTTTTTTGTGTCCCTTTAAATGCAAATGAGCTGCTGCTCCCGGCCCCCTTTCCAGAAGAGGGCGGAGCTTTAACAGCTTGAGCTTCGGTTGCTCAACAACAACAAAGCTGGAGAATCTCACAGCCAAAATGAGGATTGTCAGTAACGGTGTTCAACCTTACATTGTTGTCGGACACTGATGGAGAGATTCAGGAAGAAGTTACAACTTAATTTTGCTTATTGGAAAAATTTATGTAGTTGCTGTCAAGTTGATTCAACTCATCGACTAGATCTAGCATTGAACTGACCCTCATTTGTGAAGCAGTGCAGCGTAAAATGGCGGCATGGTAAAAACGCTCGACTGCAACAGCTCTTCCTCTTCTCTAAAGCAGCCCAACATGGCCTCACCCGCTTTATTGCGTGCTCCTGGGGGGCGGGGTTTATGTAAATTTTGGGGTTTGTGATGTCACCAACCCAGGAAGAAGCCTGTTGTAGTCCCTACCCGCCATTTGTTGTAGTCCTTAAAAAGAGATTTCTGTAAAAGAAAATATCTCCCTTTGTATTGAACTTTGAGCGTCGTAACTTTTTATGCTCAAACAGCAACATTACACACCAACTAAAGTTAATCTGTAATCCAGACAATACAAATATAAATCGTACATTTTATAGGCCTAAATATTTAGTGCAGAATTAAATCGTGAACTCAAATGCAAGCCCGAATTGATGCCATTAAACTTTACAGTCACCCATTTCTCAGTAAATATAGTATTTACCACTCAAGTTACTCATTTCCATCCAGTCAACTTCCAGATGACGTCCGAACTAGAAGCGTCATGCTAATTGGTTGGTATGGCATTACATTACTCATTCTCTGAAGTGCATGGTAGAATTCGGCTCAAACTGATCGACACTGACTGGTGCCATGAATCAGGCTGGGCTGGGATGCCTTGTGTCCCTGACCAGTGCTGCCTGGTGCTTCATATGTTGCCTGTTACACTAATGGGAAACGTGTGAGGAGGGAATTAACGCCATACCACCCAGGGTAGCAAACCTTACCCGGCTCCAAGGCCCTGCAGCTGGCTGCAACCCCACGTTAATCCATTCTAAGCAGCAGGTTCAAGACTAGGCTTTGCAGTTAGGCCACCAACGGCGAGGTGTGTGTGTCCTTAGCCCGACTTTTTCAACACAAACTAGCCTGATTAGCCCGAGTATACACTGAACGCATTTACTTTTGAGAGAGAATCAACATGACATTGATACAGTCCTTGAACATAACTCATTTGCAGTGAAAAACTGGAGCAGATGTATTCAAAAAAGTCTTCAAAAACATTTTTTCAACAATATAGCGTATTGTATATCAGCTTCTCAGAGCGTTCCATATGTACGGCGAATCAGCTGGGTTTGGAGCCGGAGGAAAAGTTAATGTGAAAGATCAATGCCATCTGCTGCTGGAATCCTCCAGGATACTAACATCTGTGATGGAATCGGGATTGCAAGTGAACTATGGGGTTGCTGTAGTAATCTTGTAATCCGCCAAGCTTTAGGATTTGCAGGTGAACCATTAATGTGTTTCTGATTTGCAAACACATCAAAATGTTCTCAGTCATTCTCTTGAACGGGTCACGTTCTCGCATTCCATTTCAGATTCAAGGTGCCTGTTGTTCGGCACAGTCTGTTTTCTTCGTTCCAAGGTGCTTTAGACATATTAAGGATTTTAAGAAAAAGAGAGTCAAGAAAATCTCAGGTCACATTTCATCTTAAAATCAGAGGAAAAACTGTGTAATTTGTATCTTGAATTTGTATCTGTGCAATTTCAGAATTGTTTTATATATGCACATACATTATGCTCAAAAGTTTTTTTTAAAGCAGTATCTATATATTCACTGAGGTTGAATTGAATGCTCTGCAAATTTGGTGCTCTAGAAAGATTTTTATTTATCATCAATGTTGAAATTAGTTGTGCTGCTTAATATTTTGGTGGTAGCTATGATATATATTTTTCAGGATTCTTTGATGAATAGAATGTAAAAAAACAACGTTTATTTGAAAGAATTATTTTTGTATTTTTGTGTCACTTTTGATCAATTTAATATATTGTTTCTAAGTAAAAGTATTAATTTCTTTTAAAATCTTACTGAACCCAATTTTTGAATGTCAATGATAAATATTTTTAGAAACATAGAAAATATAGCCTTTTTCTTATAAATAAGAAAATACATTTATATGATATTTATTTTATATATAATAAATGTTTATAAGAAAAAAAAGCTTTTTCCAGAATACTGACAATGGTTTATATATTTATTTTCTGATTATTAACCATATTTTAATGCCAAAAAAAGGAGTTCGCACAAGGTGCTTTTTGAAATTAAGTCCTTGAAAAGTATTTGAATTATCCAAATACAATCTTTTCACGCAAAATTAATGCTGCAGCCCGTCTGCTATAGATATAGAGCCGTTTCCCATGGCTATGAGCGTGATATTGTTTATAAATTTCCAAATATATGATACAGCTTTCATTCTTCAGGTCAATCATATTTTCATGGGGAGAAAAAATAAGTTTGAATGAGGAAAGCGATATTTTTGTCATTGTATCCTTTCAATAGTTAAGGAGATTAGTACGCCAACATTACTATATTGCTGAAGAATAGTTGCCATTACAAACTTTGTATTTAATATATATTATTACATAAGTTGCAAGTAGTATTTTGGAGACCTTATAACTGTAATTTGAGTAAAAAACAAGGTAACACTTTACAGTAAGGTTCGTTAGTTAAACATTAGTTAATGTATTAACTAACATGAACTAACCATGAGCAACACATTTGTTACTGTATTTACTAATCTTCGTCAACGTTAGTGAAAATACAGTTCATTGTTTGTTCATGTTAGTTCACAGTGCAAAAATGTACATAAAGTATTAGTAAATGTTGAAATTACACTAACACAGATTAATAAATGCAGTATAAGTGCAGTTCATTATTAGTTCATGTAAACTAATGAACCTTATTGTAAAGTGTTACCAAAAACACAATATTTTTAGTGCAAACAAGCCATTAGATTGCAATATAATTAATTTGTAATTAGTTACATTGAAATGCTTTACATTTAACTAATGAAATCCTTTGTTTTTCCTGTGAATCTTTTAATGAAAGTTCTAGGGCTTTGCCACAGTCATTTTTTTTTTTTTTTTTTTTTTTTTAGTATATTTTTATTTATCTATTTATCTTTTTTGAAAGATAATAAAGATATGGTTTGATAAATGAGATCTCCAACTGTAGTCCTTGAAAACCAAAAAAAGTAGTGTTTGAAAAGTCCTTGAAAGTCCTGGAATTTTACAAATCCTGGTATATATCTTCTATTTTTCTCTCTTGATTTTGGGATGAAATGTGACCTGGACATGTCTTCGTGAGATTCACTTGAACGTGTCCATTAGTTGAGCCATCCAAACAGGACCTTACCTAAGTGCATGCATCACCAAAATTCTTGTAAAGATAGAGAACAGATAGACCACCAACTGCGTTTAGCGCTGCGCTACAGCTGCCCTTCAGAAACAAACACCCCAAATATCTCCTTTGACCATCTGTTTACATGCTTGCTCACTAGAGTGTTCCAAACTGAAACATCCTCCACGCAAAGCTTTTATGAGAAACATCAAAATGCTTTCATACACCAAGTCACTGTACTGCCATGGTTACCATCAGCCAATAAATGTCAAGAAAAATGACCAAAGTTTACTACACAGAGTCTCCGGGGAACATGAGCGATGTGGTTTACTGTGAGGGGAAAGAGGCCTGTGTCCCAACAACAAATAGTTCAAGGTATGAGTCGCAGTGTGCTGGCACTGAATCTGAGCAAACAGTGGATCTGACATGAGGCCACGAGAGGGTTCTGACTCACTCGGTCTGAGGCACCTGCTCTGTGGGTGTGTTTGTGTGTGTTCATGTGTTTGCTTGTGGGTTTGTGTGTTGGTGCAAAGAAAAATGACTTGACTCTATTCTGAGTGGATGCCACGGTGATTAGTGTGCGCAACAAATGGTGCATGGGTTCTGGGACATATGAAAACAATTTTTAGTGTGCATTCTAAGACAAACACATATTTGTGCATTTGATTGTCCTGTGCCACACGGTAAGGACAGATTTTTTGGAAGTTGTAAATGAAATAAAGATTATTTGAGTACACGAAAGTACACTATTTCAGCCTTCCTACTTCAGAATGTCAAGTTTAATTTACACTTGCTGTTTCTTTGTAATTATTTGAGTGCAAAAACTACACCATTTTTTTCAGTGCAGGCAAAAAATATTCATAAAAATAAATGTATGTTTGTTTAATTTAGCCAGTTAATGCAACATAAATCTTGAACCTTTATTTATTTATTTCATTTGAGTCTAATTCTTTGGCGACTTCGGTAAGATTTTTGATTTGACAGTACATGGTAGAGCTGCATGATTAATCGTTAAAAGATCGCGATCTCGATTCAAACACCCACGTGTTCTTATTCCTAGATGACAACAATTCTGTGTCTATGAATAAACCGTTGACAAAGTCATTTTCAAATCTGTTTTGGCGCTGCCGTTGAGCCAGAGAGCGCAGTTATCGTGTATAGGTATAAACGGCTTCACAAACCGTATTTTTAACCACGCGCTATCGTTATTTCTGTTACAAATATTAAATAATCACTGAGGTACTAAGATAAAAGTTTATATTTCGATAAACACTGATGTCTACGGTATAGAGTAACTTGGCTCTTTAAAGTGACTGTTAAAAATGTGTGTCATTGAATTATTCACTCAACAGATTCATTCAAAAACACTGATTCATCCAGTAACTAAACGAGTGAGTCATTGAATAATTTATACAAACCATTTTCTTTAAATAATTCATTAATATTAATTAATAATTTTTAAACAGACTGCAGTAATTAATATTTTGTCAGAACCTTTTTTCCAGAATCATTCAGCTCTACTACATAGTGGTTTTAATTCTATTTGATTTTATTATATTATTTTAATGTCACTTCCAACATGTGGAAACACTGTGCACAACTAAATCAAGTTAAGCCAACTTGTTAACCCATGTCAAACTACATTCCCTTCAGTTCCAACTAGATTTTGGGAGAAAATGTGAGTAGTGTTCGCCCATGAGTGTTGTGGGTGGTTGCCAGGGCGTTGCTATGCAGTTGCTAAAATATTCTGATCGATTTTTGCTGCATGCTATGTAGTTGCTAGGGTGTTGTGAGAGGTTCCTAGGGTGTCGCTATGGTAGCTAGTAAGATGTTCAGAGTGGCTTTTGCCACATTGCTATGCAGTTTCTATGGCATAGGTTCTTGATTACTGTCCCAAATCATAAGAGCCCACATTCAAGATATAGAGATTCATTGTACAAGTCTATTGGATTTTTCTACATACTAATTTTATTATATGCCAGGCGAAAATTGTGCATCCGATTGCATAAAAACCTTGTCAACTAGCCACATGGTTTGAGGTATCATAAATGTGCGTCTTTAATGTTATATTGCTCATACTTACGGTTAGGGAAATGAACAAACCCCTAACCCTAAGTATGAGCAATAGAAGTGATGCTCGCCTTAGCAAACACCACTGATTATAAAAAATTATTTTCAAGGGATTCTGAGGGAAAATACAGGTGGCAACAAGTTTTTCCAATGACATTTCTGGTCCACTTAACCAAAGCAAGAAAAGAATTGGCTCTTTGCACCCACGGCCTGTAGCAATGAATCCATCTCAAAGATTTTGTGCCGGGTTGATGTGCAAATAATCTGCTTTTCCAGGAGCCGAAGTGGAAAAAGCACAAACAAACAGAAGACTTCATAAATACATCTGAGTCATTTCCTAACATTTAGCTGGCCTGGCCTTCGTATACAGACATAGGGCCTCTATTCTGTCTCGTTTTCCAAAAAAACTGACCCTCTCCCGCACACACACACACAATAAAATCTAATAATGTAATAGAATAATGTGTTCTTTAAAGGGACGTAAGAATTAGACCCATCATTTCTGGGTTTGTCGGTCACTCTGGAAAAGTCATTTCTGTGTGTTTCTTTCCTCTTTCAGCAACATGTGGATGCGTGGCTTTTTGATGTGTTTTGAGCTACTCCACAGACTCTCCGTTTCCAAGTGTGCTGGACGTCATCATACCGACGCTTCACAGAAAGGCGTAGTGAACCTTCTCTCAAATTAGCGTGCCGCTGTGGGATAACAAAGGCTTTCCGATCCGCCACAGACCCTGTCCGAACTTCAGCGTCCCTCTGGCACGGGGCCAGCAGTCATATTCCAGCTCGGTCGGGTTCCCCTCATCAAAGGTACACGCTGCATAGTTTCCAAACGCCGACCGCCAGAAATCTGGAAATCGGATTCTGATGTTGCATGAATCTGGTCAGAGGAACTACAGATACTTTCGGTGTGGTTTGCACTAAGTGAGACGAATCAAATTACTGTTCCTTGCCAAACTGAATCCCTCCCAACCAGTGCCCAGACTGATGCTCGCAAAGCCATATGTTTGTATTTCCCAACCTTTTTTGATGCTTTAAAATGAAAATTGGCCGAACGAACTGTTCTATTCACTAAGGTGCATTTTCATTGTAAAGTTTCTCTGAAACAGAGTTCATACGGCAATTGTTCAGGCAGATTTTCATTTTAGACATGAATGAATTATTACGGCTCTGTTTACACCTGGAAATAAGATGCGTTTTAGTCGATCGGATCACAAGTAGACAAGGGAGACATTCCTGTTTACACCTGGTGTTTTAATCTGCCTCTTTTATCCAATTTCAACCACTTTTGTTCTGATTTCTTCAAGAGGAAGGTGTATGGGTGGGTAAATGTATGACTTTTTACAGATTGTGACGAGCAGGGCAGGCGAGAGCCGTGAGGGAACGGCATGAGCGTCAGCTGCGTGCTACACCGGTCTCGTATCTCTCATGGAGGAGCTCCAGAAGCATAAAAGAGGAGCGACTACAGTGAAGGACGAGAGAGGACCAGGCCTGGATTTTATGTTGTGTTTTATTATGTTTGTGTGTTTTACTTTCGTTTTATTGTTCAATGTTACGTTCAATGTTCACCGGTTCCTGCCTCCTTCTTCCCGTTCTTACAAACTGTGTTACATGGATCTTTCGATCTAATGGATGAGATAAACTCATGCAATTTACATTTACATAAATGCAATTTAGAATGTGAACGGAGACGTCGGAAAAACCTTTAGTTTCTGCTCTGACAGCCACAAGACCACGCCGAACACTGTGAGTTTGTGTTAGAAATCAGGAATGGTGAGAGAACATTGTGCTTGGTAGGTTTTTTTGTCTTTAAACCAAACTTGGGTCTTCAGCCGACAAAATTTAAATCCCGTTCTTCCCATAATGCGTTAGGCCAGTAGGCGGAGAGTAGGCGGTCTTTTGTGGTTGTTCAAACACATTCGACCACATGAGTGTTTACACTACAAAAGCAATCCGGTCAAATGCATTTTTTTGGTCGAAAAAGGACAAGCTCAAAATGTTTTACACCTGTATTTAGCATCATCCACTTGTGATCTGATTGACCAAAAGTTGATATCTTAATATCAAGTGTCCTAAAAATATTGGAGCATAGCTTCAGTATTTATACTAGTATTAGTGTTCTGTAAAACAACTTTATGCACACACACACACACACAATTAGCTTCATTGCATGTTAGTTTTTTAACATATATATCTTACAGTATATCTATCTGTGATGCAAAGCTGAATTTTCAGCATCATTACTCCAGTCTTCAGTGTCACATGATCCTTCAGAAATCATTCTAATATGCTGATTTATTGTCAATGTTGGAAACAGTTGTGCTCCTTAATATATGTTTGGAGCCTGTGATACTTTTTCAGGATTCATTGATTAATAAAAAAGTTAAAAAGAACAGCATTTATTCAACATATTCAACAATATAAGTCTTTACAATCACTTTTTATTAATTCAGCACATCCTTGCTGAATAAAAGTATTAATTTCTTTCAAAAAAGAGAGAAATAAAAAAATTACTAACCCCACACTTTTGAATGGTAGTGTATATTGTAACAAAATATTTATATTTTAAATAAATACTGTTCTTTTTTTAACTTTTTATTCATCAAAGAATCCTGAAAAAGTATGCAGGTTATTAAAAAATATTAAGGAGCACAACAGTTTTCAACATTGATAATAAATCAGCATATTAAAGTGATTTCTGAAGGATCATGTGACACTGAAGACTGGAGTAATGATGCTGAAAATTCAGCTTTGATCACAGGAATAAATTATATTTTAAAGCATATTAAAATAGAAAACCATTTTTATAATATTAATATTATTTTTCAATATTATAACCAAAAAATTATAATAATATTTCACAATATTACTGTTTTTTCTGTATTTTTTTTGCTCAAATAAATGCAGGCATTGTTGAGCATATGAGACTTTTTTCAAAAACATAAAAAATAGTAATATGTCCAAACTTTTGACTGGTACTCTATATAAATCCAGCCGAGGTACGTCCATGTGAAACCAGAGCACTGAAATAGTTGTTTGGCAAATCCAACGACTGAAATGTTTTATGGCTCTCTGAAGTGACCCTGACCCTGCTATAGTATTCCCCTGATCTCTTGGGTAGTAAGGAGTCAAAGGGTCGGACCTTGTAGGCTGACAGAACAGGAGAGACGTGGGGAAAAGCATGTTAAATGTGAAACATGGCAGGGAAGTTGTATTGCCATACAACTCAATTAAAGCTTTATGGACTCTTTAAAGACAAACCATTAAATCTAACACTCCCTGAGAATGTTTCCCCGCTCTGGATGGAGGAAGTCAGCTTTTACAGTTGCATGAAATGTAATTTTCATTAAAAGCATTCATTCTGGGGTTTTTTTTAAAAAAGGAAAACAGTTCCTTCTGGGGCTGAATGAATATCTGGTGAATAGAAACCACAAAGGCTGTTGAGTTTTTCCATACCAGCGCTGCGGTTTGGTCTATACAATGACAAACTAACGTAGCAAGAAATAGAACACTTTTGGGTAAACTTCAGATTGGGGAAAAAAAGTAGCCAAACACACATAGTTAGGCTAAAATCAAAGCTGCTCAGCCCTCAGAGCTTTAAGGTCATTGCGATTTATTATTTAGAAAACTGATTTGCAATGTTTCTGCATGAATATTTGACTTTAGATGTGAATCATGTCTAGAGTACCAGTGGAGTAGTTCCTAGAACTGCATCACAGAATCGCACATAATTACATCTTATCTTCTGATTGATCTGTCGTTGGATAAATCCAATGGACGTGATTGATAAATCTATTTAAAGCTAAGATACTTCCTTTGTTGATGTACTTTTGTGTCCACGCTTGACAGAGAGTCAAAAAATGCTACTAATATGGCCGTGCACTTGAAAAAAAACATGCATTTTCTTTTGTTTCTTTTGCAGTGCCTTCCCAGAGTTTAGAAACAACCTAAGCAAAGTTTTGGACAATCTCAGAATGCTGCTTTTGGTATAAATGCATTAAAGTAACTTGCAATTATAATTAAAGACCAGCATTATTTTAGATGACATCATAATGGTGAATTATACACATGACAGCAGCAGTGAATCCTGATTGCTGGATTAAACTCCGCCCAGGTTTCATTTAGATGATTATCAGCTCAACACACCATTATAGCGAGCTGATTGGTTGCTAGTTTTAGTTTAGTACACAACAAACCAATTAAAATACAATTTAGAGATGCTTTAGTAGATGCATTTCATATGTTTTGAATTCATTATTTTTTCATAGTTTGTGTTGTCCCTTGTCATTGGATATTCACCCCTACATTAGAAGTATTTATGCTGATATTGTCCAAAACCCAGCTTTGCCTGTGGTATTTTCAAGCTTTTGGAGGGCTTGGTTTCTGGCTTGACTTTGATTCTAACTCAAACCAGAGTATCACCAACATCTGAATTCCACACTCTAAAAAAGGCTGGGTTAAAAACAACTCAAGTTCGGTTGAAAATGGGCAAACCCAGCAATTGGGTCGTTTTAACCCAGCTGTTGGGTTAAATGTTTGCCCAACCTGCTGGGTAGTTTTATTCCACTTAACTATTATTTAAAAATTACTGTATTGCTTGCTTAAAATGAACCCAAAGTATGCTGTAGTTAATATTTATTAATATGTTTTTAAAAAATTAACATTTATTAAGAAGTTTAATGAATAATTAAACATTTATTAAATTGCTTATTATTAAAATGTTCCCTTATTAGTGTTGCTTAATTGTGTCCGATTATTAATTTCCAACCTATTTTGGGTTCATTTTTAGCCAGTCATACAGTAATTTTTAAACAATAGTTTGGGCAAACATTTAACCCAACCGCTGGGTTTGTCCATTTTCAACTAACTTGGGTTGTTTTTAACCCAGAATTTTTCAGAGTGCAGTATTGCATAAAGTAACCACAAACTTCTATATACCACATGGGTCTATGCAACTGCGTATTTGTTGTATCATGACTTTTAAAGATAACTTCATCCATGGTTTATTTTTTGGTTTCGAATAATGTATTCCCAGATGCACACTGAATGAAGATCATATATTTTTTTCATGATAAATACACATCATTTACAAATAAAGTGGTTATGCAATAAATACATCATAAAAATCTGAGCATTATACTTCATGTGCGATTGCACTTATTTTGAAATGTACATGGGACCGGAAAAAACAAAACAAAAAACATCTTCAAAGCCACTGGAAAAAGCAAGCACTCTTTAAAATATTTATTTTTTTCAGTCAACATAAATATATTTATTATATTTCTTTTCTTCCTCCAAAATAGCTCTTTGAATGTTCTTTTGTATAAATAAAAGTCTTCATTGGGGAGATGTAGTTCTCATCGGCACCCACAGCCCTCCACCACCATGTCCTGATAGTTTTTAAGAATGACTTTCTCGTACTCGTCCAGGTACAGCAGGGATATGGGGCTGAGCTCCGTCGGGACGCAGCAGGCTCGGGGAATGTTGGAATTGACCGAGTTCACCAGCGTTTGGACGATGGCGTGATTGGTGGAGTTCAGGTGGTCCGACAGCGGGAAGGGACACTCGCCGTGGCAGTAGAAAGCGTGGTAGCCGGGCGGCGCCACGATCCACTCGTTCCAGCCCACGTCGCTGAAGTCCACGTAGAGAGCGTGCCGCCTGCAGTTCGTGCGCCGCTGCTGCTTCCTGTGCTGCTTGGGCCCTCGCCGTGCCTGCCGCTTCTCTCGGTTCGAATGCAGGACAGCCGAGCCTTGACCGTCGTGGCTGTAGGTCACCAGAAGCGGCCGGGCCTGCGTCCACGAGTCCTCATCCGCGTGAAGGGAGCGGCTGACCCTCACGTGCCTCCTCCGGTTCCTCTCGGCCAGCTCGGATCCTTCCGGCTCCTCGGGATGGAGCACTTCCACCAGGAGCCCGTGGTTGTGCTGGGATTCACGGGCCCAGCGAGCCACGGCCGAGCCCACGTCGAAGCTTTCCCAGCGCGTGTGAGAGTCTTGCACCAATCGGGTGTCGAGAAGTCTGGTAAGAGGCTCTTTGGAGGGGGCCGGCGCTGGCCTGAACACCTCGTAAATGTTAATTCGGTGGAAGCCACCTGCACCGGCGTCACCGAGAACCTGGTCCCTGAAAACACGCAGCTCCGCGGCCGTGATTAGCTCCTCCACGGGAACAGAGGTAAGGTTGAAGAAAAACTGCTGTGTTGTTTTTCCTTTAAGGCTGGACAGTGCCTCAAAAGCCTCTGGAAGGACAGAAGAAAGAGTCTGTTAAAATCATGTCACACTGTTGGATTCTGTCAGGAGATGTGAACTGTACACTTCTTCAGGCTGACTTTGGATTTTCCACTCAGCATTTTCTTGTCTGGCTTGAGCGAGAGATTATACGGTAGAACCAGGTGTTAAAATGAAAGGCTAGCTGCGAGCGTGGGGCTGTTTGTGGGCTGTAGAGTGACAACATTCTCTTGTTTCCAAGTCTTTATTGAATAAAGGTTGCAATCAGCAAAGGAACAGCTACTCCTTCGACTCAATGCCCTAAAATAAAACGCTCTTAGACCAAAGAGCTCGCTTAATCTCTTTTGAAAAGAAACGTTTTGGAAATTCCATTCCCAATAATCCAACCTATCTGCTTCATAATCACAAAGAGCCTACAGAAGATAAGCACGCTTTATTTGATGTGGGAAAGCCCAGCACTTTCTTTCCCTCGTTCTGTCTGTCTTTTTTCACCTTTTCCTTTTTCTCCCAGTCAATCCGTCTTGAGGGGGAGTGACTGCGAACATGTCGGGGCTTGTCGAAAGCAGTTAGCCACAGTTATGAGTGTATTGACATTCCTAATTTCTGTTTGTATGTTATGCCAAAACAGCAAGTCGAACATTTATGACGGCTACCTTCAAAACTGCTGAGAATCTCTCAAAAGAACTGACGTCAAATAAAGGTTATTAGCAGCGGCTCAGAATAATTACATAATATCGCCTCAACTTTTTGAGGGATGTCATAGAATTCCTGTTAGGTCCTCAACCACAGAGTTCACCAAATTAAGACAATGAAAAAAGCCTGAGGCATAGGAGGCGCTCAATTACTACGGAGTGCACGAGAAAAGTCTCATTTGGAGTAAACATGGAGGACACTTAATGCAAATGCTTACATTGTTTCAATGTAAGCATTCTTGTTTGCAGTGTGTCAGCTCAACCACTGGATGTCATCCATCCGAGTCTGTGCCATTTTACAGGGCCGCCTAAAAAGACTCTCGTACGGATCCCTCCCCCTTGAGTTAGCATGATTTTTCCTCTGTTGCCATGAAACTTAAGTGAAATGTTTCTAAATTGCGTGCTATAGTTTATGTTGACCTCTAAACAGACTCCAGAAAAAAAGCCTTTAATGAAGGCCAGTGACATTCACAGGCTCCAATCTTCCAGAGCAAGAGAGGGCATGTTTAAATCAGATAACACACCTAAAAGAGACTTAATTGACATGCCACCTGATCACACTCGGGTTGATTTCATTATAAAAAAAGATTCTGTTTCTAGTGAATTTAAATCTGACCATTCAACAAGGCCACCCACAATCCCCCGACTGGCTCAAGCAGTTAGGCTAGAATTACTCGGGCATGTGATAAAGAGTTGAGCAAAGCTAAACACACACGCACACAATATCTGCATGAAAGGTGGTGCGAAAACAAGTCCCTCCCCACCACCACCACCACGGCTCGAAAACATCAATGTCAGAACTTGATGGAGAACAGCGAAACTAACAGCTTCTGCACAAATACCATCCTGGATTTCCTCATAAGGCTTGTTACTGTAATCTGTGGATTCTTGGAAAATAACTAGTGCATGAACTGCACACCTTGTCTCGAAAAAGAGCACTCAAACACCTATCAATTATTTGCAGTGAAGTCACCATTAGGATGCAATTTTTGCTTCTTTAATAATAGTGAGAGCTGTTTATGGAATGTCAATAGTTTCCAAATGGTTGCATCACATCATTCCTTAGAATGTTCTGGGAATAAACAAAGCCTCAAACTGAAAATTCGAATTTTCACATTTTAATTTCAAATAACTACACTGTAAAAAAGAATTGTTGGTTTAACTTAAAAAAGCAAGTTACCTGGTTGTCTTAACTTTGAGTTCACTGAAAATAAAAATTTGAGTTAATACAATTGAAGGCGATTGGTTTGATCGATGGAAACTCAAAATATTATCCGAACCAAATTAATTAAGTTGATTTGACGGAAGAAAAAATGTTGCGATAAATCATTTCTTACAGTGTAGGAGACATAAAGTAGACGGCACAAAAAGTCAGGCCTCACCTTCGTGATGAAAACTTCGTATTGTGTTGGCTCTGCTGGCTGCCTGTTCCACATGCTTTCCCATAGTGCTCCTCGGGCGCCGGATGTTCGGGTCATCGTTTTCAGATTGCATATGATACAAGTCCAGCATATACTGAGGGACCACCGCTGATTTGCTCGGCGTGGGTCTTCGCTTCAGTCCGAACATATTGAGCAGCCGTAGCTCAAACTCGTTCAGGAAGTTTATATCTGATCTCTCCGGTGTGTGTCTCCCCGAATCACTGTACTTCCGTCGGTCGATCTCAGGAATGAGTCCAGCGGCACCTCCCAGCAACACCTGACCGAGCAACAGCACCGTGAGAGCGCGGACCACAGCGACCATGATCAGTCAGTTCCTGTGAAGAGGGAATACACAGCAGTCCTTCTATCAAACTGACAAATGAGTTTATTAGGTTCCGCAAAGAACATTCTTCTAACCGTCAACCATAAATGAGAGTTTTACAGCATACGAGAACCTTTTTAAGTTCCACTTTGAAGCACTGCTGCTTTAAAGAAACAAAAAACCAACACAGAGCTCTCAAGAAACCTGTTCAGTAAAAAATTATTCAACATGAGAAGATGATTCTTTGCTGAATCTCAGGTCCTTCAAAGAACCATTAGCTTTATTTTTAAGAGTATACAGCACATATCTGACAGCTACAGCAATCTGGTGTTAAGTGCCTTGCTCAACGGCACAATGGTTCATAGATGGGTTCAAACCTTGAATCACTCATAGAAGTGTAAGGCTTGTTTGGTTATTATGGAATACCTGTTCCTTTAAGTCCTAAAAAACACTTTTTTGACTAGCAGCCCAGAGCTTCGACCACATATGCATGGAAAAGATCCCTAACCACATTCAACCTGCGGCTGCTTCAAACCTCAGACATATCTAGATCTTTTGGAGATGTCTGTGAGGCGATGAACACGCACACACAAAAAGATTAAGAATAATACGCCTGCCGCAGGCTATAATAAGAGATTGATCTGCAGTGAAAGCAAAAGACTCCAAAGAGGATGTCAGACAAATGGGATGAAACAGGAAAGAGTGAATCAAAAGAAATCGAAAGAAGGGAGACATGAAGACAGCAGACATGGAGTCTGCAATTAAAGGGAGATAAGAGAGCAGTGTCTGGGTGGGGGTCTGCCTTTAGATCATGAAAGGAAAGTCTTCAAAAGGGCTGAATGTCTAGCAAAAGACGAGGCAGAGTCGTGAGGCTACAGGTGGTAGATCTTACGCAAAAACAACTCAAGCAACAAAGACGACAAAGAGATCTGATGATAAGGAACCAGAGAAGTGTTTTCTTTTCATTTGCGCAGAACTCCTGCCCTTGCAGACTACGTGTATGCACTTATATAAGGTGATAAAGGAGTTAAAGAAATGTCAGCATTGGTTTTAAAACCCTCGCGCTGTTTGCAAAACCTAATATCAAATGAATAATTTGTTACCGAAGGAGGAAGCGCTGTGGCCGGTCTGCGTTCCCGTCGTCTGTTAAATTCCTCATGAATTCGTGTTTTAATCCACAAGCGATTTTTTTTTTATCCCACGACAGAGAGTCGCCGCAACTCAGGTCGCCTCTTCTTGTTCATACTTGTGCAACACTTCAAACTAGACTGTACTAAACTCTAACGAAACGCGCGAGCGCTTAGGTCAAAGAGAGAAGAAATCCCAAAAGTGACAGCGCGAGATCGCAGATTCCTGAATTTGACATTGTTTTGTTGTTGTTGTTGTTGTTTAAAACAAAAAACTGATCAGCAGAAGTTTTTGGAGACCGCTTGGAGACTCATCTCTGCGTGCACCGCGCGCCTCGTCTGTGCCATTGATTGGAGCGCTGCGCTCCGCGAGCGCGAGCCTTTTTGTTGTCTGGTGATGTCACAGTGACTGTCAGCATTCAAGTCCATTCAAACGTTTGAACATGTCCACAATGTGCGTGTTGATGGATAGAATTTGTCTTTGCGCATATATGTTAGTAGTTTTGACGGGAAAAGAATGCAAATGTTAAACAGTTAACTGTAACCACGAAGTTACCTACTAAATACTGTTAGATATTTTAAGATAAGGTAATAAGATAGGGTAATCATTTAAAATAAGATTTGAAAATAGGGATTTTCCCACTTTAAACGCTCCCAAATATGATGCACCCCCTCCCCTTACTATAATATAATATGATATAAAGTTTTTTTTTTGTTTTGTTTTAAACATATCTTAAAAGAAAATAGTGTAAAATTATACATTACTTCATATTTTATAGATATTTTGATTAATCAACATTGGATGTCAAAACACTAATAAAATATAAAAGAAACTGTGTAGTAAACATATAAAAAGAGTAAACATGATATATATATATATATATATATATACATACATACATACATACACACACACGTTATTTTGCAATATAAAACCATTTGTAAAATATTTTCTGGAAAACATTTATTTGTTTTTGAGAAATATTTTTACCCATGTATTATTAAAGTACAGTGAGATACATAAACCTAAAGAGAAAAATTTTCAATTCAATCCTCTATAATTTAATGTTCATTTCTATATCTCTACATATTTCAACACTACATTTTTTCCAAAGCATCTTTATAGGAATTTGCATAAAGGCGACAGTGGCCACTCTCAAGGAAAATACAAGATAGCACCCCTCTACGACCCCCTGGGAGTCCCTGGCCCACAGTATTAACACCCCACCCCCCGTGTTAATAGAAGATAGGTGTAATTGTACTGTAAAATTGTGTAAAAGTATACATTACTTTATATTTTAGATCAATCTGTTTAACAAACTACCTGTGTCTGTATGTACATAGGTCTACACAAAATAAAACTTCTTAAGTCACATTGTGTTTTTTTTTTTTTTTAAACGATCAAGGCGGGAATTAAGCAGACAAGGTCCTGGAGAAGTGTTTCTTCTCTATTTAAATAACAATGATCTGATTGGTGAGGGGCTAAAAGGTTACTATAATGCAACAGTTTGTTATGTGTAAATAAGGTGTACTTTTTCTCTTCAATCCACAGGTAACATACTTTATTATAAAAAAGGTTAATGCCCTTTGAAGCATGACATTAACCTATATATGCCAGGAAGATTCCTCATGAAGAAGTTAAATCCCTGGTTATCATTGATCAAGATGTGTTAATAGCTGGATGTAATCTTGTTTTACAAATGGATTATACTCATTAACAAGAGTTTGCAAATGCAGTGCCCTTTGCTCTTTCAGACCAGGGGGGTTGGTTAAAAGTGACATAATCTATATTTTATTTATGCTACGTTTATATACCTTAATTGGCTATAAAGTATTGTTTTGTGCTCCATAGAGAAGAATGTGTGACTTTATTGACGTTCCATGGAGGTCAGATGACACAGTCAGATCGAAACCATTACTATTAGACAAATCCGCGGACGTCTGCTTAGTCAACAGCACGAATGTAGAAGAAATCCGCATATGAACCCCTCATTGGTTACAGGTATTCATTTCAATTATGTGTTGAAGGCAAGTTTGTTTTGACAAAAGCAACCGGGCCATTGAGATGGGAGAGACAGCAGTAGATTAAACCCCATTGAGATCAAAAGATATCTTTGTGTGCTTCCAAGACAATAACATCTTATGAGGGATAATCCCTGGATCATCCACTTAGCAATTAAAATACACTGATGCATTCCATTCCTTAGGTGATACTGGTCTCTACCAGTCCCGGCCAGTAAAAGTGAGTTTGGTGCACAAATCAGATGATCACTTAAAAGATTACAGATAGCTTTGGGAGCGCTCGTTTAATAAGGAATATGTAGCCTGTTAAAGTTGCAATAAAATCCTTTACGCACTTTTATTCCCATTTGCCACTCCCCTAACATTCGCCTTGTTGACAAAACAGTTGGTCATGAACATAGTGCTCTAAACTCAGCATTGGCCAAAGGTGTTTTAGATTCAGGGATAACACTTCACAATGCATGTTAAGTAGCCTTAATTGCTCAAAACAAGAGGACTGCGGAGAGTGAAAAGAATGTTTATCTTTGCCTTATTGTCTACTGGTGAGGGTGAGCAGATTGTGTCCACGAGGTCTGCTGGTGTTTGTGTGCTTCAGTTTTACCCCAATGCCCCATTAAAAATCCTAAAGTCATTATCTAATGAATTGATGTCTGATCTAATTATTCTCTGATTGGATGAAATGTTATCTTTTAAATTCCATCTCATTATTTGCTCAAAGTTATCTGTTTAGTTCTCCAAATGGTAGATCGCTGCAGGCTGTGGGTAAAAATTCCGGTCTGATGCTTGCTTTCCTGGGATTGACGTCATGGAGGCGCTCATTTAAATGGCAAATGAAGAATTGACCTGTATGTAATATTCTGTTTTCAGGGGCTTTATGCTGCTTGCGGAATCTTTGATCCGTACGGAAGAGCAACAACCTCTGACTTTTCTTGCATCAAACTTTAAAGATCATTCCTATTTGGAGCCGTGTACTGAAAATTATTGCATTTGTCTGGTAAGTCTATTTACTGACCTTTACATTCATGCATTTAGCTGACGCTTTTAGCTGAAGCGAAGAAGAACAAAAGCAATCTCTTCAAAGAGCCAAGCGTTCATTGTTTAGACAATGAATTGGTCAATTAAGTTTGTCATATTGATGCAAAAGCAACAATGAAGACTATTAAATTAGTATTTAATAGAAGTTCTTTTTACTGAGTTGACTGTTGATAATTGATTGAATGTTACATTTTAAGCCACTTAGGGATCAGCAAATGGGATTTAAAATTATGGTTTGCAAACAGGTTTCCCTGACATCCTTTGTCTTCCTTTAGTTGGAAAACTGATAGCCCTGCCTCAAGTTCACGTCATTGGTTGAGCCTATAAATACCTGCCTTCCTTATATTCGTCTACTTTAAGGGATAGTTCATCCAAAAATGAAATTTCTGTCATTATTTACTCCCCCTAAAGTCGACCTTCATTCATCTTCGAAACATAAGATATTTTTAAGGTTGAACCACTGTAGTCATGTTGACTATTTTAACGATGTCTTTACTACTTTTCTGGTCCTTCAATACGTTGCTTTCTATGGGGGATAAAAAAAAAAAAACCTCATGGATTTCATCAAAAAATATCTTAATTTGTTCTGAAGATGAACAAAAGTCTTACGGGTTTGGAACAACACGAGGGTGAGTAATTAATGACAGAACTTTCATTTTTTGGCGGAACCCTTTAAGATAGAGGTAGTTTCACTTAAAAATTACACACGTCAACTTAAACTCTACAATGGGTTTATTTAGCGTTACAAATACGCATATGGAACATCAGCTCTTACACATTTCTTCGCTGGCTGTTGGTCACTTTAGTTCTGACCCTAAAGAAAGTCCAGACGATTTAAGCTTGGCAACCCCAAACTCAGAACAACAGTCAAAGAATTTTGGTTTCCTAACCATCACAGCTATTTCAATATACACAAAGCTGCATGCAGAACGAAATATGAGAATTCCGCCCACAAATCCTCTTGACTCCATCCCAAACCTCCGTGAGTGTAGAACATGGGGTTTTGTCAGTCATCTGTCTGCATGGATGAATCAAGCAGCATGTTATTGAGCGCTCCGGCTAACCGATGAAGAGCAGCCGTCATTAAGGAGCATCAAAGTGCCAGAGCGTCTCTCCTGTGTCCTCCAACGGAGCTGAGTGGAGCTTCTGTCATCACCTGCATTCCATGGGTCTGTCTGGGAAAAGGCATGAAGATGACTCTGCAGATTGAGACCCTTACATTGTGCTAACAGTTGTTTGGCAGAATGCTGCACTACACATTCCACTGGTCATCGGACGCGCTTCAGTTGGGTTCCCTTAAACCCTGTCCCGGACCACCCCCTTGAGTCTTTGCAATGATCCCAATAATCATTTTAAGGAAATATGATAATGTGCCATTGTTATTTTCATCTTGTATTGCTTAAAGTCATATAAAATGACTCTATTTACTTTAATAATACATATTCTCAGTATTTTGTGAATGATTCATCAATTCACATTGTTCTAAAGAAAATAAAAGCTTGTCCTCGTAATCCTGTAGCATCACTAAGCCCAGTAGTCATATATTCCACTTTTTTCACAATTTAATCATTTCTCTGATAGAAGGTAGGTGTTATTGTACACTTGTAGATACTGCAATTGTAATTTTAGATTTCCCTGAAATCACAATTTGATATAAATATACCCCATATATAAAAAGTATAGAAATATTTTGAAGATATATAAAGTCGCTTATGATCACCATGACTGAAAAAATACAGTAAAAACAGTAATATTGTAAAACATTATTACAATTTAAAATAACTTTTTTTATTTGAATATATGTTAAAATGTAATTTATTTCTGTGATCAAAGCTGAATTTTCAGCATCATTACTCCAGTCTTCAGTGTCACATGATCCTTCAGAAATCATTCTGATATGATGATTTGATGCTGTCAAATGTTGAAAACAGTTGCTGATTAATATTTTTGTGGAAACTCTGATAAATTTTTTTCAAGATTCTTTGATAAATATAAAGTTCTAAATAGCATAATTCATTTGAAATATAAACCTTTTGCAGCATAAATGTCACTTTTGAGTCTTAATGTGTTTTTGCCGAATAAAAGTATTAATTTCTTTCCAAAAAAAAACCCTACTGACCCCAAACTTTTTTCTGCATTTTCTGTACTTTTGAATAGTCTTTTGAGCAAAATTATGAAACATTTATATACTGATTCATATTCTGTGAATTCTGTCTTCATTTATTGTTTTATTCTGTGAAAATTCTGAATAATGTTCTTTTCCATTTTTTTAAATGAACAAAAATAGCATCTATACGACTAATTATATATATATATACTGTTTCATAATTTTCCTCTGGATTTAAAGAGGATGTTGAAATATGTCCCTCATGCTTTTCAGGTTGAAGTTCTCTGAACTTTCTGACCTATAGATACATTCTCTGTACTTTGCAGAGTTATATTGATGGGTTTATTGGACTATATAGCGCTATATTTAGTAATGGAAATCCTTTTAGGACAAGATAGCAATAATAGAAATATTACAATGGATAGTGACTGTCTGTCTAAGGACAAAAGACAGGTTGTAGTAAAGTTCAAGCAAATTATTAAACAGGTGCAGGTTAGACACAGGCTTTCATCACAGTTTTACTCACTTCCAAGAAAGTGTATCATGTTTAAATGTTTTATAGAGAAGGCAATTTCATAACGTTGGAGTAAAAGCAGTTTTGTAGCTCTCTTCACAGGTTGAGGCGGCGCTCTTTGAATTGAACCCTTTAAAGTAGCTAATGAATTTCTGCCATCTTCACACAATTCTATACCAGTTTATGTTTTCTTAAAAGTAGAAATCTTTTGACGAATCTTTATGTAGCTCTTTCCATTCATCACTTCATAGTGACCACATCTGTCAAGGCCCAAAAAGCACTATAAAAGTATAATAAAAGTGGTCCATATGACTCACGTGATACATTTCAAGTCTTTTGAAGTCATATGGTAGCTTTGTGTGAAGAGTAGACCAAAAGTTAAGCCGTTTTTTTAATTAAAAGCTTCCCCTCTGTCATCGCTTTCAAATACTGCGCCTATGATTCAGGTTGGACATCAATGAATTCGTTGCTGTGTGTCTCATAAACAAAATGGCGTTTTCAGTGAATAACGACTTCACTTTCAGTCTGTTCTTATGATATGAATTGTAAGAGGCCCACGCGTTTGATAGGCCTAAATAATGACTTTTTAATGGATTTACAATAAAAAATGTATTTACATTTTTGGTGATCTATTCCAAGACAGCTCGCTTTGAAAGAGTTCTACCACTACAGAAACCTTCAATAGATCTGAAGAGTTGAGATGAGAGATATAACGCGCTCGGGGTTCAGAGAGAGACTGGTAAATACAGGGATCTGCCCTTTGAATCAAACTGGTCTCGTAAAGACACCACATGTCACTGAATTATACGTTCGCATGATTAGAAGCTTGGGCTGCATAAACATCCCGTGTCAAGATTTACATTTCTCCGCTTAAGCACATGCAGCTGTTTATAGACTCCTCCGCAGACATAAGAAGCTCCGGCTATACATAGAAGCAGAAACCTTTAAAAACCCCTATCCTGAGGGGGCTCATTTGAATTAATGGATGCAGTGGCAAATTAAATGTCAATTACGGAAAATGCAGCTACCGATCAGCGACGGAAAGAGCAGCCGCGATCGACATTCGTCAAAGTGGCAGTTGGAAGGAAACGCGACGGAGTCTGCGCAGTAGAGGACGTGGCGCGCGCTTGTGAGCTCGTCAAGTTTTTTAGGCCAAGTCTTCTGTTTTTTCCCCTCACAAATATAATTTTCTGCTTACGGTTAGACGTGACCTCGAAATGGGCAGCATACTTCGTACCTATTCCACATATATCATCTGACAAGTAGAGAAAACAAGACATTAATCTTTCCCCTCGACTTTGACAAAGTCTTCAACAAGCACTTGAGCTCGCCTGACTGACACCACGTCTGCAAAGAGGGATATTTGGAGGCATCTGATGGTGGGTTGTGTCTCCTGGCCTGCAGGTTTACACTTGAGAGGCAACCTTAAGTGCACATACCAAAGATAGACAAACCTAAACACTGCATTTGGGTACACGTCAAACAAAATGGGGAGAGTTCATGTGAGAGGCTTGTGTTATTTCATGGAAAGATACACAATTTACATAGAACCTTTACAAGTACGTCCCATACCTCAGAAGGACTAGTTAAAGGGATGATTGTCAAGTATTTCTGAGTTTAGAACTTTGTCCGAATCTATTTCTGCCCTTCCGGTTGCCCTTGATGGTACAAAAACGTGTCAGTGCTTTCGGGCTCGAGGACTTAAACACAAAAATCGAGCGAGTGGCATTCTCTTCTGAGATCTTAAATGGTCTTAAAATATAAACTGTTCTGTCAGTATGTACTCAGCCCATTTGTGATTTTATTTCTTCAGGACGTCCAAGCTGCTCTTTTCAATGAAAGTAAGCGGTCAGGCTCTTTTCAAGGCAAGTTTCACAGTAAATAACACACAAATAGTGTATAAGTAAGAGGTTTATTTATGTAGCATTTTACACATTGTACATTTTTTCAAGTTAGCTTGACATGAAATTTTAATCATAATCCCTCTAGGTCAAACAATTCAGCTTCATAATGAAAATTGTGCCTTAATATATTTGTCTTTTTGTCAAATGAACTGCTTTTATGATGTTTTTTGTTTGTTGTAAAACTTGCCAGTCCCTAGTATCCATCCATATTCATTGTGTGACATTCTTCTAAAATTCCTTTTGGGGTCAAACAGGTTTTTTTAAACAAATTTTTACAATTTAAGCTATGCCTTTAAAACTAGCGTCTCCATACAGATGGAGCATGCCAAGTATTTGTAGAAAGGTTAAAAAAAGAGAGGGCCCAGTAAGGTGTAGACGACAGACTTTTTTCTTTCGTAAAATCAGCAACAACTTCTTTATTTATCTTTCTAAAACACAGCCGGAGACATGTGCGATATAATGGCCGAACGTTCACCGAATCTCCCATGAATCTGTCACTTTGGGCTCTATGCAGTATGGAGAGGAGTTGGAAGTGCTCAGAAGGGAGGTAAAGAGCAGACACGTCTTGGCATCCACACAGCAACATTAAAAGTGTGTGGTTTCACAATAATAATAATCTTGAGAGCAGCTGTGTAAACATTTAACTGAGCACGCCTCTTGTGGCACGGTACGGGATCCTCATGTTCAACTGTGTATTTTGCTAGATGCGATTGTGCACTTATCAACACTTATCTAAATGCCTGCGCTTGTCTTTTCTGCATCTTAGCTGATATTGACATAACCCTGGCCCGTGATGTTTTCATAGCGACCAGCTGTAGGAATTTAACACTTTCATTTAATCCACTTTATGAAAGTGTGTATGCTAATACAATACCAATGCTTTCCCATCACAGGAATAAATTAAATATATTAAAATAATAAAGTCTTTTTTTAATTGTGAAATGACAGTATTATGTGCAGCACATTACTCTGAATGTTCACAGAAGAAAACCATAAATGAAGACAGAATTTGATTCAAGTCCTCAAGAATCAGTGTGCAGCAAGTTTCCAACCCTCTCGGGTCATGTGATTTAATTGCCTGTTTGCTCTATTTATCTCTGTGAAAAACTGCTCTGGGTTCACGAAGTGTAGAGAATAATCAGCTGGATCAAACACTGCCTTAAATTACAGCAGAGAATCAAATAGCGGCTGATGTCTATTCATCCGCATGGGTAAACACTGCGCCTGTAATTCGCCTTTTCTCTTTCCCTAACTCTCTCTCTCTCTCTCTCTCTCTCTCTCTCGTCACACACTCCATTACCGTGATGTGCCACTAACATTGTCGTAAACAAACCCCAGATGCTCAAGAATACACCTCTTTGATCCAGGTTCGAAGACCTCCCTGAATCTGCTGGTACCCCTTCCACCTGATGTTCAGAGACCACCTTACAGAGGAAACAGGAAGAGTTCATGCTCAGAACATACTTCAGTAAGTAACCTACTTTGAACTGAATTCTGTGCAGTATAAAATGTACGTTATTTAAAAGTAGTCAGTGAATTAGTAGGCATGCAGCAAACAACTGTAAAACACTAGGAAATATAAATGGCCATTTTGCATTTTTAATAACAAATTTGTAGTCCAAGCAAATAATAAGTTCAAACATAGATGTGAATAATCCATATATATATGGATTATATATATATATATATATATGTAATGAATGGCGATTCAGCGGATGAGATATGCAGGCTTTATTCAAAAATGTAGTCAAACAGGCAATGGTCAAGAAAAACAGCAAACAGTATTGGCAGGGAACAGGCAGGCTCGTGGTGATAATCCAGGCAAATGATCAGAAAGGCAGGCATTAAGATACACAATCCAAAGATACAGGCGATAATTCCAAAGGGCTGGCAGATAAACATAAACAGACAGAGCAACAGGCAGAATCAAAAAACAGGCAGACGAGACGGGTATGAACGCTCGGAAATGTTAACCAGGGATAAACAAGACCTCACAACTAAGTATGTGTGCGTAAGGGCTTAAAAAAGGCTAGGGTAATGAGCATCAGCTGGAGCCGCGATCAGTGACAGGTACGGGGATTCTGGGAGATTCTAGTCCATGTATGTGAGTCTATGAAATTGGAGGGCGACCTCTGGTGGCAAGTGAATGTAAGATGACGGACCGGATTCATGACAATATATAGATGTGTGGATATGTTTATGAGATCACTTATAAGAAAATCACTTATAAGAATATTCCAGGTTGTTTACAACTTAATGTCTTTGGATAGCATTTGTGGCATCCAATCGATTATAATATATAAGAAAAAAAATGTCACTGTTCTTCAGTTGACTAGTCCCACATACGCTAATACACTTATATATAGTTCAGTCATAAATCTCTAGATGGCGCAGGCTGCTAGGTTTTAATGAAATCTGCCAACAGTGACATCATGGATCAAGCTGATTGGACTCTGATGATTCTGCAGCTGCTTTACTTTTTTAAAAAAAGTTTCCTGTAAGCTGTCTTGCAGCACGCTATCAGAAACCCTCCAGCTCCCCCTGCAGCACCTGTACAGATCTGCTACGGGTCATTTCATGTATGTTATATGTGCATCAGCAGCATGTCTTTCATGTTCACAGCAGCAGCAGCGTAGCAGATCTGTTCAGCAAAGAACAAATACATTAACGTTGTCGTATCCATCACCATGCCAAACTCTGAGAGAGTAATCGTGACTGAACTATCTTTGTCAGTGCATGAACATAAAGGATTCTTCAGCACAAAGACAGTTCTTATGAATTATGTTCAAACAAGTGTTTACTTCTTTAAGTGGATTAATGTTTGGATATGCATTACTGACTTAATCCCTCTGCTGCTTCATGTAAACAAATGCTGGTTATTTTCAGAATAAATACTAGTGGCTCATTGCTTGCTATGTGTAGTATACTGTGTGATATTTTTATTGGTGTGACTTGTAATGTGCAGATATCCTACATACTATGAGTGGTATGCTATTCCAAACTACATCACATCCCTTTAATGTTCCTTCCTGATATTATTGACCGGATACCAAGTGCAAGTACCCAGGTTTATTATTTTTAGCTGATCATGACATGGGTTGAAAGATTGTTTATGTCTTTGCACAGACAAGGTTGGGAACTGATTCTGTTACACTGGTCTCAAGAAAACGCATGTTATGGTTATACTTTAAAAACACTGTGATAGTCGCATACTTGAAATGTTTATACACTGTGCTGCCCTCTTGCCTGCTGTTTTACTGTTTTTGTCTGTGGTGATCGTCAGCATGTCTTGAATGCTGCCCATAAGTTGTTATAATCCGCAATATTCCTTAAACGCTGAAACCAGAGAAACATTTTATTGCTTAAAGATACATACCTTTCAAAAGTTTGGGGTCGGTAAGATTTGAATGTTTTAGAAAGAAGTTTCTTCTGCTCACCAAGGCAAATATAGTAAAAACAGTAATATTGTGAAATACTATTATAGTTTAAAATAACTGTTTTCTATTTCAGTATATTTCAAAATGTAAATTATTCCCATGATGCAAAGCTGAATTTTCAGCATCATTACTCCAGTCTTTCAGATTCTTCAGAAATCATTCTAATATGCTGATTTGCCGTTCAAGAAACATTTATTATTATCAATATTGAAAAGTTATGCTGCTTAATATTTTTGTGGAAACCGAGATACTTTTTTCCCAGAATTCTTTGATGAATATATATGAAGTTTTTTTTTTTTTTTAGCAAAAGTAGATAACTCCAACAATCGTTTTTTGGCAAAAGCAAATAACTCCACATTTCAAGTTGCAGATTTAAACAAAACCAAATAATTACGTTGTAATTGCAATTGAAACACACTCGAACACACACGTGCACACACACACACACACACACACACACACACACTTGCACATCGACGCTCGCACGTGCACGCACACATAAACACAGGTACACGTGCACGTACACACAAACACGCGCACACGAGCAAATGCAAAAGAACAAACAAGGTTTCAGCATGGAAGACGTGTGTGGTGTACAAGGACTTGCAGGAGTCGAAATTATAAATCATCGATCACTTTTAGTCAGCTTTGACGCAACTGCCCTCTGCTAGCGCGTCTATTTGAGGTAATTAGCAGCCTTATCACCTGACCTGAATACAGCGCGCTGATTTGCTAAAACGGATTTATCGGTTTCTGTACACAAACAACAAGGGCGCTTGTCCGTTTCTGACCAAACAGATTTAGGGTTCAGAACGTGCTATATGTGGAGAATAACACACAGCAGTCGGTTCATTTTTTTTAAAGTGGCGTTTATCGGTTTTTGCAAATGAACTCTTCCTTTTTTTAACATAAAAGTCTTTACTGATGCTTTTGATTAATGTGATGCATCCTCTGAATATAAGTAACGTTATTAATTTCCTTAAAAAATGAATATTTACCACAGATAATTTGGTACTGGATGAATTTGCTGGGAAATATTTGAGTTTATCTTTAGTCATCTGAAACTCTAGAGGAGACTTTTTAAGCAAAAGTTCTCTCTAGGATAAACAATTGAGATTGAGCTCAGTACATGCATAATTTTAAAAGATGGATTGCATAATCTGCGCCTCATTTCTCTGCATCGTGACAACATTATTAATCAAAAAAAAATTCTGTGAAGCATTACAGACCAAACTCTAAATGTGGTTCAAAGTCAGCGTTCCCAACCTCATTTTAACATTCTGCATTGCAGGACTGCCTGTAGATCTGTTAACGTGGATGTGAGCCATGCAGCGTTTTTAAAGACAGAAGAGAAACTCAATGAGAGGAGACAGAGTTCCTCTTTAAAAGTAAATAAGACATGTAATTAATTCTCAGATCACACAGTTATCTCACATAGAGACCGTAATTCATCTTTGATCCATTTGGCTTTTTCCGTTCCCGGCGCTGAGAATGAGAAAAAGGCCCTCTCGCTTGGTTTGTGTATGGATCATTGAGAAAGACTGGGCCCCCCTTGTCATTATGTCAGATTCTACCTAAGAACGAAACATTCTATTTTCCTAACCTGGTTAAGTAATCATATTACCTCAGGCTCCATAAAGTGGAACAAACAGTAGCATAGAAGTTCAGCTCCTTTTTTACGTGCCTTGAGTGACAGATTGGCTTTCATCAAAGGGGCCAGAATCGAACTTATGGAGTCATTTCGCTTTGCTAAGAATACTAAATTGATCCTCACATGCGGAACATCTGGTGAAAAGCAATTTCCACCCAAGTGTTTTAGTATTTCCTCATAATTAATTTCACATGTACATGACAAGAGCTACTGGCCTCCCAGAACAGGCGCACAAAAGCTAGCTTTGTTTCCCTCCGTCAAAAAGTACGCTGTGGTTCCTCGTTAAAACGTGCTCGTTCTTTTGACGCTCAAATTGATGATGAAAGGTCTGCTCGGGAGAGATGCAATTCATATCTTCTGCTCCAGAAAGCTTGCTGTGTTGGCCACCAGAATGGACGCAAAGTTTAGGAACTAAAGATAAATGAGTGAACTTTGCTTTGAAATGTCGAACACCTTGTGTAAAGACTAAGAAGATTAGTACGCCCATGTGCATTAAGTTGTAAATAACCCGCAATATTCCTTAAAAGCTACATTTTATTGCTTTATTTTATTGACATTTTATTGCTTCAAACGTTTTGAGTTGGTAAGTCTCGTATACTCACCAAGAATGCTCAAAAATACAGTAAAAATATTTTTACAATTTCAGTGTTTTCTATTTGAAAAAAATTTAAAATCGAATTTATTCCTGCGATGCAAAGCTGAATTTTCAGCATCAATACACCAGTCTTCAGTGTCACATGATCCTTCATAAATGATTCTAATATGCTGATTTGCTGCTCAAGAAACATCTCTGATTATTAGCAGTGCTGAAAATGCTATTTAAAACACTGAAGTGTGCTGTTGTAGTGTTTACTCATTCATTTTCAGAGCATCTTCATTGACCCTCACAATGCTCTCGAGCTGAGAATGGAGGCCTACGACATGAGACATAACAGCACCTGCTCTTACTTGTCTCCGAACAGTGAGGTGTCTCCAGATAAAAGTCAGTCACCATCAGATTAATCACTAAAGCCACCAGGGAAGATGCTGTCCGATCAAACGCATCTGTTTGTGTAGCGTGTCTGGGACCACCTGCATGTTCGTATGTACTGTAATGCTTTCTTGGCAAAACCATTTGTAAGCATATTGTTTTTTTCCCCCCAAGCGGACTTCCCCTTCTTTTGAGGTCGTTGTTTCATGCACAGTCGTTCTTTCAGATGTCTCATGTTGCCAAAGTGAGACGTGAATGGGTTGAAGTTGCCATACACAAGTGAACAAGAATGGAAAATATGTTCCTGTTCCGATACCGAGCCCAGATAAAAGCAGGTGTTTCAGGTGTTTTGGATAACTGCCGTATTTAAGCGGTGGAACATCCTGTTTGCCAAGCACACTCTGAAAGGCCAAGTGTTCTTCTGGTGTTCCTCTTAAAATTCAAAGTGTCTCATTCCTCTTTATCTTCATCTTTTATGTCAGCCAGCTGTTTTTCTACCTTTTCAACTTCATTCGTAAGAATTTGTTCATCCAAAAATGAACGTTCACTTCTTTGGAACATAAAAATGACAAGTTTTTAATAATACGTTGGTCACTTTTCCATGCAATTATAGTGAGTGGAGACTGACGTTTTTTGAAATTCAACAATCCAAAAGCACCATAAAAGAATCGTAAAAGTAATCCGTAAGTGACTTGTGCCCTGTATTCCAAGCCTCCTGCAGCCATACAGTGCCTTTGTTTGACGAACAGACCGAAATTGAATCATAATCTTTTCAATCTTTTCGGAAAATTTTAACAGTGTGAACTTGAGAACTGAATCAGTTTGATTTCGTGAACGATCCATTGAGAAGATCTGACTCAAAAGAATGATTTATTCTTGAATCGAATTTGATTCTCCAGCTCAGAGTTAATTCAGTCACAATCCAGTGACTAAATTTTGGACTAAATCATGAACTGTCTCTTTTGTAAACAGTCAAGTACTTAAAACTGTAAACAATTTTGAAAGAATAATGACTTAATATTCAGTCTGTTTTTCACAAACTATTGCATGAATGTAGCTCACAAGTCATATGAACCACGTTTTCATCATTTTGACACGCTGGTCCTCATTCGCTTCTGTTGTATTGAAGGATATCCTTCAAAAACTGACTTTTCATAAGTCATACGTTTGGAACAAACCATACCAGAATTTTCATTTTCAGTTCAACCATCCCTTTAAGCAGAAAGCATGACGTATTCCAATTCCAAACATGTCTGTTTTGAAAAACCATAACAAGAACTTAAGATGTTGCTTCACCATCGTAATCCTCTTTATTTCCTTGCTTGCGCAGCCAACTTTTCCCTTTGTTGCCAGACTAATCTAGTGCTAATAGTCTAGTTAGTCTGTTTCACTTCCACATTTTTAATCCCCGAACGGCAAGTCTGCTTCCATTGTGAAGGGCAGCAGAAATTGCATTGATCCCTTAACCCCGCTAACCCTGCCGATGACCCCCGGAAGGGATAGCATGACTCTTAGGTGATGAGTGGAGCGGTAGGAAGAAAAGGAGCCTTACAGTCATGGGGGAATCTCGTCCCCGAGAGGTCAAAGTCATGAGGGACCACTATTATCCAGATGAACTCTGTTGTTTGTGACTTCAAAAGCATTTAAATACAACAGTAGACTCTCTCAGAGAACCTTTTGTGACCCGGGCCCTTTGTGCCGAGGTCTGGAGGGTGACTGGTTTCACTCAGAGCCGTGACAGGTCTGGTGCTCAGAGACGTTTAAGCGTCTAATGTTACCCGAGCAGCTCCGGTATTAGGGCCTGATGACGAGCGAGAAAAACAGCGAGGCCGCTTCATTTACCTCTAACAAAAACACAAATAAGAATGAGCGGAGGGACACAACGGTTAAACAGTCTTCAATCTGGACTCCTGTTATTGGAAAATAATAGCTTTGTGAAAAGGAAGTAATCTAGAAGGCCTTTAATCAATTTCTGCTAGATGAGCGATCGGGATGAAAGCTCTGGGATGGGGTCGCCAGCTCCAGACATTGTGGGCTGGTTGGTGTATAGGAAGGATGGGCTTTAATTTGTCTTTTCAGGGTGTCCAGGCATCTTTAAAGGCTTAATTGTTACCATAGACAGCCTTGATGCCATGTGTTTGCGGAAATGGTTTCAAGGCCTGCTGTGGTAAAATCACTGACCACTGACTAAACGGTGAGCGCTGTATAGGTTAAAAGCCCATTCCAGTGCCATTACGCAAATATTTCGCCAGGTTCCGGTTTCTGTGTAACACTACCCATGCAAGCTGAGGAATAAAGCATCTGTGAAATTGTGGATCGATGTGTTTAATTGCTAACTTAAACTTAAAACATTAATTTTGCTGCTTGGTGGTGCAGCGAAAACGTCTGTAATTTGTTTTTGCTTTCATCATTTAGTAATGCAACAATAAATTGCTTGATAAAAACGCATCCGATACCCCAAGGATGATCATCTAATCGCTCAATCCTCTCTTGTTGCATCCACAACTAATGAAAGTCGAAGAAGTCACTTTGTGTGTGATCCCGCAAGGTCCAGGGTCAGATAAACACGCATTGTTTGGCGAGACATCATCTCTTTCTTGTGGTTATGATGTAAACTCCCATTGTTGGATTTGGACTGAGAGGAGAAACTCAGCCTGGGTTTTGTTCGGAACACAGAAGAGCGGTAATCCCTGCACCTGAGGCCATTTTCAGGGAGGTTCCTGTAAGCCGAGAGCGATCCCAGAACATCTCAGATGAGCTGCTACAATACAGACCTGCCATCTTGAGATCCATTACCAGAGCCGGCTCTGACAGGAATGTCAAGAATTCCGATGCTCTTTCACTTGAAGAAAAAAGGAAAAGCTGATAAGTCCATTGTTGCTTAAGTTTTATTTGCAATTCCAGTGGCGGGAACTGCATATGTCTGCAGGCGTTTCTGATGACCTCCATAAAGTGATGTGATATTTCAGGTCAAAGATTCGTGGTAAATATTTCAACACATTTTAAATAAAAAGCTGATAATTCTATTATATGTTTCTGACACACTTCATAATGTCGTGCACATTTCAAGTAAAATCTGATTATTTATTTTTGTGCGTTTTCCACTATCAGAACTTATAAACATCTGCAAACATTTCTGACAAATGAAAAGTCACCATAATTGAGAAGCACTCATTAGCAAATGCTATGCATATATAAAGCTGATAATTCTATTGTTATGTGCTTTGTTTTATATTCCGGTGGCGACATTTGCGTATGTTTGTTAACTGTGTAATGGATGCCAGAATTTAGGATTATTGAGATGCTTCTCAATAAGTAATTCAACACATGTTTTAATGTAACTTCCATTTGTGGAAACTGCAAATGTCTGCAAACTCCAAAATGCAATTGAGAAGAAATAATTACCAAATGATTTTAAGTGAATTTTTCACCACATTTCAAGTAAAAACGTGATGATGTCATGTTTTGTTTTTTTGTTTCCACTGTCAGGAACTCCTAACGTGTACAAATGGTAATGACGAAGACTGTGACGAAGACTATGACAAAACACAGTAAGTCACCATAACTGAGAAGCAATCATAAGCAAATGGTTTTAAAATATATTTCAAGTAAAAAGCTGATAATTCTATTATTATGCATATTTTTTATATTTTAATTTCAGTAAGTGCAGCATACATAGGTTTCTGATGAAATGCATAGTGTGAAAGGGTTATTGAGAAGCAATCGACCTTTCCCAAAGACCCGCCCCCTTTAGTTACTGTTGCTATGTCCGACCAGCCATGCTCTCTCACGCCACACATCATGTTCTCATGCAGTGAAAAATACATCCTGGAGCAAAGAGGACTCTGACAGACAAGACAGAGCAGGTTACTTTGATATGAAACAGTTTAAAATATTGTAATTTTTTTAAAGAAGTTTAATCAATAAATAGCGTCTAGTGTCTCTTTAAAGTGTCGTGACAGATCGCTGTCGCTCCTTCAACCGGAACCGATCATCTCTTCATACTAGTTCATTTATAGCATCAAATAAACATGAATGAACATCAGAAGGAATGTTGTTTCAAGCGCGGAAAGACGTGAGTACGCACAATTTTTGAAGTTCACCAACATTAATCTACTAACTCCCCTGACTGCTTTGTCGGACAAAATGGCAGATTCGGGGTTATGATTGGTCAGATCGCCTGTCAATCACACTTTCGGCGAAAGGTCAATTGTTAGCAATTTGCCTTTCAATGAGTAATTCAACATATATTTGAATAAAACAGCTGATAATTCCTAATTTAAAATCTGCAACTCCAAAATGCAACATAATAATTTAATGCAATTGATAAGAAATCATTAGTAAAAAATTTTGTAGTAATTTGTAGTGAAATTTTATTTGTGATTCCAGTGGTAGTAACTGTCTATAAACGTTTCTGACAAACTGCATTCAAACGTAATTGAGAAGCAGTCATTAGCAAATGCTTTGTAGTGAATTGTTCAGCATTAGGAAGGGGGAAGATAAAATCATTTCCTCTCCGCCTGCCAAAGATAACATCACATCAACGGAATATACCGTATCCATATTTCTTCTTAAAAGAACAGTGGAAGGATACGTGAATAATGAAGTGAAATTGTGCCAGGAGGTGCTAAATCGTTTGTGATCGGTTCAACTGGAGGACACCTGTGAGTTTTGTTCCTCGCGAGCGCACTTCAAAGTTCTCCAGGCGGGCTTTAGGCAGGCTAAATGTGTCTACCTGATGGACGTGCATTCAAGGAACAGATGAAAACAGTAGCTTCTCTGTGTATTTGAGCAGCATGTCATGATGATCCCTAATGCGACAGTAATTGCTCCTTGATGCCTGGCTTGCCAGCACAGAGCAGGACCTTTCTCCCATGAGTCAGAGAGAAAAGACTCCGAAATTGGAATGTCAACGGGATAATCCTCATGTTGCTGCTGATGGATCCTCTTGACCTTTGACTCCCAAATATGAGGCAGAGTGAATATTTTACAAACAGCTTATGTTAACGATGCTTGCCTTAAATGAGAAATGAAACCTTTTAACATGTTTCAGGCGGCACGTAAACAAAAAGGAGGTGTTGCCGGAGGCGTTCGGCTCTTTTGAAAATGACCGCAGATGAGTTCGGCATGCCATCCAGCAGAAAAATGGTGGGAGTCTTGCTATAGGGCAGCCTGAAGCATGTGGAGAACACTTGAATATATATATATATTATTATATAAGTATTTAATCTCAAAACAGTGTGGGACGTGGATCTTTCTCCATGTGTGAGAAATCTGCCCTCCGCAACCTGCAGTTCAAAACTCCCAACTGTAACAAATGTCTGGATTAGTACGCTGTAACCATGGTTATAGAAACAGGAAGGAACTGACTCCAAAAGCACTAGAAACGTCTAAACTAACACGGGTACAGCAGAAGTTCAACTGACACTCGATAAAGTGTGCGAAACATTCAAATGTTTACTTTTATTCCTAGCTCGGAAACGGATTTACCATAGAAGCGTAAATTGCAATCCATAAATCTTATTTCCTGTCACTTCTTGCCTCAAGCATTACATCTATCTTTAACAGTTTACTGTTGTTTTCGAAACGTCAAATCTCAAGCATCACGAAAAAATGGACTAAACTATTCACTTTCCAAACTGCAACTGAAATTTTTACCTCCAAATAAAACAAGAAACATAATTGCCAATGCAAGCAAGTGTCTGCAAGTGAAAGCAATCAAAATGTGTAGTTTTTAGAGTAAGTGTGTATTAAGAAATGTGAACAAAAATGGTTTGGATCAGGATATTAAGGCAGCATCTAATAACTAATTATAAAATAAGTTAATTAGATTTTTTTTTAATTAATCAGACAGAAAAGAATGCAAGCATTATTATTATATATTTCAAAAATATTCATTTACTCAATGTTTAATTAAATTTTGCGGTTAATGTTTATTAAATGTTATGTTTTCTTAGTTTTTTTAGTAATAAGGTCTCATTTCTTAACATTAGTTAATGCTTTAGATAACATAAACTAACAATGAACAATATATTTTTACAGCATTTATTACCTTCGATAATATTAATTAATAAAATGTTCATGTTCACAGTAATGTTAACAAATAGATTTAATAATTAACACAAACTAAGATTAATAAAGGCTTTAGAAGTATTTTCAATTGTTATAATGTTGTAAACTAATGTTAACAGATGAAAATAGTTCGTTTTAAATAGTTGATGTTGCAGGCCTATTTACCACATTTCTTGAGTATCTCAGCACTGAGAGGAGCCCTCCAAAGTGATCTATATTTCAGCATGCATGGAGGGCTCTGGAAAGCCATGCCAAAAAATGTCAGGAGCTTGTCAGCAATTCTTCTGATTTGTCATCAGCCTTATCAGATTTTGCAGTGCATCTCCTTCCTGAGTGTGAATGGAAAAATGGAATTCATTCATTCAGCGTTGGAAACTGTACGGCCGCTTCGCTTCTGTGTGTCTTTGACTCTGGATAAACAAAAATGGATTTTGAAAAATGCCAGATCTCTTCCAGATGGTTTCACACAACACCTCGCTTCGCCGTTTCAGCCCTGTGTCTAAGATCGCGACTCAATGTGGCACTCTGTGCGTGGCGTCCCTCGAGACCTGTACAATAACAAATCATTTCTCACAGCGAACTTTTGTTTAACACTTACTTGCTACTGAGATATATGCGAACCACAACAAACAATTACAAACCATCTGAACATTAACTCATTTGTCATGGTGTTTAAACAAATCTGGCGGCTTATTTACTGGGCTACTATGAGTAGTTATCCAAAAGATTTGCATTATGTCATTTTTGGTTTGTTTGTTTGTTTGTGTTCGGTGTTCCGTGGAACGCACTGTTGCTTTTCCTATTAAATTAGGGTCACACTTTAGATTAGGGTCCAATTCTCACTATTAACAACAACGTTTGCCTCAATAAACTTCTGATTACTGCTTATTAATAGTTTGTAAGGTAGTTGTTAAGGGATGTAGAATAAGGTCATGCAGAATAAGACATTAATATCTGCTTTATAAGTACTAACCAACATGCAAATCGTAGTAATATGCTGATAATAAGCAACTAGTGATAACTGGACCCTAAACGAAAGCGAAATTAGTTTGCAAACTTCAAAAAGAACATAAAAGCACCGTAAAATGATCCTACAAGTAGCTTATGTGATTTTGTGCTTTTAGTAACAAATCCATGATTAGAGACAGATCTTCAGTGAATCAGTTGATGAATGAATGATTCATTCATAAAAGAATCTGGTTCTCCAGTTTAGTCCACTGATTTATTGATTCATTCGCAATGGTTCTCTTGTTAACAAATCACTGGAAGGAAAGATTATCGAATTCAGTCTGTTTCTCTTCCATATTGAGAAATTTGCCATATTTTTACATTTATGCATGCGAATTCAAATGACATTGCTATCTCCATTCTCTACTTTTTGAGCTTCAGAAATGGTTAAGTGCAACGGGAATGGACCGCTTTTGAGGTGCTTTAAAGTCTTTTAAACTTTAGTCCTCATTGTGATTGTATCACCATTCTACAAAACATCTCCTTTTGTGTTCCACAGACCAACATCACATGGGTTGGGAATGACACGAGGGTGAGTAGATGATGACCGAATTCTCTTTACATAAAACTAAACCTTCTCCTTTTTGCATTACACAAGTTTGGTGCCCAGAAATAATCTTTGCAAGTGGCTCTTGTACTTTTTGTCCCTGTATAAAGTCTGAAACATTTGCTGCAGTCACCACAGAGCTCTACTAAAGCTGCGGTTTGAGTCAGACTGCTCTGGGACAGGAAATGTCTGAGCATCACTGGATGAGGGTTCGAACCTGCTGGTCTAAGCAGTCCAAAAGTATGGACTGTCTTCACTGCCTTTCCTCACTTTAGGAACAAGTTAAAAAGGCTCTGGAATTATGATTTAGCACCGTAAGAATGTGCACATGTGTAAAAACAGGAATATTTATGTTCGAGTATAGCCGTGAAGTGATGTGTGACGGCTATATAAAGGCTTTGTTCGTTCACAACTGTAGCTATGTCAAGATAACATCACTAGTCTGGTGTTTTTTTCAACACCGTTTCACTGCTGCACCAAGAGTTTGGTGTAAAACACGCCATAGAAAAAAGCCGCTTTGTTTAAGATTTGAATTACGGGGGAGCAGCAGCGCTTTTAAATCCGTGGAAGCGGTACCGTTTGAAGTCTTATTTGTAAGCGTTTAAAGCAATGCATGTATCCAACATGCTCGCAAATGCAGTGCAACATGGGATATGGGAAACGCGTGCCACCAGAGCTGCACTCACGTGCACAGACGGCATTACACGAATTCCTTCCTAATTGTACATTTGACATCTTTTAAAGCCGAAGAAGTGGCAGTCCGGCAACAAGGAATCTGGGGATAAGGCGATATACGGACCACATCCGTCCCACTTCTCCCGTGGGCTATTTAAAAGTACAGTAGGCTGTATTTTCCGCTGCAAAGCCAAGCACCCACCCTTCCGTCCTTGCACCATATTGGAAACAGATGCCGTTGGATGCAAGGCCCGACTAATTTAAGTGGACAGGCCAGATGGAGGAGAATGATTGCACACTACCCCCTGTTGGCTTTCATTTCGTAAGGTTTCAGAAACATGGCAGAGGTCTGCAGAGAGGCAGTGAAGAATTGTTTTACTATTGAATGTTTCAGCCCCGTATAGCACTGGAACCAGCGTGGGTAGACCATTTCCTAAATTAGACTGTCACACATACAGCCTTTTATTGCTTTAAGCATTTAGAGACTACCATGTAGATATCGAGGGGAAAATTCCTTTTTTTCTATTCGAAATAGATCCAATAACTCACTGGCTAGTCTGTGTGCCATCACAGCCAAACTTTTACTTTGTATGGAAAAGAAAAGCGTTAGTAACTAAAACTTTTAACAATAATTAGCATGACAAAATGCTACAAAGTTGTACTTATGTAACTTTGTTTAACATATGAAGCCATATTGCAATAATCTGTCAACTAACTGTCCTTTCTCTTGCAGATGTGGTGTTGGAAATTTCATTTAAAAAAATGATTCATTTCAAAGATTAGGTGAGAAAACATTCACTGATTCAACATTTGATGTCTTTTTTTTTAGCTAAATTTACATAAATTAGCATGTTTTTTGTTTCATTAGTTATATTTATATACTTTTATTAGTTTTAGCTTCACCAGCACCTGTCTAAAACACAGATTGTTTTGAGACTTTAACTCTTTCTCTGCCATTGACGTTATTTTCCGGCATCTATGAGACAACGGAATTGCGTACTCTTATTATTTTGAATAAGTAGTTACTTCACTATCGCTGAAAAGTTCTATTTGAGTGTGTGTAGTATGAATGTAATCTGAATGTACTACATTCACCACGCTGTCATTATCATGTGACCTACCAGCGTCAGTTACACTGCTTCACTGCCATTCACAAAATCTCTCCCGTGGCCTTATGGGATTGTAAAGTGCCTATCGTATGCACACTTCAGAATCTCGTCGGAAGTCATCAGGTACTTTTTGCCTACTCTTTTATGAGTACTGTGAATTCGGACATACTGTTTTTGTCACATACTGTGTTTTTCAAGTGTGCGATTTCAAATGCAGCCAATGCTATCCTCACCATTGATGGGATTTTCTGGTATTTTCTGGTAGGGGCTTTTATTATGCATCTTCTGAAAGAGTAGAGATTCTTTGGATCAAAACACAGGAAAAAAGGAGCAAAAACAAGCGATAAAAGCATTGATCGTACACGTTGTAGTCTTTTTGTGTTGATTACAAAAAAAGAATGCATGAAGCTAGAATAAAACGTTTGTTTGTTTGTTTGTTTGTTTAAGAGCAGAGGCTCCGTTCTATCTTTTGATATATTGCATGTTTGGATAATAATACAACAAAATATTCTGGGGGCCATGAAATTTTGGTGTAAGTGATCAAAACACTGGTGGGAAAAAAGTTAAAAGAATAGTTTCTGTATTATTATTATCTCATACAGAATTATCACAATCTTTTATCGTGTCTTAACTGATATTTATCACAATAACGTGCAATAAATGTATCCATTTCTACATAAATATTAAGCAGCACAACTGTTTTCAACATTAATAATAATCAGAAATGTTTTTTGAGCAGCGAATCAGCATGTGAGAATGATTTCTGAAGGACCATGTGACACTGAAGACTGGCATAATGATGCTGAAAATACAGCTTTGATCACAGGAATAAATTACATTTTAAAATATATTAAATTATAAAATAGTTATTTTAAATTGTAATAATATTTCACAATATTACCGCATTTTTGATCAAATAAATGCAGCCTTAGTGAGCAAAAGGGACTTCTTTCAAAAACATTTAAAACATCTTACCAACCCCAATCTTTTGGACAGCATATCAAGAATATAATATAATGGTATTGACTACTTTTATGGTGTTGTTTTCCCCCCTTTTTTGAGCTTGACAGCCTCAATCCCCATTCACTTTTATGATAAATAAAAAAGAACAGCTTCTGCGAAATATCTTTGTTTATATTCCACAGATGAAAGAAAGTTTTCCTTTTGGGTTGAACGATTGCTTTATGTGTTTTGTAATCTAAATATTAAACTCATGTAGCTGAAATTCAGTCCAGTGACCGAGCATGCATCATCATCCGCGTGGTTGTGCTATGTAATTTGTGCTTGTGTGTGCGAGATAGAGACAGTTAGCTCACTCGGTGAGGTCTGTGGAATAATTGTACGGTGTGCGCACATGCCAACGTCACTACAGCAAACATTTGCTCGTTTAATTCTATCGTAACCTGAGCCGGGCTTTATTTTCACTACAGGCCAGTAATATTTACTTAGCCAAGCCTGATCCGTGCACACAAGTGATCTCAACTGTTTCCTAAGCCATGTTGACATGTTTGACTTGAATTAAATCTGTGGCTGTAAATAAGAAATCTAGAGGGGTTCATCGCTAATCAAGAGCAGAGGCACATTGTAAAACTGAAGTTAGACACAAATAATGAGTGTGGGAATGTCGGGACGGCATAAATCAGTTTTAACTAGAAAGGGCCGCACTGCTTAGAATCTGCATCCTGTAATTCTCAGTGTCAGCTCTCTGTGCACTACAATGCCTTCTTACTCAATAATATATGTTTTAGCTTCAAGTAATTAATTAGACTCATCTAAACTGGTCGCCATAAACGGCACTAAATAAAAATTCCGGTCTAGGGATGTCACGATTCCTCGATTCAATTCGAGTACTCGATTTTTAAAAATCCTCGATTGCAATTTGCCTGGAAAATACCGGAAGTGGTGCACGAGAATCCATGAACCACGTTATTAGACCATTTCTAAGGCAGCACAGTATGTATAAAAACCATTCGGGTGAAGCACGACGCTTAAATTATTTACAGACATGCAGGTTACGAGTTTCTCAGGGCAGCTCCGTTCATAGAAGCTTTGAACGAACTCGGTCGCTGCACGTGCTGTTTGTTTGGGTTGCCAATTTCGTGCATTTGGGAAACGGTAACGTGTTTTGTGTTTCATACGAAGTGTTGCATCTACTTTTCTGCCTATTCTGTGCGCTTGGGTTGCCATTTCATCCGTTTTGTAGCGTAAATTGCTTATAAACCAAAGCAAACACAGGAGAATACATATGTTTCTAAATATGCAAACTGCTCATCGCGATTTCAAAATAAAAGTTCGCTCTGAGTTTGCATGTTTTGATGCGCACATGTTCATGTTCGAGAAATGACAGTAGCTATAGCATTTCTATCGTAAAGAAGTAGCAAAATATTAAAGATTAAGTAAACATTTGGCCAATATTAAGGATTTGATCTGCTGCGTAACAACAACAATCACTAGGCCGTTGGCGCCCTCTACAGGCATTTTTTATGAAACATAATGCATTTTCTATTTTTTTTTTTTTTTTAAATGACTCGATTAATCATCAAAATAATCGATCGATTACTCACTTGCCAAAATAATCGTTACTGACACCCCTATTCCGGACACGAAACCAACACTTTCAGTGCATTTTTCGTCCTGTCTGTTTATTCTCTCTTTCTCCTGTGGCTTCATCCCGCTGTGGAAACTTATTTGGGCGTCAAAACTCAAGTTCATACGGAATGACCTCGCCGAGAGGCCCTCCTGGCGTTTGTAATTATTAAAATAACACTTTCAAAGAATCATCCGCCGGGTTTTCGCAGGAAGAGCGTCTTTAAAGGCGAGGAGAGAAAATTAAAAGGCTGATGCGCAGATGGAGTGGCATCCATCACCTCTCTGAACTCTCGGGTTAAGAAGTTGTTTTGTTATCTCCCGCTCGCCCTTTGGGTATGATTAAGCCTTGTTTTCCCTGTCCGCCTCGTGTACTTGCGCTTAAATGTCAAAACTATGGCAGGAATGCTGGAGCAGAGAGGTCAAATGAGGTCATACAGAGGATGTAAACAACAATGTTTTCTTTTCTTTTTTCTTAATGGACTGATCCACTTAGGGAAAGAGCGCACCGCGAGCGTAGCTTGATCCCACCGGCCTCCGTGTGTGGATTCCGAGCAGGGATTTAGGTTTTAGATTGCAATCGGACCCGACCTGAGTTTTTAACACTGTCTAGGGAAGGATCTAATCATCTGCACAATAGATTCTCTATTTGACACGCAGATGCTGCTGAGTGCCTGATCAAACTATAATAAACGGAGTAATTGGTTAAGTTCAGAGAAAGGGTCGTCTGTTTGATATACTGCCCTCTTCTTTATGAGGAAATATTCCGGCTGGTGTTCCTGTAGGAATTTGAACACAAGTGTTATCGTTTTCGAATAGAACACAAAAAAAGATCATAAGCATTGGACATGGTTTGAATTAGCATAAATGTAAGTGGACACTTCTCCCACGGGAGTCTGCTTTAACGGCACATATTTAGGGTCTTTAGGCTGAGCCTTGACATTTGATATTTTGGTCAAGTCCACATTCCCTGTAAGGTTTACCAAACCATAAAATAATGTCCATAGGGAGACAGAAACTATGTGAGTCTTTCACCGAAATTGTGGCTAAACTCAAGCTGGCAGAACACCACAGTAACACCTAGTGTTGTGCTGGAGAATCGCAGCTTGGAAACATTTGGGCATTTCTGTGTTGAATGAAATGTCTAATGGTTAAGATTTTTTGGGAATAAAAAAAAATATATATATATAAACAATTATATGTGAATCTTGCAGTCTGTCTGTTTCTCATAAACTAATAGTTTTCTCTGCAGTATGTCTCTCTCTCTCTCTCATCAATGTATTGTATTGCATGATTACCACTTCAGGGTACTTTAAAAAATGCCATGATATACATGACCCAAAAAATAAATAAATAAAAATAAATAAAAATACCTTGGCAATTGCATGATAGTCTACCAAAGCCAAGCCTGACCTCTGCTGGACAGATGAACTGAATAAATAAGACAGATGAACTTCAAATAAGAAAGCAAATAGAGATAAAGGCTATATATTAAAAAAAAATATGGAAAGATGTAACGTTATATTCATTATACAACATGTGTATATCGAAATTATTACACGTTCATTTAAATTCAGTTCATTGTTCATCAACGTTTTCTCATTTTCTTATTCTTTATCATCATCTTCATCATCACTGTTATATTTAGCCTACTTTTGTGAAGTAATAAATTAAAATAGTCAAATAATAAATTCAGACCAAATCACGTGTTTGTGCTAAACTTAATCACTATTATGTAGGCTATGTTTAATAATGCTAACAAAATCCATTAATTGGATATCGCATTTAATATTAATAAAATATTATAAGCGTATCCTATAAAAACTTTTCAAGCAAATCACTTCACAAAACGGGTTTAATGGCTTGTAAGTTAATATATTTTGTTCAAAAAGTGCGACTAGCCGTTGCTAATCTTCGTAATCCGGTTTAAATCTTTAGTTTTGTTGTCTGGTGCATTTATCTCACTGTCACGTACAGTTAGTCATAGTTTGGGCAACAATTACAGCCTAGTTAGTGTTCAGGTATTTGCGTTGGCGCGTGTTTTAGTCACTTCCGTTACGGGCCCTTCCTGTACACACCGAATTATAGGCTACTATGGTGAAGACTGTGTTGCTAATCTTTATAAGAACATATTAATATTCATAAAACAAGCCTTGGCTGTTGAAATCGAACACCGTGACGTCACCGACGCACAATTAACGTACGTGAGTTAAGCCTTCGCCATTGGACAGTTTACGAGATGTACGGCACGATTTAATTAATATTCATGAGCTCGGCCTTAGTCGTAGTAGGATTCTGGGCGGGGCTTTCTCCAGCTTGCACACCTGGACATTGAGATCTGTTTCACTTTCCAAAAGGAAAATCCTCGGGAACGCATTCAGGTGAGTGAAATAATTTATCTTTTACCCTTATGGATTAAAATATACCGTCTAAACTTATTGTCTAAAATGTATTAAAATGAGTTTTAAGAGTTTAATACAACACTAGATATGAGATATCTATTAAAGAAGTGTGTTTTATATCATGTTATATGTGAAAAACATCAGATCATATGCATTTCAAAACATTCTGTACTCTTTCCTTTGGGAAAAGTAAGAAATGTAGGTCTGTAAATCTGTAGGCCTAAATTCAGTAGTTTTTTTCTGCATGTTTGTAGTAGTATATACTTTCATGTATGATTTTAGCTGACATTTGAAGCACCTTAGTTATAGCATACATTATATATAGTGTTATTCACTTCAAAGATTCAGCTCATATTGTAACAGAGGAAAAGTGAATGATAATTTTGCATGATCTTCAAATGCAATCATGAGCTGATGAGTTTATCTTGTGTAATGAATGAAATGTCCTATACTTGTTTATATCTGAATTCAAGTATCTGTTACACTAGGGAGTTGTAAATTCTTCCTTTATTTAATGCCTGCGGACATGTTAACCTGCTCACTTCCCAGGTTTGCCCTGGGGCTGCATAAATAGTTTTCTTGTTAGTTCACAGAGAGTGTTTTATCTCCAATCTAGCCAAACATCTCGCCCTCCCCCACCCTCCTTAGCGAACTGACTTTTAAAAAGCAATATTGAGAACTTGTAAAAACATAAATGCTTTCCCATCTTGAGTCACACAAAAAGATCCTTGGATTGTGTAGTTTACACAGCAGATCTTGACTCTGTGTTTTTGTGTGCGAGACGACAGACAGCAGGACGACGGGTCCGTGTGAGTCGTTCTGTTGTTTCTGACTGTGGTCTTGTCTCAGCTTGTCAGGAATTTTAAGCTGAAGTCTCTTGTTCTGTAATCACATCCCTCCTCCACCCTAGTTCTCTGTCTGTCACTCCCTCTGGTGAGCACGCTTTTAGTAGATGTTGTCATTAGAGGCATTAAAGGAATGGTTCACCCAAAAAATAAACTTCTGTCATCAAGTGTGCACAGGGGTTTTCAATTCAAACTCCAAAAAAGGACAAAACACCATCAACCGATCCGTACGTCATGTGCGCTTCCAAATCTTAAGAAGCCAAACAACGAAAGTAGTATTTAAAAACATATTGGTAGAAATACTTATATCAAAAATAGAACGTTTACCTCTAGTTTTATTTATATCTGTAAACATTTACTTGACAAATCATTCATAAGAAATAGTGGTGTAAATTAACAATGAGGTCTCTTTGTAAATGCATTAGCAAACATGAACTGAGAATGCATTTATTAATCTTTAACACTTTACAATATGCTCACATTAATTAATATTAGTTAATGCATTAACTAACAATGAGCAGTACATTTGTTACAGTATTTATTAGTCTTTGTTAACGTTAGTCCTTAAAAAACTGTTCATTGTTAGATAATGTTCATTAAATAATATAAAGAAACTTTTGATTTCAGTAATTTATTAGTAAAATATTGAAATTAACATGAAATGCTGTAGAATTGTTGTTAGTTCATGTTAGCAAATGAGACCTTGTTGTAAAGTGTTACCAATAAAGTAAAAAAAATATGACAAAACACACTTAAGCAAAGCTTTTTGGCTTGTTTTTAAATCATGAAACAATTCATATGCTGTTTGGAAAGTATTGCGACTCTGAATCACATGAATAGTCTCCTGGATCAGACTGTACAATGTGTCTGTGGTTGATGGTAACTGTGTTTGTCTGTGATTTGACTGCAGGCAGAATCATGGCCACTGCGGCCGAGTACGGACACAACTCCTGGGAGCTCACCATCCAGGTGGACCAGCGCGAGGGAGATGAGGGCATGAAGTTTAAATTGCGGGTCAAGGGGGATCTCCACGTCGGGGGTCTCATGCTCAAACTTGTGGAGAAGATCAGTGAGTAATTTACGGAGGTCTCTGTAGAACATGAAGTGGCCACGGCGCAAAGAATGTTGAATTATGAATGTGAACTGGAATGACAGGAAGAGGAATTTACTAAATTATAATTTAGTCACATGTCAGAGGAATCTGATTTACAGTTTTGTGACAAAAAATGCATTTATATTATTATTATTATTATTATTTATACCTTAATATGTATAATACATTTTTCCCTAACGGATGAAGACATTTCAGAATTTTCAAAACAAACAATTTGACACACTCAATACAGATTTAAATTTTGCCATAAAGATTATTTTATAAAAATATTGGTAATAAAAAAGTGTGTGTGTGTGTGTGTATATATATATATATATTGTTATGAAGAGACAGTGGAGTGAGATCCAGTTGCAGCTTTATTAAAAATTTGGCGTAGTCAGACAGGCAGAGGTCAGTAATCAGCAAACAGATATACAGGGGGCAATCAAGATCGTGGTCAGTAAACAGGCGATAAATCCAAAGTCAGGCAGATAACAATCAGGAAACAGGCAAAAATCAGAACCGAGGAAACAGACACAGGAATAAATGCTCAGAAATGATTACGGGTTGTAGATCAAAACTTCGCAGTGAAGTGTTTGTGCAGTGTGCTTAAATAGTGAGATGTGATTTGGATCAGGTGCGAGTGCAATCAGTCCAGGTGTGGAGGCTTCTGGGAAATGTAGTGCGATATTGAAGTGGGTGAATGGGTGTGTGGTGCATTGTGGGGAATGAAGTCCAAGGTGAATGTGCAAGTGTGTGCAAGTGTGTGTGAGTGAGAGAAAGTCCCTCCAGTGGATTACACAGGCACTTTAGCTGACAATCGTGACATATATATATATAATATGTGTATATATATGTGTGTGTGTATGTATATGATATATATATATATATATATATATATATATATATATACACACACACACATATTAGAGTAAATATTGACATCAAAATTTGAATCTATCAATTATATAATGGTTAAATTAAAGAATTCTGGCATATTAAGTGTTTTTCCATCATAGTCAATAAATTTAATGTTAATTTATGAAATATGAAATAATATATAAATGAAATACAATTACAGGTTACATTTCAAACATTGATCATTCATATTTAATGCTTCTTGAAATATGTCATATGTTGTATGATTTTATGGGTAAAAATCGAATGTATTAATAATACTACACTTGTAGTAACGTAACAGCAGTTTTGTTGCAGCCTCTGTTTTATACTTTAATACAAATTCAGGATTTTCGTTTGGATTTAAAAGGGGCTCTTAGTGCAAATCTGAAAAGCTTAAAGCTTTTTAAGAACTCGTCCAAAGCTCTTTAAAGTAAGAATTGTGTAAGGTTCTAATGGGTTGAGAGTCAGACTTTATGGGAAACCCCAGCTGTTAAAAAAAGAACAAAGGCTCAGATCCCGCACGAAAAAGTACTCTGGATGCTGTTCAAGAGCAGCTTTAAACACTGGTTGAAATGCACAGGTACACCCATATTTGCCTTGCGTATCTTTGTATAGCCTCGTGCTCAGAGCTATTGTTCTTTGACTCGGGTGTTGTTTGCCGACGCAGGGTCTGAAGTTCACTGTGTAACTGCTGTGTCAGCCTGAGAGACGTTAGCAAAACATCCTGCTTTCCTCTACAGACTCATCAGACGACCCAGTTGCTAATTACTATGCTTTGCCATGTAGGTCTTTTAGTGGAAATGGTCATTCATGAATCCAATCCAGTTTATAGTCAACGTAATAGGTGTATTACAGTACAGGCACCCCAGAATTTCTGTAGCAGGTAATCACGGGGTGAGTCACATGATGATCACTGTGGAGGATGAAGGAAATGTGAGTAAAAGAAGAATCATCAAGGTTTATTATGAATCTGTGGTGTCATCAAACATTGCCTCATATTTGTATTTCTCAATTACTTATGTCATGGTTGTAGTTTAAACCACTCCACGTAAATCATTTCCTGTTCAGCTCTTTAATAATAATTTCCTCAAAGTCCTGTACTACAGTGCAAGTAAAAGTACAAATGACAGTATTATTTTGGTATTTTTAGTATAGTTTTAGTAATTTTGTTGTGTGATTTTTATATATATATATAAATTATTTATAGCTTTAATTTTTTAATTTTTCATTTTATAGTTGTATTTCCGCTTAACAATTTTTAATAGTTTTAGTTATCCATAACGCACAATTAAACACAATTATAAATACTGACCTGTTTAAACTGAAAGCTGAATTAAAATGGGTGTTTTAGGGCTTTACATAAACTTTTCTGCCCAATAATTACTAAAATAAATCCAATTTTGAATTTCCTTTTCATCAAAATAAATATATATGTTTTTATAGATACTGTGATAAATAATAAGATATGTTTTTTCGTCATTTCAGCATTTAGAAGCAAAAAGTGAAATGACTTGCCTTAAAGCGATTGTATAAATGCCATCAGACGCATGTTCTCACAGGATAATGTTCTCTGTGTGTCAGAGGCTCCTCAGGACTGGTCTGATCATGCCATCTGGTGGGAGCAGAGGAGCTGCTGGTTGCTGAAGACTCACTGGACTCTGGATAAGTATGGAGTCCAGGCGAACGCTGACCTGCGCTACACTCCACAACACAAACCCCTCTGTATCCAGCTGCCCAACATGAAGACCATCAAGCTCCCTGTTAGCTTCTCTGGTGTGGTGTTCAGAGCCGTGGCTGAGATCTGCAAAGCGCTCAGTAAGAACAAGTGCAAAGAAAAAATCATTTATTTGTTATACCATAAAATATTAATATAATATTGCGTTGCAGTGCAATCCTACAGCATAGGAAATGAAATGCTTACATGAATGGTACAATTGGGACTTGTTTTCCCCAGTTATCTTAATTTCAAAAGGGTTCCGATTTACCTGAATTCACCTATTTTTAATTATTGTGAAAATGTTTAAATGTACTGTAATACTGATACAGATTTTTGTTATTTTGTGTCATTTAGATACCACATTATACAGATACAAACATGTATGATTGTTTGAACCTGATACTAGAACTGTGATTTTAAATGTGCATTTTGTAAATGTGCATTTACACATCCATTTTGACTGCATATTGTTATACTAGGGGCTGAGGTGGGTCAGAGCAGGCATAATTTAGTCTGGCTTTTATGCTACACTGCTTCTTTACACAGAATTTTGAGCAGGCAGCCTTAGCTCAGCTGTGTAAACATGCCTCTATACAACTAAATTAGTTGATACTAAACTATGTATGTTTTCTGTCTCTGTTCACAGACATTAGAAGATCTGAAGAACTTTCTCTTCTGAAACCACTAGATGATCCAAAAAAGAAAAAGAAAAAAGACAAGGGCACAGAATCAGCCGTTGATGAGATATTAAACATGGACATCACCAGCGGAATGGCAGGAGGTATTTATTTGCTGCAGATGGCCATGAGGATACTGCTTTTTTTTGGATTTTTACAATGAAAAAACAAACATAAAAACACTTAATCATAACCAATAACATACAAAATACAAAACAATAAAAAATGCATTCATATAAATGATTAACCATACATATTCTTTTCTTCCAAAATAAATAATTAAATGCCAACTAAATGGAAAAAAAGGCTTCCAGAGAAAAATATTACTATAATATAAAAAAAATACATTTTCTACAGGAGCCCTTGGTCTGTACAGTAAAACTATGACTCCGACCTATGACCCGGAGAGCGGCTCTCCTGCGTCGTCCACCAGTCTGTGGTTCGGAGAGAGTCCCCTGACGGCCAGCCAGCCCAACCTTCCACCGGAGGAACTGGCCAAACTGTACAAACCTCTTACTATGGAGGATAAAGCAGCCATTAATGCTGGGTAAGAGAAAGACACAGACAGGCACATTTACATTACCATTCAAAAGAAGTCTCATGTGTTCACAAAGGCTGCATTTATGTGATCAAAAATATAGTAAAACTGTAATATTGTGAAATATTATTACAACTGTTTATTTTTTTAATGCAATTTATTCCTGTGATGTCAAAGCTGAATTTTCAGCATCATTACTCCAATCTTCAGTGTCACATGATCCTTCAGAAATCATTCTGAAATGCTGATTTGCTGCTCAAGAAACATTTTTTATTATTTTCAATGTTGAAAACAGTTGTGCTGCTTCATATTTTGTGGAAACCAATAAATTTTTTTCAGGAATTTGAATATGAATAGAAAGTTCAAAAGAACAGCATTTATTTGACAATCTTTTGTAGCATTATAAATGTCTTTACTGTCACTTTTGCTTAATTTAATGCATCCTTGCTAAATTTTAAGTATTCATTTCTTTCAGCTTTTGAACGATAGTGTTTGACACCTGACCTGTCCTTATTAATACTTCTTCATACTTCAATTTATAACACAGGTAGTTTAATTTCTAAAATCTAATTCAGTCAAAAGCATTCAGCGCCGTTACTATAGCCACATACCTGTAATTTGATCGCAACATAGTTTACAAATATATATACATTATTTTTTACAAATTTATTAAACATTTATTTTAGCATATTGCTGTTTCTACTGTTTTATACAAGCTATATTTCACCTCATTCCCAAAAACTTCCATTTACTATGGTAAAATCACAGTAGCACATGCCTTGAATAACTGATTGCTTTAAATTTGGCATGAAACGGAAGTTGTGATAGACTTTTCTTCCCTCTTGTGATATTTATGAGTGAAACGGTTTATAGAATGAGCAGAAATGTAGGGCGGGACTTGATTTTGTCTATCAGGAATTGATTGGATGGTTGTGGTTTGCTATTGGTGGATCTCATATGAGTGACAGGTTGCCCCGCCCAACAATGTCGCTGCAAGAACGAGGGGGAGTTTTTTTTGATGAAAGATTACGAGGCTCATGAATGATTTATAATAAATACTGCAGTATTACACGAAAAATAAGACTGTCATGATAATATATTGCTGTATTTATTGATCATTGCATTCAATGAATTTGTGTATTTGAACTAAAATATTGCTCTGCAGGTGGCTGGATTCCTCTCGCTCGCTGATGGAACAGGGAATTCAGGAAAACGACAGGGTCCTGCTGCGATTCAAGTACCACTGCTTCTTTGACCTTAACCCAAAGGTGAGAGACCTATTTGTGCTTTTTTACAGTATCAACTTTCTTTAGTTTGTAATGTTATTGTTTGAGCATGAAAAAGTTCTGCAAAGTTACAAAGCACTAAGGGTGCGTTCACACTTGTAGTTCGGTTGGTTTGGTTCGTTTGGTCCGGACCAAAAAACAAAAACAAAACATATAGTCCTGGTCCGCTTAGCGTTCACACTGGCATTTTTAACAGCGAACCTAAAGTTACTCAACCAAAGGCATAGAGATACGGTCACAACCTGATTGGTCTGCTTTTATGACGTATATTTCACGACGGAGCTTGATTCCCGAACATTCAAAACAATGCTGTGAGCTGGATTAAACGCCATCATCTTATGCGTGTACATATGCTTTATTTTTACCAGCTGAGAACTCACGAAGAGCTCCTAAAATGTTCAAAACATTCAAAACGGCACCAGGATTTCCTCCGTTGTATGCAGAAACAAATATTGATAAGGCTCTTCACCTCCTCGTTGCTCCACATTTGACCTCTACTCATTTTGGATACACCGATCTTTCCGCGTCGTCAAATCAACTGACTTGTAGCGTCGCATCTTGTGACATCACGTTCTGTTTTTGTTTCGTTTACATGTCTTTGGTCCGTGTTGCGTTCATATATCAATCGAACCGCACCAGAGTTCGTTTGGAAGCGGACCGAGACCCATGTTTTTAGCGGTCTCGGTCCGCTCCAGGGTTCGGATGGCAGCGTTCACATATGTTCAAACGAACCGCACTAACTGAGCAATCGCACCAGGGTTCGTTTTAATCGAAGCAAACATGACAAGTGTGAACGCACCCTAAGACACTCCAGCAGGTATTATTCTCTATCAGTGCTCACTGTTCCTGAATTCCCTGAAAGATTGTGAGTCTTGAGTTTTATACAGATCAATATTCCTCATTTAAATTATTCCCACCTAAGGCATTCGTAAAAAGTTAGTTTAGTGGTGTGTTGAAACTCATGGTAATGGTAAGGGGCAAGACATTTCCAAAACACGCTCAAAGCGGTTGATCAATCACAACACACCGCACATTTCGGAAGGAGGGGCTTCATAGAGACTAGTGGTGCGTTCCAAACAGGATATATCGCCCTCCGAAGGGCACTTCGGGGTGTAAACAATCATGGCCGCCATATTGAAGGGACGTTCCAAACGGAAGTGCTCAAAACTGGGCCCTTCGGAATGAAGGATTTTGAAGGGTACAACTTCGGGCCCCCATGATCCTTTGCAAAGTTGTTTGGCGTCACAGAATGGGTACAGGAGGCTCGGAGTTCGATACCTATAAATGTATATATAGTATACAGTAGTATTTTACTGTAACATTTATATAAGTTAGATTTGGTACATTATTATGCTCAAAACGACATTGCACTTCAATAAAAAATTATCAGTCCGTTCAAATATATTGAAACACCATATACAACATGGTGCGATAAACCAAAAATAAATAAATAAACGTTAAACAAAAGGCTTATATCTTTCAGATATTGTCTCGTTAGGATGACGCAGAAGTGTGTTCCAAAAAAAGAGTTTTTTTGACCCGTACACCCTTCGAAGCTCTCACTCTAGAGGGTAAACCCTTTGAAGGGATTAGGGCACTGGGATGAGCCCTTCCGAACGGAACTAAACGGAGCATTACTTACACACTGGGAAGAGAGAAGCAGCCTGTGTAAAATATGTGAAAGATTATGTGTTTTTGAACATTCAAGCAAGAAAACATTCTCTAGGACAGTGGTTCCCAAACCTGTCCTGGAGGACCACCAGCACTGCACGTTTTGGATGTCTCTCTCATCTAACACACCTGATTCAACTCATCGGCTCATTAGTAGAGACTGCAAGACCTGATGTAGGTGTGTCAGATAAGGGCAACATAAAAAATGTGCAGTGCTGGCGGTCCTTCAGGACAGGTTTGGGAACCACTACTTTGTAAATATAATATGGCCTCTTTAAGATGTTTATGGATGACAGCGTTAGATGGGCCGATATGTCTAAATTTGCAATGGTCTCTTTCTTCTCGTAGTATGATGCTGTGAGAATCACACAGTTGTATGAACAGGCCCGATGGGCCATACTGCTGGAGGAGATCGACTGCACTGAAGAAGAGATGATCATGTTTGCGTCCCTGCAGGTACGGGACACCTGTTCTCACACTTTTTTCCAGCTAACAGGGAGCGTTCTCAGAACTGGCAAGGTTCTCTAAAAGTTGTGAGCAAACATTCTTCCAGTAACATTAACAGAACGTTCGTTCAGAGTTATCTGGCTTTTAAAAATCTTAGCACAAAAACGGTATTATAAATGGACCACTTTTTTTCTGAAATGTTTCAGTCTGTCTATCATTTTTTAAAAGATACTACTTCAGAGAACATTCAAAAGTAACGTTCCTATAATGTTTGCAAAATGATAAAATGGATTGTTACCTTAATGTTTGCATAACTGTTTTTTTTTCTCAAAATGTTTAAAAAAATCATTTATAACGTTGTCATAACTAAATAAGAATTTTAGCAAAATGTTCTTAGAGTGTTTTTGTTAGCTGGGTCATTTCTGGTCATTATTTAATTTCTGAGGTTTTAGTTTATTTTTTAAACTATAATAAACTGATTGAATCATCTGACAAGTATGCACTAACATATAGTCGTATTTAGTGTCTTCACATCTCACATGGTTTTGAGTTACGGTAAATTTTTAGTGCAATGCCGTCCTTTCTTTTTAGCCTGAAGCTGTGAGATAACTTACATTCAGGACAAAAGATGTTACATTCCACAACACAAGATAGTGTTCAGTTACACAATGAGGTAAAGTATAGGTGAACTTGACACTAATAAAATGTGTATCTGTAGATAGTCAGACATACTCTGAGGTTTTGTGCTGGTATGTATATCATATATTATATATCTCTGCATATAATCAGTGTGAGTTGGGAAATCTGGCTAACTGTGCCAGTAGTTTGGGAGGGAAAATCTGTTTTGAATGCAGGATGATGGGATACACGCCTGAACGAAGAATAAAAATGGCAGAATAATGCATTGCACAGATATTTTCCACCTTTTTAGCACATTACTTGTTGCTAAAATTATGAATTCAAAGTCGTGCCATGCAGTGTTATGTGCATTGAAACCTGCAAAGGTTTTTGTGAGGTTAGCATGCATGGCTGGGTAGGTTACTTTTAAAATGTATTTCACTACAGATTACAAAATACATGCTTTAAAAAGTAATTTGTAACGTATTTCGTTACATTACTCAAGTTTAGTAACTTAATCTAAATACTTTAGAATACTTTGGAATACTAATAAGTGTGGAAAAAACACAAAAAAGGTCATTGCAAGTTTTTTATCTCACAATTCTGACTTTTTCCCTCAGAATTGCGTGATATAAAGTTGCAATTGCGAGTTATAAAGTCAAAATTATGAAATATAAACTCGCAATATTGAGAAAAGTCAAAATTATGAGAAATAAACACATACTAAATTCACAATTGCAAGAAAAAAAAGTCAGTATTGCAAGTTCATATCTCCCAATTCTGACTTTATAACTTGCAATTGTGAGTTTAAATCTCGCAATTCTGAGAAAAAGAAGTCAGAATTGTGAAATGCAAACTCACAATTGTGAGGGAAAAAACAAATTGTGAGAAAAAGATGCAGTGACCTTTTTTACAATTATAAAATGACTCACAAACAACTATCACAAAACATGAAAACAGTCGAAAACATGAAACTTAACTCTGCTTTTTCAGACTGTCAGAGTCAGAGAATCACCAATTACTGTTTAAATGACATTAAAATTCACAGTAATCACTTTGGTAATCTAAAATACTTTTCAGATGTAACTGTAATCTGATTACCACCCATTTAAAATGTAACTGTAATGAAATACAGTTACTCAAATTTTGTATTTTAAACACGTGACTAAGTTCTTGTATTTCGTTACTGCCCAACCCTGTTAGCATGTAGTAACGTTTGTGATCTACTTCGTTAGTTATTCACTGTGATCTCTCCATTAAAACTCCATTTATTTTTACTCATATGTATAATTTGTCAGTATCTTGAACTCAGTTATTAAATAACCAAACTGAATTAGGGGTGCTATTTTTTTTTTTTTGCAATGTATCTAAAACATTTGAATCTTTTCTAGTATCACATCTGTAAACTGACCTTGTCAACGGAGCCACTGACCGATTCCAATGAACCAGAGGTTGATGAAGTCGAGGCTGCGCTCTCAAACTTAGAAACCACCCTGGAAGGACGGAACGCTGATAAGATCCTGGTATATGTGATTTATGACATTATGGTTAGATTTTTTTGATAAGGATGTTGGCTTTACAACAATATTAATATTAAATTAATATCAAGGCTGTTTTTTTTTGTTTTGTTTGCATCAGCTGTTTGACAGATGATTGTGCTTTAATTTCAAAAGTAAATTTAGAGACTGATATTAGGTTACCTGGTATAGCAGTTTATTATATCTGGAATCAATCTGGCTGATATTTAATATAGTTTATAATATAGTTTGGTCTCAGTAAGATTTTTTTTAAAGAAATTAAAACTTTTATTCAGCAAGGATGCATTATATTGAAAAATGATCATGGTTCCAGCAAAAATATTAAGCAGCACAACTGTTTTCAACATGTTTCTTGATCAGCAAATCAGCATATTAGTATGATTTCTGAAGGATCATGTGACACTGAAGGATGGAGTGATGATGCTGAAAATTCAGCTTTGATCACAGGAATGCATTACATTTTAACATATATTCAAATAGAAAACAGATATTTTAAATTGTAAAAATATTTCTTAAAATAATTTTGATCAAATAAATACAGCCTTCTTTCAGGACTGCTTTCAAAAACCTTTATAAATCTTACCGGCCCCAAACTTGTTGTATATAAATATTAACTTTTCTTTTCTTGCTTTTCTTTCCAGGAAGATATCACTGATATTCCAAAGCTGGAAGATACACTTAAACTATTTAGGTAAGTTTACGTTTATTAAAATTGTTTGAGGAAAAATAAATCAACTTACTATTTTAGTAAATTCTTTGTGTAATGAACGGGCGAGTCAGCGAATGAGATCCAAATGCAGGCTTTAATGAAGCACAGAATGGTGTAACAGGCAGGGTCGAACGGTAGCAAACAGGGATGTCGGAGATAAGGCAGAATCATAAACAGTACACAGGCGGGTGGGTCGTAGGGTGGGTCGTAGCAATAGTCCAATAATCCAGAGCAGTAAGTCCAACAAGGTAGGCAGCAAACAATCAATAAACGGAACAGACAGGCAAAAAACAAGACCCGGAAAACAAGACCCGGAATAACGCTCAGAAATGACAGTTGTTAGCTAATCAAGACTTCACGATGGTGTGTGTGTGCAGGGTGCTTAAATAGTGACAGTGATTCATGGCAGGTGTGTGTGCAATCAGTCCAGGTATGAAGGCTTATGGGAAATGTAGTGTGTGTATGTCTCTGAGTGAGTATGTGATGCATTGTGGGAATTGGAGGCCGATGGTGAAGTGTGTAGTGAATAGTCCATGGTGAAGTGCCCCCTAGTGGATCTAATGGGCACTTCAGCTGACGATCGTTACACTTTGCAAGCAAAGCAAATTACAGTTACACTTTATTTAAAGGTGTCTGTGTTACAGTGTAATTATACATTTAAGTAATAATAATTAACTGCATGTACTTACTATAGGTTTAGGGTTAATTGCATGTAATTATGCATAATTTATATTTATTACTACAGTAACTACATGTAACATGTGTAACAATGACACTGTAAAATAAAGTGTTACCCAAATTGCTAACAGATAATCTTTTGAAAAATAGTTTATTTGAGCAAAGAAAATGGTTGTTTAAAATAAGACAATAGATAGTCGTGGCCTAATGGTGAGGGAGTCGGGCTTGTAACCTGAAGGTTGCTGGTTCGATTCCCATGCTGGCAGGAATTGAAGGTGGGAATTGTGGATGAACAGCACTCTCTCCACCTTCGATACCATGACTAGGTGCCCTTGAGCAAGGCATGAAACCCCTAATTGCCTCACTTGTAAGTCGCTTTGGATAAAAGTGTCTGCTAAATGATTAAATGTAAATGTAAATATTCGGTCTGCAATAAAAAAAAGAAAAAGTGAAAGTCGAGACGTATTGTCAAGTATGGTGACCCATACTCGAAATTTGTGCTCTGCATTTATCCCATCCAAGTGCACACACACTGCAGACAAACTATATTTACTTATCTATTCGTTTCTTTGCTCTTCAGGCCCAAACGATTGACGTTAAAGCCGTACAAGGAGTACTGGTTTGTTTTTAGGGACACCACCATTTCTTATTTCAAAAACAAAGAGTCTGCCAATAAAGAGCCCATTGAGCAACTCCATCTACGAGGTGAGCGGCCAATCAGAGAGAAGATCGTTTATTTTAATACAGGCAATGCATCAGCGGGATAATGCATATCGTCAATTGTACAGGGTGTGAGGTCATTCCTGATGTCAACGTCACTGAGAGGAAGTTCGGCCTTAAGCTGTTATTGCCAGCCGCTGACGGAATGAACGAGGTTTATATTCGCTGTGACAATGTGAGTTTTATTTTTGTGTTTTATGTGCAGATTGTGGAACACGTGTCTTTTGGGTTTTTTTATCAAGTGAACATAAGAAAAACACTTATTGTTAATATTTCATGATGAACATTTACTGAACTGAGCTTTATTAAGACGTTTTGTCAGGAGAAACAGAGTGACCACTGACTTTTATGTGCATTTTTTTGTAAGGACACTCTAAAAATTCTGGTTTTTAAACCCAAAATGTTGAGTTAAAATTTTATTTAAAAAATTAAACCAACAGTTGGGTTTGATCATATTTGACCGAAACATGGGTTTGAAACAACCCAGCATTTTTTAGAGTGTGGTCTGTTGAATTTAGAAATTAGAATTTTTATCTTACTTTTTGGCCATATAAACAATAACAGCACCAAATTGCATATTTCTGCTCAGTTTGGACATCTGTGTAAAATTTATGATTTTTTTCTTGATGCATCAAAGCCTGGTGTATCAAAACATAAAACATATGCATGCTTCTTTTTGTTTATATATATTTTTTTATTTTTTAAATAAAAATATATATTTTTTAAAATAAATTAAACCTTTTATTCAGCAAGCATGCATTAAATTGATTAAAAGTGACAGTAAAGACATTTATAGTACAAAAAGTGTTGATATTAAATAAACACATTTGTTTTTTACTTTCTATAAAAAGAATCCTGAAAAAAAAATTACACCTTCCACAAAAATATTAGCATTGATAGTAATAATAAATGTTTCCTGAGCAGCAAATCAACATATTAGAATGATTTCTGAAGGATCATGTGACACTGAAGACTGGAGTGATGATACTGAAAATTCAACTTTGACAACACAGGAATAAATTATATTTTAAAATGTATCCAAATAGAAAACAGTTCTTTTACATTGTAATAATATTTAATAATTTATATTCCAATAAAGATTAAAAAAACTACTTAAAATTAGATTTTTCTGACTATTATTTCATATGTCAGGCTTTACAGGGTTAAATTACAATCAGAAGCTTTATGAGCGTTTAAATTGAGGGGTTTGCATTTATTTTTTTCTTCTGCCAAAACCAAATGAAAACAGGAAACGCAGTACGCCAAGTGGAAAGCTGCCTGCATTTTGGCCTCTAAAGGAAAGACGATGGCTTACAGCTCGTACCGCACCGAGGTGAAGAACATCCAGTCTTTCCTGCAGATGAAGAGTCTAGCACCCCCTCCTGGCCAGGCAGCACCTGACGTAGAGTCTATGGAGATGAATGCCGAGTGCTTCGTTTCTCCCCGATATGCAAAGAAGTACAAGACAAAACAGGTGAAATTACAGTCTTGACACAGAATATACAGGATATGACTCATTTCATTATGCCATGACATCATTCAATAATAGCAATATGTATTCTTCTTATTTTAGCTGACCACACGAATCTTGGAGTCCCTTCACAATATTTCCCAGCTTTCCCTCATGGAGGCTAAAATGCGTTTCATCCAAGCCTGGCAGTCCCTACCCGAATTTGGCATCAAGTACTATATCGTCAGGTAATTTTGCTGATTGATTTGTGCCAAACAATTTTAGGGGCATACTAAAGCCTCAATATGGTTTTAAACTCCTCAGCCTTAAGATTGTAGTTTTCTTTGAAGTTGTGTACTAAAAAAGCGCTTTTTAGAGTTGAAAGTTAAATAAGTGCATTTGGCTTTTTTTCTGAAAAAATAAAATCGGAATTTAACGAGTGTTGTTTTTCCATTTAAAGGTGACATTTTTTAATATGGAATTTTGTTTTCATTGAGTATGTTGACTGAAAAAATCTTAAAATAGCTTACATAAATACACTTTTATTATGAGGTCCAATTTTGACTCTCTGTCAGTTTCATAATTCAAATATACAGATACTTCACAGCTGTTTGTACAAATAATTACAGCCACTGAATCATTCAAACAAATGCTTAATATGAGTTTTTTTTTTTACATAAATTATACATAAAATTTCCAGAGTCATATCATCAAGTAATATTGCTGATTTGTGACTAGTTTTACTAAGAGACTTTTCTAAGTCTTAGGTTTTTGAGCCTGTCAACCATGAAATATGATTTAAACTTTATGTTTCTTTGAAGTTGTGTATTAAGTGCTTTTTAAAGCTCAGTTTTTCAAATAAATGACATTAACACATCATCAAAATGTTTTCTAAAAAAAAAAAAAAAATGTTTAATTTAATTTAATTAACTAAGATTTATTAGTGTTGTCGTGCATTTAAATGTTCAATTTCAATTATAACTTTGTTCTCATTATGTCCAATATCATTATGAGGTACAATTTTTCAATTTCATAATCAAGCACTGACCATTTTTGGTACTTGAAATTGAATATACAGGTACTTCACAGCTGTGTAAGTCTGTTTGAACAAACTATAAAGTCATTGAATCATTCACACAATCAGGCTGAATATGATTTTTTTTTCATAAATTAGACATAATGTTATCATCAGGTAATTTTGCTGAACTACAGATTGAATTGTGCCTGGAATGACTAAACTCTGACTATAATTTTTGAGGCCTACAACCATGAAATAAGATTAAAATCATTTCACTTTTTCATGCCACAGATTCAGAGGGAGCAAGAAAGATGAGCTTCTGGGAATTTCCTCCAACAGGCTGATTCGGATCGACATGTCGACCGGTTTGCCGGTGACCACCTGGAGGTTCTCCAACATGAAACAATGGAACGTAAACTGGGAAATTAAACAGGTGAATAAAATGCCTCGAACAACCTTTGTAACTCATGTGGCTGATGCAAAGATGACTTTCGAGTGTGTTTATTTGTGTTGCAGGTTGCCATCGAGTTCGACCAGAGCGTGTCCATTGCGTTCTCCTGCCAGAGCTGCGACTGCAAAGTGGTTCACGAGTATATCGGAGGATACATTTTCCTTTCAACGCGCTCAAAAGACCAGAACGAAACATTAGATGAAGAACTCTTCCACAAACTCACGGGAGGACAAGACTGACCTCAGATCAACACGTCAGGACGTGGCCCTTAGTGTTGCAAGAACCAATTTGTATAGTGTTTTTTAAATCTGCCAAAGTCATTTATACTTGTGTTAAGACGTACACAAGCCTTGTGCTCAAAAGAGGAAATAAATCAAATCTAAATCCATATTTTGGATCTGAAAGAATACATTTGCGGACTCTTGACATCTCTGTGAGCTGTTTTTGCATTTGAACAATATACATAATTTACAGTGCACATTTCCATACAAGAATATGTTGGATAGATATGGGATACAGTACGGTTATGTTGGGATTTGAATTTGAACTGTAGGTTTCTTTGAAGTCGTGTACTAACAAAGTGCTTTTTACATTTCGAGTGTTGAATGTTAAATGAGTTTACATGAAATCACCAAAATATCTAGGTGCTTTTGGCATGTTTTCTGGAAACGTGTAATTTAGTTGTTACTTTTTAAATTTAAGTTTACATTTTGTTAAATGTAATTTTGTTTTCATTATGTTGACTGGAAAATCTTAAAATAGTCTAAATAAATCTTCACTTCCATTATGAGGTCCGATTTTGACTTTTGTCTGAATTTCATAATCAAGTACTGATAATTTATCATACTTGAAATGTATGTTTGTACAAACTAGGCAAACATTTTTATAAGTTATAAAACTGGCCTTCAGTTTTGAATAATAGAACCAAATGTGATCCATCTGCATATTATACACACTATACATATACAGTAATTTCAATACATGCACTATATTGGAAACCATTTAGCCCATAAAAAATGAGATTTTTACCCTTATAATTTTGATTTTAGATTTTTACCCAATTTCTTTTTTTGTATGAATTTCATAATCAAGTACTTATAGATTTCAGATTTTTATCCAATTTTGACTTTTGTATGAATTTCATAATCAAGTACTTATAGATTTCAGATTTTTATCCAATTTTGACTTTTGTCTGAATTTCATAATCAAGTACTGATAATTTTTAGATTTTAGATTTTTACCCAATTTTGACTTTTGTATGAATTTCATAATCAAGTACTGATAATTTTTAGATTTCAGATTTTTACCCAATTTTGACTTTTGTATGAATTTCATAATCAAGTACTGATAATTTTTAGATTTCAGATTTTTACCCAATTTTGACTTTTGTCTGAATTTCATAATCAAGTACTGATAATTTTTAGATTTCAGATTTTTACCCAATTTTGACTTTCGTCTGAATTTCATAATCAAGTACTGATAATTTTTAGATTTCAGATTTTTACCCAATTTTGACTTTTGTCTGAATTTCATAATCAAGTACTTATAAATTTTAGATTTCAGATTTTTATCCAATTTTGACTTTTGTATGAATTTCATAATCAAGTACTGATAATTTTTAGATTTCAGATTTTTATCCAATTTTGACTTTTGTATGAATTTCATAATCAAGTATTGATAATTTTTAGATTTCAGATTTTTACCCAATTTTGACTTTCGTCTGAATTTCATAATCAAGTACTGATAATTTTTAGATTTCAGATTTTTACCCAATTTTGACTTTCGTCTGAATTTCATAATCAAATACTAACACACTATACATATACAGCAATTGCAATACAATGTTGGAAACCATACAGCCCATTAAATAAATGAGATTTTTACCCTCATAAAGTAGTCTACAATACAGTACTGAATTATTGCCATGATAGTCATTGTACATTTCGAGGACAACCATAGTAGTTTAGGTTGTTTTTATAAGTATAAACCTAATGTGAGGTTTATACTTATAAAAAATGAGAATATATATTAAATGTACACTTTTATTTTTAAGTGACTAAAATCGCTTTGATCTGTAACTTGCTAGTCTTCCTGACTGAAGCTCTCGAAATCAGCTCTCGATTAACTGGCCTGTCCGAACAGGAAGTGACAGAACACACGTGGGAAAGGAGCGTAGCTTGTGGGAAATTACTGTTTTGTTTCCAGACAGAGATTTTTTTTTATGTTTTGCGTCGGGTTTGCTAAAGTGATAGCTAGTTTTTAAACATCCTCCGGCCGATCTTTATCCACGCTGATCACTGTAAATGGCGGAGTGTGTGAATGACAGCGATGCTGAGAGCGCAATAAGTTACGGAGATTATGTAGTGCTGAAGAGAGGAGATGTCTTCAAATCGGTACAGGTTGAAAATAAAAAGTGAGTTGAAGAACTTTTTTTTATTAAATTTGATCTCGCATAAATTTAGTCTCGCAGGTTCTGCACGCAATGAGGTTTTCTGTTTACAGTGAGATCTAAAATCACAATGAATATCGGTGGGATTCAAAACTTGTACATAAAACGTTTTATAATTTTGAAACATTAATATATGCAAAACAAAATTGCATTCTGCACTATTTCTGCCATTAATCTGAAAAAGGTAGACATGCCATTCTACATTTCACTCATGTTAAAGTCACCATGAAATCAAAATGGACGATTTTTATTGTTTTTTTTAATAATATACTGTAGTATTTAGTATAATAATATTTAAAAATTCACCTGGCTTCCTAAACTAATCCTAAACTAAAATAATTTCCCCTCCCAATTTAGTGACGCGAGGGCGGGGCAGCCTGTCACTCACATGAGATCGACCAATAGCAAACCACAACCATCCAATCAATTCCTCGGACAAAATCCAAGTCCCGCCCTACATTTGTTCTTGTTCGAGAAACCATTTTACAATAATGAAGAAAAGAAGTAGTGGACCGAATAACAAAGCAAGCATTAAAACACTGAGATGAATGTTCCAATGAGTAAATTAGAAATAAAAGGACTAATTAAAGGATATGTGGCAAAGATAATGGGATAGTGAGAATAAAGGACGACATCTGTATAATATCCAGAAAATAGTTTTGAGCGAAAGGAGAAATGTTGGGAATAGAAGGGAAAACTGCATAATATCACGTCTCGGAATTGGGCGTTCTGCTCTTAACCAATCACTGCATGTGTTTGGAAAGCATGAATCCCGAAGATGAACAGTTGAGCATGTTTTAATAGAATGTAAAGGTTGTGATAAAAGATTACAACATGAGGAAGCACTTTGAGACGTAGGAATTAATCAGTTGTTGCTGCAAAATTTGTTAAACAAAGATGCAACTGTAAGAGTGTTCAGCATTCTACTTAAATATCTCAAAGATACAAAAATTAATGAACAGGATTTAAAAATGTATTTTTTTTTTATAGTAGTATTTAATTTCCCTTCAATGTCGATGCTTCGCACTCCATCCCAGTAGATGGCGGAAAATGCACCGAAAGCTGGTTTTCCCAACCGCCATAAAACATCAAAGAAGAAGACGACTATCTTAACTTCCGTTTCATGTGGACTTTAAGTGCTTGCGCTCACCTCAGTTGCTTTGATTTGACATTCTGTGTATTGTGTGTTTTAGGAAAGTGATTTTTGAGAAGCAGTGGTTCTTCTTGGACAATGCGGTTGGGCAGCTGTACGGGACGGTGTTTGAAATCGTAGCTGGCGGTTCACTCAAACCCAAGGCATTAAAACGTGCTGGAGACTCTTTAGGTAATGATATTATATATTTGTGTTATTATCTGTGTATTTATTTTCTCTCTGACGAGATTGTTTCACTTTTCTGCTGTCATAGATTCTAAGGAAGCAGGCCAGGATAACAGACATATAGTGGATGATGGCAGATCTCAAAAACTGACCAGAGATGATATTGAAACGCTGAAAGAGCAAGGGTTAAAGGGGCAGGTATGTACCCAAGTGAAGGGCTACGTTCACACGGTCAGTTGTTCTGATTCCGATGCTAGTATCGGAAATATCTCCGATACCACAACAAATTCTGGCATCGGTATTGGCGAGTACTTGATCCGATACCGATCCAATACCATTTTCTTAAACAAGACCAGTTATTATGACCGCTAGCTTTGCCTAACCGCTGCACGGTTCTTCTTCACTACTCAGAATGCAAACACAGGAAGTTGTGCTGTGTTGCCGCAAGCAACCACTGTTTAGAGCAGCGAAGAAGAAATGAAAACACGTTAGCAGTACGTCCGCTGTTTAGCAGGATTTCAGACTGGACCAACCAGCCAGTAAAACGGCAACTGTCACAAGTACGGATAGTTCCGTACCAAGTCGGTACTGAAATTTTTAAAATGTGATGATACCTGCATTTCTGAGTATATTCGGTATATTTCGCTTCCGTGTTAATCTAAGCGCACGGCTCCAGACTGTAGCCGAATATATACTAGTGTCTGTGAATATTAAACTGCAAAATACTATTTAAATATTATTCCTGCAAATTCTGCGTGGATGACAGATGCAGATGCGCGGGCGCGCGTCTTTGTAGCCTCTGCCGCGTGTCAATATATGAGGACACGAACGCATAAACCGTCCATTTATGAAATTTACCGTTTCATTCGACAAAACTGTCATATCATGAACACAGGTCTTCATATCAAAACAAAATTTTGATTTAACGTGAATAAATTGACAATATATTAGGCTACTGTTGTAGCCTACAGTAGATTGAGCTACATCTCTCTTCACTTGTTTTGTTGTAAATAGATTATTTTCAGATTAATATATCATTTTTTATATTCCTAGATTTATTTGTTGCTCGGCCGATACCCTGAGCCCAGGAATCGGTATCGGAACATCTCTAATCTCATTTAAACAGCAACTTGCAGTCAAAAACGTGCAAACTTGCGTATGAACGTGCAAACTCATCTTTTCTTACCTGTAATCATAGGAACAGTGACCAAAGTAATATCAAAGATGATGACGTCCATAAAACTTTTGACGTAGCAAAAGCCACGAGTTCATCCATTAATATCTTCTTTCAGCCAGTTAAATTTTAAAAAAGTCTTTTCTAAGCTTTATAATAGAATTGAATGGTACCATTTTTTTTGAAGCCCAAAAAAGTGCATCTATCCATCATAAAAGTAATCCATATGGCTCCAGTGGGTTAATAAAGGCCTTCTGAAGCAAAGTGATGCATTTTAAGAAAAATATCCATATTTATAACTTTATAATAACTGGTTTCCAGTAATGGCCGTACATGAATCTAGTGCCGGTCGAAGAGTGACCATTTGTGATGTTATTCATACCTGTATAGAAGGTATTTAAATTTTCATATTTGGTTACAAACACAATTTTCTCACATGTCCTTTCATGTGCGTTTAAGGAGATCGTTCAGCAGCTCATAGACAACAGTACAACATTTAAGGACAAAACTGAATTTGCACAAGAGAAATACATCAAGAAGAAAAAGAAAAAGTGAGTTGATAAACATTTTTATTTCATATGTTATTAATCACTCGGAAAATAAAACTGCTAACAAGTATTTTGCATACAGGTACGAGAGTGACATAACGGTCCTGAAACCCTCCACTCGACTCCTTGCCATGATGTACCATGGCAGAGAGCCAGGAAAAATATGGTATGTGATCTAGGAAAAATAGTTCACTCACTCATTTACTCACCCTCATGTCATTGTCAAACCCAGTTACCTGTAATGGTTGATTATTTTAAGTACTCCTTTAGGAATACTTGATATACTGTATATACCAGTATAAATTTTGTCATCTGAACCCCTTTGGCCTAAAAACATTTACTTCAAGATTTTAGGTTAATATTTTACTTATTTAATATAACACATCTTCATGGTTACAGTTCTCCACTGTTTTTGTTTTATTATTTCTATACTATTATGTATTAATGATATGTATTAATATTTGGAATTTACTTTTTTTTTCAGTTTTTAATTTTAGTAAATTTATTATGTGCTTTTGTCATTTTATGTTTTTAGTGCTGTCAAATCTATTAATCACGATTTATTGCAACAAATAAGTTTGTGTGCATGTATGTGTCTGTATATAATATTTTATTTATATATATATATATATATATATAATATATATATAATTTAAATGCAATTAATCATGGTTAGTTGTTTTGATATTTATTTTTAGCTTTAATTTATATTTATCTGTCATTTAATTGCTACATTTGTTTCTATTTTTTCTATTTGTATTTTATTTTATTTTATTTCCTTTTTATTTCAATTCATTGAAACAATTTGTAATAGTTTGTTAACTGTAATAATGCTGCGGTTGTCTGATGTTGGTTAATGGTCATGTGACATGCAAGTGAACCAAAAAAAAAATGTAATCTGTTTTTACTGAGTGTTTTATTTTGTTTGGTTATTGTTATAATTAATTATGATTTAATTAATTATTAGCTTGAACCCCAGTTTGAGAAACCCTGTACTAGTCCATGTCATAATTTTAATGTTTCACAAGCATTTAAAGTGTATTGTAAAAATTTTTGTTCTTTTAGTCACCTGCGATACGACACATTGGCTCAGATATTGACTCTGGGTAACATCCATGCTGGCAGTAAAATCATTGTTTTTGAGACCTGTGCTGGTCTTGTGTTGGGCTCAGTGATGGAGAGAATGGGAGGTAATCACACTTTTGTCTTCATTCAATATTAGTTACAAACGGCTTATTGAAAAATCTATATCAGCTGACCGCTATTAGACCACGCTGATGATCTAAATGTTTTCTTTCTCAGGTTTTGGCTCAGTGATTCAGATGTATCCCGGCGGAGGGCCAACGAGAGCTGGCATGGAGAGCTTCGGCTTTCCGTCACACTTCCACGAGACTCTACATGAGTTCCCTTTATGCAAAGTTAACGCTCTGCTGGCAGGAACCCTGGATTTGTCGGAGAAGGACGCAGATTCTCAGGCTAATGGCAGCAGGATGGATGGAGCTGACTCCTCTCAGGAAACCTCAGGTGCGTCTAAGGAGAAGAACGCAGAAACTCAGAGTATGGAGGTCAGCGTCGACCCGCAAGAAGAAATGAGGAGAGCGGAGAGAGAAAGACTGCGAGAACAGAGGGTAAGAGTTATGTTTCTATGACTTTTACATTCATGCATTACGTCTTGGGTCTTTCTGCAACTACTGTTATGTTCCAGGGCTTTATTTAATTAAAAAAAGGTTAAATAAAACTATAACTGCCTTTTCACTGTATTGGAAACATATTTCCATACCTTCAGTTATATTTGCTGCTTTTTTTGTATATAGTATTTTATTTTTGACAGACCAACACATGAATAACACATGAATATAAAATAATTATAAATATGAATTATTACTATAAAAAATCTAATTCATAATTGAAACAAAAAGCTAAATTAACTCAAACTATTTAAAAAATATTTTATTTGGTCCATTTTCAAATAATTAAGCATATTTAAATATATATTTATTTATACTTATACATAATATAATAAATATATATATATATATAGATATATATTTAAAGCGCACACAGGGCTTGACATTAAATATATATATAAGTGCTTTCAAAAGTCTACTTTGTTACCAAGGAGACAAAAGTTTAATTGAAGAGCAGCTTGAGGTGAAATCTGTGAAATTAAATGTGTGAAGAAAACAGAAAAAAAAAAGAAAAGAAAATAAAGTTCAACATTGTTCAATTGTTCATGGGCAAATTTAAGGTGGTTTTTCTAAAATTTCACAGCTAATTTAATTAACCTTTCTAACCTTACAGGCTCAAGAGAAAAAGGTGAAGATGGAGGAGAAGAGGAAGAAGTTGGCCTCAGCTGCTGCTCTGTTGGAGGGAAGAAATGCAGATGGGTATGTTTTTATATAGTTAATCCACTTGTATAGATAAAATACTATGTTTAACTCTATTGTCCAGCCCTAAATACATTTAAAACCAATAAACATTGTATATCTCCTGATAGTTCATAACATGATTAAATGCACATTTTGTGTTTGATTTTAAAATGGGCAACATGTGGCTGACACTGCATGTAAATGATGTGTGGGAATATTGACGAGTCTTGTCAAGCCATATTTAAGTTGTCAAGTCGTATTGATCGTAAGCTGATTTGTATGAAGTCGTCCAGTGATTCACCTTCTTAATTACAGGCGAAGCTGATTTGAATGTTTGTTTCAGGTTGGTGATTGCTAGTCGGTTCCACCCCTGTCCCGTGTTAATGGCTCTGCTGAAGTTCGTAGCACCATCACGGCCGTTCGTCGTGTACTGCCAGTACAGAGAGGTAATGTGTGTTAAAGAGGCAGTTCACCCAAAAATGAAGATTTAAATCACCTACTAATCCTCATAGTGTAGGACACAAAAGTGCTTATTTAGCAAAATGTCAGCTTTTTTCTAATTATTGTCAAGCTGTCCAAAGGCCTAAAAAAACATGTTATCAGGGAATAGCATCGTTTTAAAAAGATTTGCAAGTTCAATTTAAGTCAAGTGTTTTTATTATTGCTTCCTGCAATATTTCCTGTCTGATTTCTTTGGACAGCCGCTGATTGAGTGCTACACAAAGCTCAGGGAACAGGGAGGAGCAATCAGTCTCCGATTAACAGATTCCTGGCTCAGGCATTACCAGGTAATTCTTTACTTCATCCCAATCAGAAATATGTGTTTTTATTATATTAGTTTTACTGCAGTTGTTACACACTTGGTTTTGCTCTAATGCCAAGCTTTGATTTATTAATATTTTGATTTATACTACCATTCAAAAGTTTGGGGTCATTTTTTTTTTTTTTAAATAAATACTTGTATTCATCAAGGATGCATTAAATTGATCACAAATGACAGTTACAAAAGTTATATTTCAAATAAATGTTCTTTTGAACTTTCTACAATTATGGTTTTCACCAAACAATATTAAGTTGCACATGTTTTCAACATTAATAATAAGAAGTGTTATTAGAATGATTTCTGAAGGATCATGTGACACTGAAAACTGGAGTAATTCAGCTTTGCATCACAGGAATACATGACCTCTTAGATTGTATATTTGAAATTTTCATAATATTGTACAATATTACTGTTTTTACTGTATTTTTGACTAAATTTTTGAAGGGTAGTGTACATCTATTAAGTTCCTTATACATTTATGTATTTATTTAATTCTCTGTGTTATCCCAAAATTGACATTTCCATGGTTTATAAACCTTTTTGTTGAATTTCCAAGAAAAACTGCTTTACAATTACTATTACATTAGAAGACTCGTGCTGTGAAATGGATTTTGGTCATGCCGCCCACCCCTAGAAGGCTTTGATGACTTATTTACTTCTGTATCATTGTATCAGGTGTTGCCCAACCGGACTCATCCAGTGCTGCTCATGAGTGGAGGTGGAGGGTATCTGCTGTCCGGAACCACGGTCGCTACACACGCTGCCAAAGCTAGGAATCAGCACAAATCAGAGGAGCCCGCCGCCAAGAGGCTGAAACTGGATGAGATTAGTTCATCATGTGACAGTTCTGTCAAGGCAATTAGTTTAGCTTAACTTATTTAAGTGAGAAGAAACCAAATCGGCGTTGTCTCACACATTTAGGCAGCGCTTCATTCTCTGTATGGTTGCACGACTTTATTATTCAAAGTCTGTTATCTACTGTGTTTTTGTTTTTGCCAAGATTTGCATTTAAGAGCTGTTCCCATTATCGTTATTTATTTATTTTTTTAGCAAGATGTGGAGGAAGTATGTAAGATGGATTTATTTTTTTCACCATCCTCTGCTCTTGGCAAATAATCAAGTTTTGCCTACAAAAAAAACTTAGTCAAGTGAACTGTACATTTATCGGTTTTTCATAAGGTTCAAAAGGCTTCCGGCATCAAAACACAAATAATAACTTGCATCCATCAGGTTTGGTCCCATAATAACACATTTTATTAAATATGAACAATGCAGGGGATCTATTGAAGGCCATAAAGAACAACAGGAAATTTTAAACACATACCACATCCTTCAAGTAGCATGCTCTTAAATGCAGTCAATAGTACATGGGCGTGTGTTTTTGTTATTTTAGATTATGTAATAAAGAGAAATAATTCACATGACATAATCAAGCTAGTTTTGCTTTTTGCAGACTCTTTGCCTTGTTTCTCAGACTCTCACATTGAACGTACACAGACTTGCACCAATAACAAAAGTCTAATGCAGTTGTAATGCGGGTACAAACATATAATAATGCATTCATCTAAAACAGCCCAAGTGAGCACACATAAAGCGGATGGAAAGTCAAATCAGGCAGCAAAGGAATATTATGTCTGGTCCTTGGAATGGTTAAGTTGTCTCTTTCATCTGTTGATCCACAGAGGGCAGTTTCAGTTCATTTAACTGGTGAAAGAAAAGAACAGGAAATAAATGAAATGCTTATTTTGTTTCATAACTCTTTGCCATAATTAGTCCCCAGGGTGTTTGCAGTCTGCCAGAAAGGTTGTTTCTTTATGAATGAGAGATAATTTGTTGCTCTAATCCAGGGGTGTCCAAACTCGGTCCTGGAAAGCCACTCTCCTGCAGAGTTTAGCTCCAGTTTGCCTCAACACACCTGCCTGGAAGTTTCTAGTAAGCCCAATAAGGCCGTGATTTGCTGCTTCAGGTGTTTAATTGAGTTTGACGATAAACTCTGCAGGACGGTGGTCCTCCAGGAGCAGGATTGAACACCCCTGGTCTAGTCAGTGAAGTATCCTATTTCCACAATCCCAGGAGGAAAGTTAAAGGGAAGTGCCTTTAGTTATACAATATCCCTGTCACGATGAGGAATGATGCTCGTAGCATGCTCTGTCTCTGAGTGTACGGAGTCTAGCTATCCCTCTACACCCTCAAGAAAAGTAATGTTACTGCATAATTTCTGGGCCTATCAGATAACTCAAATGTCCTTGTAATAGGAGAACATCTGACACAAGTAGTCACCGGAGATACATTTTTGCTGGGAGGTAATTACCACTTTTTGGTGCAGTTGTAGTTGCATGTAATAAAAAACTTAGAAAAGGTTTACTGTCTACCCACGTCCTCTCTTAGTCACTCAATTTGCCCTTGAAGCCTAGCAAGCAGAGATTCAGATAAAGTACTTCAAGCAGAAAATCCGGCCTTGTTTTTCAAGAGCACCATGAAGGAACTCTTGATTGCATTAATGTCATTCTTTGTTTGCAGTGCATCCCTGTCTGACGTCTCGAGTCAGTCCATGTTTTTTTTTAAACATGGGGGTGGTGTAACCTAGTGCATTGCTTCCCAAACCAATTCCCAAATGTTCCCCACCAGTACACGTTTTGGATGTTCTTTCACACCCATTCCAGAAATGTCTCTGCAAACAAGTTGAATCAAAGTAGGGATGCACCCAAAATGTGTACACTGTCAGAAAATGTACCTTTAGGGGTAAAACAGCTTGACAACTTTAAAGGGACAACTTTGTACTTTTATCTACTCCTAAAAGGTGCATATTAGTTCCTTAGAGTCGTAATATGTTACCCATAAGGTACTGCGCACTTAGAAAAAAAGTGGTTCCTGAGTTTTGAATAAGCCTTTATGCCAAAAAGTTTCTATATAAGGAGGAAAGAGTCAGTTCACCCAAACTTGAAATTTCTGTCAATAAGTATTCACCCTCACGTTGTTCCAAACCGTTCTTTGGAACACAAATTAAGATATTTTGCAAGAGGTTAAAGTACTGTGAACCATTTTGGGGTAAATAAGGTATGAGGGTCCTGCCCCAGTGACATGCTGTTGTACCCCTAAAAGTACAATTTATGCTCTTCCCCCTATTAAGGGGCCTTTAGAATTTGTTGACAACCATTGGCCTAAGGGTTAACGGTCATGGGGTTTCAAAGTGGTAATCCATAAACGCTCAACCTTGAGCAAGACACGTAATCTCTGGTAACTTTCGGGGGGCATGAAATGTCTCTTGGATAAAACTACCATACTATACCTCCTCTGGTGTGGAAAGCTTCTGTTGGGAGACACCCTTTTCCTCGCCAAGTGACTCCTCCTGCAGGCCTCGTTTGTACCGGAGGGTCTCGGCAAGCTCTTCTAGTTTGCGGTTGGGATGCTGGTCAGTACTTTCACCCAGCTTGTGGCTTCTTTTGTACCAGGCTGGATGGTAGTATCCTCTGTAAATCCATGGGGAGCGTTTCTCATAGATGTCACCTTTTTTAAGTAGACGTTCCTCTAACTCGTTCTTCTTCTTTGTTAGGTACCTCAACGCAGCCTCTCTGTCCTGCTTCTCCTCTGCCGAACTCTGGTGTCCTTTCTTCAACTCATTTACATCAAGCTCGTGGTCCTCAGACCTCTTTTCCTGAGAGTTCATGTCCTCGGATTGCTCGTTCAGGAAATGCTCGTTTTGTTTGTGGTGCCTGTCATCCCCATGGCTTCTTTTGAGGGTGTAGCTTGGGAAGTCTTCTTGACTTCTGTCATAGTCTGGTTCTTCAAAACCCTCATTGTCACTGCGTTTGTGGTGCTTTTTCTTGTGGTGGTATCTATGTGATGGCTTCCAAATCCGCTTTTCTCTCTCCTCACTCTCCTCATCCTCTTCTTCTCCTTCCCCGTAGTTTCTTTTATGGGTGTAACTTGGGAATTCTTCTTGACTTCTGTCATAGTCTGGTTCTTCAAGACCCTCGTTCTCACTGCGTTTGTGGTGCTTTTTCTTGTGGTGGTATCTATGTGATGGCTTCCAAATCCGCTTTTCTCTCTCCTCACTCTCCTCATCCTCTTCTTCTCCATCCCCGTAGTTTCTTTTGTGGGTGTAACTTGGGAATTCTTCTTGGCTTCTATCATAGTCTGGTTCTTCGTGTTTTTCTCTGCTGGCCAGAAGACGACTCCTTTTATACTTATAGAGAGGGAATTCCTCCTGGCTGCGCTCCTCATCGGGGTTATCACGCTTGTAAAGGATGGAAAAATGTCTTTTCTGAGGAAATTCCTCTTGGCTTCTTTCATCATCATAATCTTCTCTTTTATGCTTGTTGCCTCTTTTATCGAAACTTGGGAAATCTTCCTGGCTTCGTTCATCATTTAGTTCCTCACGTTTCTCTTTGATTCTTCTCTTCATGAAACTAGGGAACTCTTCCTGGCTCCGTTCATCATCCAGTTCGTTGCGTTTTTCTTTGAATCTTCTCTTCATAAAATTAGGGAACTCTTCCTGGCTCCGTTCATCATCCAGTTCGTCGCGTTTTTCTTTGATTCTTCTCTTCATAAAACTAGGGAACTCTTCCTGGCTCCGTTCATCATCCAGTTCATCGCGTTTTTCTTTGATTCTTCTTTTCATAAAACTTGGGAACTCTTCCTGGCTCCGTTCATCATCCAGTTCGTCGCGTTTTTCTTTGATTCTTCTCTTCATAAAACTAGGGAACTCTTCTTGGCTCCGTTCATCATCCAGTTCATCGCGTTTTTCTTTAATTCTTCTTTTCATAAAACTTGGGAACTCTTCCTGGCTCCGTTCATCATCCAGTTCATCGCGTTTTTCTTTGATTCTTCTTTTCATAAAACTTGGGAACTCTTCCTGACTTCGTTCATTGTCCATTTCCTCACGCCTGTCTTTGATTCTTCGTTTCATGAAATTTGGGAACTCTTCCTGGCTCCGTTCGTCATCTAGCTCGTCACGTTTGCCAGCTTTGAGAAGATCCTCAATGAGTTCCTCCTCCTTGGCTTTAGATTCTCCTCTTGGTTTTTTCAGCTCCTCTTGAGCCAGTTTTAAAACATCTTCCTCCTTTTTCACATCTGTGGAATGACTTGATCCTGAATTCAGGGAGAGATAAAAAAAAAAAAAATGGGCACAAAACAGACACGCAAATGACTCGTAGCTCAATTTCGCTCCACTGCTTATGCATTGCATGAATACATCCAATTATTAGTCCACAGTCTTAGAATGAAACCACTGACCCATAACTGTCTCCTCCACCAAACACGATGTACTGAGGTTAGAAATTGACTATAATGCTGTCTGACCGCTCTCACGTATATGTCCAAATGACATTTTTAACGAAGATCGCTCTGCAAACATTGTTATGCTAGAATAACCTTTCACAAGAAATCACCTTTGAGTTCATCCACTTATAAATTAATGTTCTTTTACCTTAAGAACACATTGAAGCAACACAATGCAAGTAACAACGTACCTGGTGTAAGGATGTTTTTGCATTCTGGATGCACTGGATTATCATCGGTCTTATAGAGCACCTTTGAAAGGATCTGAACTAAACACTGGGTAAGCTGGAATGAAAGTGTGTACATGATTAAAACAAGTAGAAAAATAAATGCATTAGGTTTTTTTTTTCCTCAAACATAGACGCTACGTTACCTGATCCTCTCTTCGGCTGTCCTGCTCAACTGGTACGGACTCTCCATCTGGGATAGTGGAAGCCTTGTATTATATTTTGTGCAAAATGTTTTTAAGCTCATTCATCAAGATAACACCAATTATCCGTACGTTTTACTTGTGCAAAACCGGAAAATTCCCTACGTGATGTACTATTTGTTCTGCAGCAAAAACTGACGTGTCGCTGACCGTGGTGCTGAAAAGATTTATGCTATGATTCCTTGTGTACATTATGAGAAATTTCACTTACCCGCAGCGAGGAAAACAACCAAGCAGACCAAAGCCACAAACTTCATGATGCGCACAGATGTTTTCTGCTGTTAGTCTTATCGGGAAAGGTTTTGTCGTCTTCTTCTTTTGCAGACTCGAGCGGCAGAGAGAAGCTCCGTTCCGCGTGCTGCAGCTCGGAGTGCGCGCTGCGTCTGTTTTGAGCGCGCGGTGGGACACAGAGTCTGAGCTCGTGAGTTCGTAATTGCTTACGTCACGTCTAATGTGAAACCTTAATGAGACCCCCACTTAAATTAAATTTTCTAATCTTCCACTCCAGCCCGTATAGTATTGAAGATCCAACTGTCATATCGGTGCATTTATGTATACATATATACTGATTTAAATTCATTATTTCTGTCATTTATCACTTTCCAGTCCAGAAGTTTTATGTGTTAAGTCACATTAAGCAGGAGATCGGGGTAAGTTGTCACATGGGCTTTCAGTCAAAAGTCCCAATTGCTTGTTTTCGCCAGCGGGGTTTTGTATATTAAATTCATACACATTCAGACAAGAGATATAATGTACTTTATTTTTTTTATGTAGATATAACTATATATGCATGTACATATGTGTTTATATAATAATGTACTTTACTATAAACTATGTAGTTTATATAATAAAGCACATTTATATCTAGTATTTTGTGTGTGTGTGCGCGCTTTCATGGTTTATGAGGACACATTTGTATAATGACATGGGTATTACACTGGTATTATGATGTTAAAATGTTTAATGAGGATATTTTTTTTGGTCCCCATGAGGAAACAAGCTTATTAATCATACAGAATTATCTTTTTTGAAAATCTAAAATAGCAGAACATTTTCTGTGATGGGTAGGGGTAGTGTAGGGGGACACAATATACAGTTTGTACAGTATCAAAACTATTACGCCCATGGAATGTCCTCACTTTGATAGCAAAACAAACCTGTGTGTGTGTTTATGTGTGTGTGTTTGTGTGTGTGTGTGTGTGTCTGTGTGGGTATTCCCTACGTTATGGGGACCAATTGTCCCCACATAGTAATACTAGTAAATTTTGATCTTGTGGGGACATTTTTTTGGTCCCCATGAGGAAACAAGCTTATAAATCATACAGAATTATCTTTTTTGAAAATCTAAAATAGCAGAACATTTTCTGTGATGGGTAGGTTTAGGGGTGTAGGGGGACAGAATATACTGTTTGTACAGTATAAAAACCATTACGCCCATGGAATGACCCCATAAAAAATGAATACACAACGTGTGTGTGTGAGAGACCTTCCAGTTATATATGAAACCTTTTAGTCCATTAAGAAACAGTATAATGCCAACTCATCAAGTTAAATCCCTGCAATTTCCTGCAATGCAATATTATTAATTGAATTTATATCTGAGTAATGCTTATTATCGTACAAAACTAAAGAATAATCTCCTTTCACTTGAAATCTGACAGAATGTTGTGCAACTCTCAGACACCCACTTCATTCATGGATCGTATGCTTCATGAGGGAATTGTGAAACTGCAAACTAATGTTTGGTACAGGTGCTCCCGAGTTTCAGCAGAAGGATTGCACCTGGGATGCTGTAGTTGCTGTGGTAACAGGACCATCATGGGGCGGTTGACAGTTTATCATAGCTGCAGAATGTTAAAAGAGAGGCTTTGATTTATCATCCACTCAGGCAGAACAAGGAGCGGGCCACATTTTAGCCTGTCAAAACCAGGCAGAGGACGCAATGACTTGAGAAGGACCAGTAATGTGGTTTTAAATTTTTGTGTGTGACAAACAACAGGTAGAATTGTAAAAAAATTAAAAAATGCACATTTCAGTCCTCTGTCTTCCAAAATAATAGTTTTAGTAATTATTAACATAAAATTCAAAACCATTGTAAATACATGCCTCATTGCTTTCACAGTCATAATGTTTTATAGGTATAACTTAAATCATACATTGTTTATCTGTGCTTTAAAAGTTGCATATGCTTTGCTGTTTTAGGCCTGATTTAGTAACGAATCATCTCTTTATTATCCTTGTAACTATGTTTTTGTGTGTTCACACATGCATGTGTCCCTATTAAAGTCTCTTTCATTTTATGCTTCTAGTGTTTGAGGAAGTTTAGTGTTAGTTTATACACAATATATTATAAAGTTTAGTTATTATAGGGTTTATATAAATATGCATTTATCATATACAGTACATCTGCAATTATAAGGTTGTGTGTGTGCACGTTTTTGTGATTTATGAGGACACAAATATGTATAATGACATGGGTATTACTATGTAAACATGAAATATGAGGACATTTCATGCATCGTCATATTTAAAATAGCTTTAAAAACATACTAAATGTTTTATTAAAAATGTAAAAATGCTGAATGTTTTCTGTGATGGGTAGAGTTAGTGTAGGGGGAGAGAATGTACAGTTTGTACAGTATAAAAACCATTACGCCTATGGAATGTCCTCACTAAGATAGTAAAACAAACCTGTGTGTGTGTTAAAAATGACCTTTGTGAATGTCTAGTTGAATTGTATCTAAATTAATTAAGTTTAACACAATTGACCCTTCGCAAGCACCCGCCCCCTTTAGTTACTGTGTTACTGTTATTTGTCCAAGTCATGCGCTCTTACGCCACACATCATGTTCTCACGAAGTGAAAAATACATCCCGGAGCAAAGAGGACACTGACAACACGCCGACAGATATATGAAACAGTTTCATATTTAATATATTGTATTTTGTAAAGAAGTTAAAACAATAAATAGCGTATAGTGTCTCTTTAATGTGTCGTGACAGATCGCTGTAGCTCCTTCAAGCGGCGCGTGAACCGATCATCTCTTCATACTAGTTCATTTATAGCATCAAATAAACATGAATGAACATCAGAAGGAATGTTGTTTCAAAGACGTGAGTACACACAATTTTTCAAGTTCAAGTTCACCAACGTTAATCTACTAACTCCCCTGACTGCTTTGTCAGACAAAATGGCAGATTCGGGGTTATGATTGGTCAGATCGCCTGTCAATCAAACTGTTTGCGAAGGGTCAATTGGCACGGAAAGTGACTGCTGTTACATTAAAGATGTTTCAAGCAAAGCATTTTCTAAACAACTCAAAAGTGTTGCATAGTGTTTTTAGGAGTACTAAACTTCCTGTTTGGCAGTTGCACTTGACATATTATGAGATATTTGACTGAGATATGACACTGTCAGAGAAGCACGATAGATGTATTTTAATTAAACGCAGCATAATGAGACTCATGAATAAATAAGTGATAATTGCATAGCCCTGTCTGAATATTCTCACCATATACTAATGGATTCCAACATGCAACTGTTGTTTTATGTTCTAAACTGCCACACGAACCAAGTAATATATCCCAGTATTAATCATGTTTATCGTCATCTCTCCCCCTCCCTTGGGAAATCCAGACCTCTGGCACGCTTAGAAAAAATTCCACATCCCTATCCATCATGCTTGTGTTCAGCTGTGAAGCTCGAACGCAATGAATTATACAGATATATTGCCTTTAAAGCTGATATCACGATTCATAATTTATTCAGTCAAAAGTGAAGCTTTTAGAGTCATGTAGACACGACAAACGGGGAGAATAACTAAGATGCAGCGTGCTAAGTATCTTGTTGTACATACTAGATTATAATTGCTCGTATATGGGTTGTTTGGCTTTAATCAAAGGTATTTGCATACAGAAACAAAAGCCGGTGGCCAGCACACGAGAAGACTCTGCACTCTGAGAGGGTTGGGGCTTTGATCTTCTGTTTTTTGAATCCACGGTATGATAAAACGAGCTATATTTCTGAATTTGTATTCAATATTGCTGGTGGTCCGAGGGTGGGCGGTTGTATTGTGAATATATCGTGTGATCTTTGCTAAAAAAACTAAATGAGAGATCATTTCTGTAAGTTTTTTAACGAATGATTACCGAGCAAACTGCTTTAAAGGTAGGCCTACACTATTTAAATTGTTTTGTTCAAAACTACCCCGCTTCACTATGGTATATAAGCTTATTTTATATTTTAGACCTGTCGGGATGGTTTTCGCGGGAAATTTCATACTTACGTCACTAACCTGTGTGCGGCTTGTCGTCATATACGTAAATAGAGAAAAGTTGACATGGAGCAGCTAAATCTCAAACCTCTGGGGAATTACCCGTGTAATAATTTTAAAAAACACACACAGTGAGACTAAAGGACAGAGTTCGTAATAAAACGGGAATCAGCATTGGCAAAGCGGCTTGGCTTTTCTGAGATGGCAAGAACTGAACTATAAGAAATGAAAGATGTGATGGAATTTTTTATTATTCCACAGGTGAGTAAGATATTTTATTGAACAGATAAATTGCCATGTAAACAGCCGCGAAGCTAAAGCAGAACCAAAACAATGTCTTTTGCAAAACTTTTTTTTAGCCGCTAGAGGGCCAAAAGTAAGCCTACTACATAGTCTACCATTAAATATGCCAAGCAGCTCAGGATACTTGCCATAACATCCCAGAACATATGGGAAATAATAATATTTGAATAATAGTTATAACTTTTAGAACAACTAAAACCACTTATCCATATATTAAGGTCTTATTTGTTAGTTGATGAACTAACAATGAACAATACAGTATTTATTAGTCTTTGTTAATGTTAATAAAAATGCATTCGTTCATTGTTAGTTCATGTTAGTGGTATGCATTAACTAACGTTAACGAATACAACATTTGATTTCCATACTGTACTATACATGGCATTAACATTAACTAAGATGCTGTAGAAGTATTGTTCATTCTTAGTTCATGATAACTAAAATGAAACCTTATTGTAAAGTGTTACCAGTGTATTTCACATGCGAACGTGGCACAAAACTGGAAAATGCACCCTCAGGCTTTGTATATATTAGACAGATTCATATATTAGCGCATTCAAACAAGTATCTTATAAACAAAGAAATAGGAAGGAATAGGAAACCGTGACCACAGTAACAACAGATATTTTGAGGGGAGTTTATGTCTTTTGAAAGGGTGTATGTTTCTAAAAAGACACACAGACGGCCTATTATAGTACAAGCAGTCCTGCAGGTGTGCAGTGAAAGCGCTGCTCTTTTATGCATTCTCTGATGAGAAACTATTGCTTCCTGCTCTTTGTGTTGATCTGGTACTGCATCATCTCTCCCGTCCCATAAAAGACAAATACAGCATCCTTTTTAACATAGATCAGGACCTCATCATAAGTAATTTAAATTAAAAATTCAAATATTTTGATGAGCTCAATCAAAACACTGATGCTTACGTTGATATTTCTGTTGGTAAGATTTTAGATGTTCTAATGCTAACTCATTTATTTGATCAAGAATACATATTTGTGAAATATTATTTTAATTTAAAATAACTGTTTTCTGTCTGAATATATTTTAAAATGTAATTTATTCCTGTGATACAAAGCTGATTTTTCAGCATCGTTCATTTGTTTTGACATTAAATACTGCTCAAGAAACATTTCTTCTTATTATTAATGTTGAAAGCAGTTGGGCTGCTTATGTTTTTCTGGATACATTTTTTTCTTTGATGAATAGAAAGTTCATAAAAAGAGCATTTATTTGAAATAGAAGTGACGTTTGATCAATTTAATGCATTCATGCTGAATAAAAGTATTATTTCTTTATTTATTTACTCTTTGAGATCGACTACGATCATATGCGCTTTTCCAGCTTTGAGTCCTGTTCTCATTATGAAATCCTCTGAGAGGAATATGTGTGAGATCTGAAGCATTCAGACGGACGATAATGTTGACTACAATAGAGAAACTAAAGTAGACAGCAGAAGTGCTCTGGAGAGGAGTTATTCTCTGTTTACCCACTGAAATCTCTTTATAATTCATCCGAGACGAAGGCAGCAGTTCAGTTTCAGGCCAACATGGCAAACATATTTTGGTGCAGTACTTGAGCATCCAGAGAGAAACACTCAAGCTGACTGTAATGGGGCATGGAGGGTTTATTGAATATAAAATTTGACACCTTGGCAACAAACAGGTTCATGAACTGGGAACATCATGATATAGACGGTTTCTTCACTCTTGCAAGAAACTAGCTCTTGCACTGAAAAAGATGCAGTTATGGATCCAGTCATATCCAAAAGGGTAAATAAATTATGGATATTCTGACAATATAATCAATGTTTTTAGACCTTGGTGAACAGAAAAAATGCATAAAATAAATTAATATATACAGTGGTGTGAAAAAGTGTTTGCCCCCTTCCTGATTTCTTATTTTTTCCCTTAATAATAACAACCTTCATTTAAAAACTGCATTTTGTGTTTACTTGTGTTATCTTTGAGTAATATTTAAATTTGTTTGATGATCTGAAACATGTAAGTGTGACAAAAATGCAAAAAAAAAAGAAAAAAGAAATCAGGAGGGGGGCAAACACTTTTTTACACCACTGTATATATTCATTTATTTTATGTATTTTTTCTGTTCACCAAGGTATAAAAAACATGGATTATATTGTCAGAATATCCAGAACTTATTCATAAATTAATAAATAATAATAATAACCCTTTTCTTTCAGTCAATGTTCTATTTTTTGGATTTGTTAGTCAGTGCTTCTGTATATAACTGACACACACATATGCATATAAAAATATTTTTATTGGGAAAATAGTGAAAAAAAAAATATATATATATATTGTGCATGTGAACTACTGTTGGAAATCCGCTCAACATGGAATAATATACAGCTGCAAGAAGAAAATTACCTTAAAGGGTTCTGTCTGGTGCTTCATATACTATACAGAACCTTTTAGAGGTTCATTCATTTTGTTTGTTTATTTTTAATTTTCATAAACTTTTATGAATTAAACAGATCGTGAATCTTTATTATTATAAAAAGTTTTCTCCTAAATATTTCTCCTTATAATAAAGGGTGATGCCATAGAAGAAACCATTTTCGTTCCCCAAAGAACCTTTCAGTGAACAGTTCTTAAAATAACCATTATTTATTCATGTGAGGATCATTTTAAAAACCTTTTTCCACTAAAAATAACCTTTTGTGCAATGTAAAGGTTCCATGGATGTTAAAGATCCCTAATCAGTGCCAAACTTCTTTAAAAATGAGTTAAGAAGATATATAGAACCCATCTGAATCTTTTTTTTTTTTTTGATTGATATTCTGCAGAACCATATGAGAATGGATAACTAAGTTGTCTCTATTTCACAGTCAGACTGACGGACAGACCGGTCGCAGAGAGTTGTGATGATCTCCAGTCTTTCAGATAATCCAATGAGAGAGTGTTGAAATGAGAGATGCTGATAAGGCCTTAAAAGACAATACCAGCCAATTTAGTGACTTAATCCAATCTTTCCAAAAGTTTCCACATCAAAGATAGCCTGCTGATCTCCTTTAATTCATCAATTACCGTTCGAGGTCACACTTGTCAGCTGATCACACGCCCGATGCCCTATCTGAAATCGATCAGACCTCTGCAGTCAGTCCTGATCCAGATGAGAACTCTCAGTGGCAGAGGTGTTTAACTGAGATCTGACATTTGAACACTGTGCACCAGATGGATCCCTCGTGCCTCGGGGCTACGGCATGATCTCTCGTTTGGATAATATGATCTGAGGCGGTATAAACATCAGCCTGGTGTTCGAGCATGACCTGCGGCATTCACTGAGGTGTGAAGCTGAACGAAGAGAGAAGTACATGTTAGACTGCTCCCTTCAATCCTGGAATAATGAGCAAAGATCTGTCAAAGATGAATGCCAATGCGGTTGACCAAATGCAATCTTTGCATATCAACTCTGGCAGGACAAAAAAGCAGGAAAAAGGAGAAAAGGACAAGCATTCAGACTGACAACCGCGATGTGATGGACTGTTTTCATCAGGTAAGCGTCATAGATTTGCAAGTTTATAAAAAGTCAAGTCACTTTTATTTCTATAGCGCCTTATACAACACAGATTGTTTCAAAGCAGCTTTACGTAAAACATTTACATAAAATATTCCAGGTGTTTCTTCATATAGGCTAATAGGAAGTAACAATAGCCTAAACAATGACAGGGTAATCATAACCCCAAGCCAAAATATATAAATATCTTGACATGAAATAGCCTATTGATTTAATTCGTCATTTTTTTATCTAATATTTAATAGGCCTAATTGTAATTATATTTACAATTATCGTAAAGCTAAACAAAACAATCAGCCTATCAGCCAAGTCAAGTCACCTTTATTTATAGATTTACTTTGCATTTTTACAATGCAAATTGTGACAAAGCAGCTTTACATTAATAATTGGCAAATAATTTTGGCTGCACAGCAGCTCCTAAAGAAAATGGTGTCATTGTCCATCTTATTCTATATATTATTAATTCATTCCGTTGCAAAGATCAATAGTTATTAGTCTAGTTAATTTAGGTATATCAGCACTGGAGAAAACAGTGATGTAATCGTCCGGCTCAGCTCAGTTCACATACAACGGCGCCAATTCAGGCATATCAAAAACACTGCTGAATATCAAGCAAGTGTCCCCAACCAAGCAAGCCAAAGGCAACAGCGGCCAGGAACCAAAACTCCAATAAAAAGGAGAAAAAAACCTTGGGAGAAACCAGGCTTAGTCGGGGGCCAGTTCTCCTCTGGCCAACAGTGAACACTTGTCCGATACTCAGGCAGAGTTACAGGTCATAAGTCCGATTTGGGATCGCAACAGTCAAAATATTTAATTCAGTTCCATCTAGTTTAAGATCTTTTTCATCACGCCGGTATGGGACGGTTTGCTGGGGATCTGTGTCGGTAAGGCCCTTGTAAGGTTTGTAGCTTACGCTGCTATTTTGAACCAAAAATCGTAAACAAAAAGCAGTTGAAGGACGGCGTGCATAATTCAGTTATTTATCTGGCTCCAATATAATTTATCTGACTCCATTAAAGTTGTTGTTATTCTTTAACCTCTTATTCTTTAAGGGTAAAAGTCTTTCTTAGAACTGATAGGAAAACGTAGGTTTTAACCTAAACGTTTAGATAACGAAAGTTACAACCACCTTAGTTTTCAACATTATCAGTGATAAAAGGAAAGATTCTCAAACCTTTAAGCAGGCAAGGTTATTTATTAAGTTACATGTTTAAATATACAGGACGTAGAATGGAACAACATACTGTATAGAAAACTTAGTTGGTAACAAATAATGCACTGCTGTGCAGAAGAGGCCGTAAAAGCCTTTCTCGTATTCAGAGGTTACGCACCGGTGTGCGGGAGTGGCAGGGTTAAAGCCTTTCTCCCAGATCAACAGTTACCTTTCCTTCTTACACCCTGAGCAAAGCATTGTTATACATGAGTGGATTACCAACACCCAAAACCAACTGACAGGAAACCAGCAAATGGGCAAATGGGTGGTGATCAAGAGGGGGAGAAGCACATTAACATATTCTCCTCAATACATGTTTAAGCTATACCTAGATTGTACATTGGGATACTTTAATATCTCTATTAAGTTCACCACCAATCAGTTCAGTTTATAAGCTGTCAGATGAGACCAAACATGACCATAGTTACATGTTAGGAAACACTCGTAGATAAACAGAATGTAGTTGAAATCACATGTCATGTGAAGCAAGTAGTACAGATGTGTCATTGAGGTGTAAATGACTCTGTCTCCCCAGACAGAGCCATCCTGTTCCTGGAGTGTCCCAACAGTCCTCAATCAGCATATTGATGAATCCCTCGCACTTGATAGGCATTAGTATACTGTGATGATGAAGGCCATTGCACCACGTCTATACCTTTAAAGGGATTTCTGAGGTACTAGGACAGTAAAGAGTTTTACCCATATTTCCTCAGCCCTACACCCTCACAATGGATGAGTTAGTTGATGCTACTGCTGCCGTGCACAGCCGCAGGTTCCCCATCTGACCCGGACACGGCCTTCCGTCGTAAACACGACTTCCCACCTCGTTAAATACGAACTTTCCAGAAGGACTTGAACGCATCATAACATGTAGCGTCCATATCTGCAACTGACCAGTCAGAATCAAGTATTCAACAGAGAAAGAGATATAAAAAAATTATATATATAAATGATCATGGGGCGCCTAAATGAGTGAAGTTTTTTCAACTAATACTATTTTAATACTAGGCCTATTCATTCGAAATAGCCTATTATAAAAAAACCCGACATTGTTTAGTTATTCGACTTGATCCGCCTGATTAATGCATGAATATACATAACACATGATAAATTAGCCTTCCATAAAAAGACAGAAGAAAAAAAAGATGAAGAAAAGGGTGATAAACACAAAGTTAATGTGACGTAAGCTACTGAATGAACAGCTTATCTAATTGCATAGTAGTTACACAATAGCAATGTTTGCTCATTTGAGATAGCTAGCTAGCTAGAGTTAAGTCAGTTTTATCTCTGGCCCTGATATTTACACCTGATTAAGATGCGTTTTGGTCGATCGGATCACAAGTGGATGATGCTATATACAAGTGGGGTGTAAAACGCTTTGAGCTCGTCCACGCTTTCGACCACTTCCAGAGTCAAAACGCATTCGACCGAATTATTACCCGCCTAATAATGGTAGGATTTGGTGTGGAGGAGGGGTTAGCATTAGGCAATCAGGTAACGACTTTAACGAGGGGGTAAAAATTAAACGTAAGTTAACGAATAAGTAATTGTTTTTGACCCCATTTACACCTGTATTTAATGTCATCCACTTGGTGTAAACAGGGCCCTAATGTAAACGCTCATGTGGTTGAATGTGTTCGAGCAACCACAAAAAGGCTCCTACTCTCCGCCAACTGACTTAATGCGTAAACATTGGGAAGCGCTTCCCAGACGGGATTTAAACTTTGACCCAAGTTTGGTTTGAAGACGAAAAAACGCACCAAGCACGATGTTCTCTCACCATTCCTGATTTCTAAAGCACACTGACAGTGTTCGGCGGGGTCTTGTGGCTGTCAGAGCAGAAACGAAAGCTGATGCTCTCCGTAGCCTATGTTTTTCCTTCGCCTCTGGGCACGTTCATATGTAAAGTTCATGAGTTTATTTAGTCTATTAGATCAAAAGATCTGAAATGCCCAAACATTTGCCCACCATAGATCCTTCCCTTTGAAGAAATCAGGACAGAAGTGGTTGAAAGTGGACAAAAGAGACAGATTAAAACACCAGGTGTTAACAGGAATGTGTCTCCCTCATCCACTTGTGATCCGATTAACCAAAACGCATCTTAATACCAGGTATAAACAGGGCCTTAAAGAAGATTTCTGAATAGTTTCACCATCATCAGATTTTTTAAATATAATGTAACACAGTGGTCACATATACTCCTTTTCTCTCTTCAGATGCAATATAGTTACAATCAGGGCTGGGTAGGTTACTTTTAAAATGTATTTCACTACAGATTACAAAATACATGCTTTAAATTACTCAAGTTTAGTAACTTAATCTAAATACTTTAGAATACTTTGGAATATTAATAAGTGTGGAACAAACACAAAAAAGGTAATTGCAAGTTTTTATCTCACAATTCTGACTTTTTCCCTCAGAATTGCGTGATATAAAGTTGCAATTGTGAGTTATAAAGTCCGAATTATGAGATATAAACTTGCAATATTGAGAAAAGTTACAATTATGAGATATAAACTCACAATATTGAGAAAAGTCACAATTATGAGAAATAAACTCACAATATTGAGAAAAGTCTGAATTATGAGATATAAACTGAAAATATTGAGAAAAGTCACAATTATGAGATATAAACTCGCAATATTGAGAAAAGTCACAATTATGAGATATAAACTCGCAATATTGAGAAAAGTCAGAATTATGAGATATAAACTCACAATATTGAGAAAAGTCACAATTATGAGAAATAAACTCACAATATTGAGAAAAGTCAGAATTATTAGATATAAACTGAAAATATTGAGAAAAGTCACAATTATGAGATATAAACTCACAATATTGAGAAAAGTCACAATTATGAGATATAAACTCGCAATATTGAGAAAAGTCACAATTATGAGATATAAACTGAAAATACTGAGAAAAGTCAAAATTATGAGATATAAACTGAAAATATTGAGAAAAGTCACAATTATGAGATATAAACTGAAAATATTGAGAAAAGTCAGAATTATGAGATATAAACTCACAATTTTGAGAAAAGTCAGAATTATGAGATATAAACTCACAATATTGAGAAAAGTCAGAATTATGAGATATAAACTCACAATTTTGAGAAAAGTCACAATTATGAGATATAAACTCACAATTTTGAGAAAAGTCAGAATTATGAGATATAAACTTACAATTTTGAGAAAAGTCACAATTATACTCAAATTACTCAAGTTACTCAAATTTTGTATTTTAAATACGCAACTAAGTTACTTGTATTTCGTTACTCCCCAACCCTGGTTACAATGTGTAATGTAGCTGTTTTGTATATAAACCGTTATGTATAATTTGTGGACGGGGGAGAGGGGTTCAGTTTCTGTGTGAGTGTATGAACTCAATGATCGCTGGTGGAATTGGCTGCAATACAAGGGGCACCAGGTAAAATCTTGCCTAGGGCAGCAAACTGGTCAGGGCCGGTGACAATTTGTGCAACCCTGTCAGATTTTGCTACATCCCACTGAAACAGTAGGTAGCACAATTTGACAGCAAAAAATGGTACCATCAGATTGTGCTTCCAGCATATTCGTGCGGTTTAAGGCTTTATTAACATCTACACCTACCTCAACCCTAACAATAATGCCAATACAGTAATTGTGTGTTATTTACCCTGACAATAATGATGTAATATTGTAAGCCCAGGTAGGACAATCTGACGGGTAGGATGAAATGTCAGGACACCGGCCCTGCAAATATAGCATAAAACATAACTTTTTTGTCCTCATGCAAGCCAACAGACTATATTTCTAAAAGTCTATTCACCCTTTCAAAGAATTTACAATAAATGCTAGTTTAAATAAAAGTTTAGTGCTTTATAACAGAAATTGGCCTTTCAACTTAGTCTCTCGAAACAGCAAAATTAAGTTTAAAAGAAGCCCTCCAGCTGCTTTTATTCAATTACATGAAGTCTAATTCTAATTCAGTGAACAATCTACATCAGTTAGTCTTAAAAATACCAAATGGGAGCATTCAGCGTTAATCACATCACTTGTTCATGTAAATGAATGTGAACTGTATTTAATCAGCTCTCTCATTTTCTGAATTTATGCCTTTTTGCGTATCATTATTTGCCTGGCAGTCTCACCTATGACAAAAAGTGCATGGGGCGAACAAAGTGAACATGCTTTTGTGAGGACCTGCAGTCGTGTTTGTTAGAAGCCTCCTCTCTTTGCCCCACTCAAAATAATTGAAATGTGAAGGTCACATATAAAGGCTTGTCATCAATGTCTAGCGTCTGATATGCAAATGAAGCAACCCGCATGCAGCCCTGAAGTGCAAATGGCCTCTGAGTGATGTCAGACCCATTATAATGGCATCTGATCTACATTAAAACCCTTATGCTGTTGTTCACATTGGCAGCGCCTCTGTCTTTGATTGACGATGGCATTGTTCATGGCAGCAGCCCATCTGCTGGATCTATACAAATTAACAGTTTGATTAAGGGCTCTAAAGTAATTAATTTTGCTTTTTTGCATGCACAAGGAAAAAAAAAACTCTTTGACCCAGTGGAGATGTGCAGTTTTGGGGATGTTTAAGGGTATATATAAGGGTAACACCATATTTAAATTTTAAAAGGAATGAAAACGAGGATTGTTTTCATGTTGGATTGTACCGATTGTTCAGCTCACGAAACGTCCTTTCAGTAGACAAAAACTGTTTGGAAAATTACATGATCTAGGACCTTTATACGGTGCGTGCCATTGTAAAGACTGTACTCTATTCGTTTTCATCAGCATTAAACTCAATATGGCATCTAACCAGACTTGAGGTCTATCAACGCTATCTCTCGACCAATTCGTAGGTACACAGTAAAAACCCCAGAGTTAAATGCAATGTTATCTGAGCAACTCTGCTCAGATAACATTTGGTCCCTCTCTAAATAGTGTTAAAGTAACACTGAAGCAGAGTTAAAGTTAATGAGATAATTAAGCAATTAATGAAGCGATGATTGAACATTAATGATGAACACCTGCTGTTAACAAGCAGAATCACTGAAGAAAAGAGAAACACATGAACAACAACTGACTTCAGCCACAGTCTTAGATGAAATCAACTGACGGTAAAAGGCATTCAATCTCTGAAGAGTGTTATTTTAACACTAGTTCAGTGTTCCTTTAACACTATTTAGAGAGGGACCAAATGTTATCTGAGCAGAGTTGATTTAACTCTGGGGTTTTTACTGTGTATTTTACAAGGTGTCTCATTCGCAGGAATTCATACGACCTTACTTGTACGAATTCATATGATTTGTCTAAACCCCAGTGACGGGAGGTTCAGGGCCGGGGTTAGGGGTAGGTCACGAATTTGGCAAGTTGGTATGGCAAAAGGTATGAATTTGTACCATCTCGCTCATTCGAATTTGTAAGTTGTTTGTTAAATCGTACGTAGACTATTTTACGAGTCGCCAAATTCTACGTAATTGTACTATTTAATATTAGCCACCTCGTAAAATTCTAGCTACTAGGCTACATTTTGCAGAATTGAAAAATCTTATGATTATTCATAAAATGAGGATCTTCTCTGTATTCATAGAGCAAATCAGCTTTATAGAATGACTCAAAATAGTTTTCGTTCCTGTTTTGTACAACTCGCTCATGTCCAACAACATTCAAAGCTTGTTTCCGCCATTGAAATTGCGAATTTTAATCTCACAATTCTCACTTTTTTCTCGTGATTCTGAATTTTTCTCATAATTGCGAGATATAAACTTATAAAGAAAATCAAAATTTGGAATTACCTTTTTTTTTTTAATTCAGTGCAAATGAAGCAACCCGCACGAAGCCCTGACTTTTTCTCTCAGAATTGCAAAATATAAACTCGCAAGTGAGCTATGAAGTCAGAATTGCGTGAAATAGTCGCAGTTGGGAGAAAAAAGTCAGAATTGCGATATAAACACGCAAACGTCTGACTTTATTTCTCGCAGTCGGAAGTTTACACTACACAATTCTGAGAAAAAAGTGAGAATTGTGAGAGAAAATGTTGCAATTATCTAAAATTTTTCTTGAAATTCTTACTTTTTTTCTCCGAATTGTGGATTATAAACAGGCAATTCTGACTTTCTCCTTAGAATTGCAATTCTGTATTACACTATCTTGCAATTCCTACTTATAAACTTATATCTAGAGTTTACTAGAGTTTTTTTTTCATAATATATAAATTTTTAATTTCAAATTTTATCATAATTTTTTTCTTATAAATTAAAATTAAAAAGTCAAATTTTTATAAAGTCAGAATTGTGAGATGAAAAAGTCTCAGTTATCTTTTAGGCTAATTTTATTTATTCCGTGGCGGAAACAAGCTTCCATTTCCATAACATACCGACTCTGGTGAAGAAACAGCAACTTTTTAAAGTAGCAGTCTGCTAACAGAACTTTTAGGGCTCATATGTGGAATATCAAACACTTCTTTGTGGGATGGCTTCAAAGCAAGGCTGACTTGACTTCAGCCTTGAATCATCACAGTTTCTGCTCAAACGGCTATAAAACCCAACTGAACAATGAATAAATTAGAGATACTTCTGTTTGAAGGCAACAAACCATGACTCTTCATCATAGCCCTTGTCATCTCTAAGAAAACAATCTTGTAAATCTCGTGTGTGTGTGTGTGTGTTCATGCCATATACCCATCATGCCACTAGGTGGAGCTGTTCCTATACACTTTAGAAGCACAATCTGAAATCTTTTATATTTCTCTGTTTTTAAGTTTTTCGTGATACAAAAACCACAACCACCACATAGAAATATGTAAATATTTACACAAATAAAGATTGTTTTATGCATAACTGGATGCTAGGCATACATACCATTCAAAAGTTTGAGTTCAGAAAGATTTGTTTGGTCTCTTATGCCCACCAAGGCTGCTTTTATTTGATACAATATACAGTAAAAATGGTAATATTATGAAATATTAATAAAATAATTTATTTCTATTTGAATATATTTTATAATATAATTTATTTCTGTGATGTAAAAGCTGAATTTTCAGGTCTTCTGTGTCTTCATGACCCCTTTTGAATTTCTTAAAAATATATATTTATACCAAATTACCTCTTGGAATTGAATTTCCCATAATTACTAAAATAAGAAACAGACCTTGCACTGCATATATTAAAATAGAAAAAAAACCCATAAAATTTTGAAAAAGAATAAATACAAAAACTAATAAAAACATGTATGGAAACAAAAAAAATAATCATTTTGGAAACATTTAATAATATATTTAGATGTATTTCTTGAATAGAGGCCAAAAAGACATGCCTCAAGTTCTTACTGAACAAAGTTTTGTGAACGCTTCTTTGTTTTCTATGAGAAGGCTTATTTAGAAAAACCCTTATTCACATTTCCCAGCATTTTTCAGGGCTTTCCTGAAGTGTTGAAATGTTGGAAGGGCAAAACTCAGCATTCACGACTCTCGCTTCCTCTCCTTTCTTGAATATACAAGCAAGAAAACCTAATTACATTTTGAAAAGCTTCATTATAATTATTTTCTTTTGTGTGGGTTTGGGGGGTGGAATTGACACTGTACTAAAATAGGCACACACCTTTTTGATTGTATCTCTATTATCTTATTCACTGACAAGAGCAAATTGTGGGAGGGTGTAAATGGGGTAAATAGAGAAAAAGAGACTGACTCATTAAATATTTATAATCCTGCAGTCTCATCCATTCATTTGTGCTAAGCACTGCCAAACGGCCAGCATTCAACATTCTGGGAGCAATAGCCTTCATTTCAAAAGACCAATTGTATTTTACCCCTCAATGGCTCACACAGGCAACAGGAAGAGCTACTGGAGGCAGCAAACATCCATCATAAAGAAATCAAGGGCTAAGCAAAACTAATTTATGACCGAAGATATGGCTTATCTTTGCATTGCATGAATCCGGTTCATGCTCGTCTGAACTTTCTTACTCTCTCTATCACTATTTTCCCCCTAAACTTTTTCTGAAACACGTGTGTGCCTGACTGACCTCTGTTATGCAACACATGTAGTTGTGTTCTGTCCTGTCGAGACAAGTCATTATGCAACCAGTTCAACTGAAAGATGGGTCACGAGAACAGTAGAGTCTCTGTTACAGTAATTTTACAGCAAATGTCCTTTCTAACCTTTTCAATTTAGCATATTCATAGTCTATTACTTTTTAATTAAAAACAGTGCTTGGCTTGTTTCGTCGAGTACGTTAACTTAATCTGCTTTGTTCATTTATTGGCTGACCAGCCATAAAATTAATTCCTGTTAAGAAGACCTCTGACCTCTGATAGAAGTATAAAAGTTTCCGATTTTAATGATCACACACCCAATTGGATGGCAGTGACTGATTTTTCTGAAAGAAATTGCAGAGTTCAAAACAGAAAGAAAATGATAGTCATTAAACATTTTAATAAGGTATAAAGAAATATACTAGATAATGCACAAAATGTACAGAAAGTATATTCTCAATATAAGAAATACTAATGACTCTCATTAATACGATTACTGAACAGTCCCTACATAGTTAAACATAGATTATTTATATGAATAAAAAAATTAAATTATTAATTTACTGTATTACACTAATTGTAGGCTATTTGCATAGTAAGCATATCTCGTGTCGATGAACTCCACCCAACACAAGCGTCAGCGAGGAAGACCCGCCCATCAAACGCCAATCACTTCTTCCGCCAATCATATTGCGTTCAGAAAACGCAAAGAGGCGGGGCCAAGCTGTCCACTTCAAGCCCCCCTCATTATTATTTCCTATAACAAAGTCACCTTCTTAACGATACTTTAACTCGTAAACCTTATTTTTTTTCGTTTCAACTCGTATAATTGAGAGACGTAATAGTTTAAACCTTGATAAATCGATAAATTTATTTTAAGAAATGATCTACAGTTAACGGTGTCGCATTACCGGGCTTTCAGATCCGCGTGCATGTAAACATGGGCAAGTCAGCGCGCGATTAACGTTACCGCCGTACAAAAGGATGGATCTTTAACTTTAAACTCAGGTAATTGTCCATTTATCATGTTTTAATTACTCACTCGACAATGAATGTTCGCTATACATTTCGTTATACACGTTTTCCCGCAGGAAACAGTGAATGTGTCTCAAAACCTCCCTGGGCTCCCTATCTAGGGAGCATTTTAGGCATCTCTAGTCGAGTTAGAACGCAACAATGTTCTCTATGTAGGCAGCTTTCTTTCTTTGAGCAACATTCTCGGATACCGGGTGTTGTTGTCGCTGACAGTAACCGGCTGCAGCCGGTTCAGACCGTGTTGATTTTGCTTCCTTCAACTCAAGCGGTTGAGTCTCAACAAATGTGCTTGAACCGGTTGTTCAACTCTTAAGACCGTTTTTACATTCAAGAATCACAATATTATTTTTCCCTCTCTAATATTGCGACCAGGGGCAGTTTTATATATTTTTATATATATATATATATATATATATATATATATATATATATATATATAAAAAACTGCCCCATGATAATATTGTGATATATACACACACAGACACACACACATGTATTTTTATATACATATAAATATATATATATACTTTATGTAATGTAACGTAAACTAGGAGCAGATTGTGAACAGCAGTTCTGCATGCAGATATTAGAACACAGAGGAAATCCAGATCAGCTGATGCTCTTAACGTGGTTAGGTTTGATTTGCATTGGAAAACAGATGTGTTTCTTTCTCTGTTTTAGGTCTCTTCATTCTCACGTCCATCTGCCTGTGTGTCAGTGATGGACAGCACTAGTGTGACTCTGACGGTGAGAGGGACCACAGCACTGGGTAAGAGAAATAATTCAATAAAAGAGTATAACACGGTGTACAACTTTTAATACAAAGTAATTAACAACAATTATATTGTCAAACAGAAGTCCAACGGCTCAACAATCTTTTCTTTTGGCCACTTGTGATCAAGTTAAAGGTGCACTGTGATCTCAAACAAAAAAAAAACAAGATCATTAATTAAAATTCTGCAAGTTTGACTTTGGGATCTTTGGAGTTTGTTTTGTTTGAGATAAAAGGCAAACGTAATTTACGACACGATACTTTATTCATAAATCCGAGTGAACTTGATGACATGAGTACTTCCGCTTAGGAAAACATGCAATCCCTAGTCCATTGTACTTTAAATCTCTTAAAAAAATTTTAATGCATTCAGTTTGCATGTTGTAACTATTTTAAATATATTCCTTGATGTGATTTAAATCATTTTATCATGTAATAATGGTAATAATGAAATATATTATATTTTACATTACATTTACCATTTATTCATTTTTATTTATCCAAAGTGACTCGTAAATACGGAATTTGACAAGCTTCACTGTGTTTTTATTAAACACTGTTATTATAAAGCATTTATAAAGTAATAACTAAAATGTAATTATTTGTGAGAATAATAAAGTAAGGTTTAGTTAATATTAAGTGTTCTTAACTTTGAGATGGATTAGTAACTTTTTTTTACTACATTTACATTAGTGCATAATGTAAGTAGATTACCAATAAATAGTTTAATTTTGCTTTTAACATGATTTGCAGCACATTAGACATCCATAATATGCTGATAAATGTATATTTATTAAAGAAAATAGGGGTTTAGTAATGTGCATGACTAAATAAAGTTATTACAAAATTCGTTGGTGTAATAGAAATATAGAAATGTTGGTTACACTTTATTTTAAGGTGTCAGTATTACACTGTAATTATACATTTAAGTACTGAGTAATGACAATTAACTACATGTGCTTACTATAGGGTTTGGTTTAGGGTTAATTACATGTAATTATGCATAATTTCTAGTTATTGCTATAGTAAATGCATGCAATATATGTAACAATGACACTGTAAAATAAAGTGTTACCAAAATGCTTTGTTAAAAATAAGCAAAGTTAAAATTAACTACATGTATTTGCTTTTATTGTCTTTGTTGTTAAATTGTCCAAGTATTGACTTAAATGACAGTGACTTTCTGCACCATATCACTTGGAGATGCATTCCTTTTCTTTGCTTACCTGAGAAACAATAAACTATTTTGTCTTTGTTCTGTATCAGGTGAGGTGATAGCAGTGGTTGGCAGTTGTGAAACCCTGGGCAGCTGGTGCCATCAAAAAGCCGTGACCCTACAGCCAGCGGAGGAGGATGGGTACATGTCCAGTGCCATCTTATGTTTGCCTTTCAGCACAGTCACAGTTACCCTTGACACACATATTTATCTTGTGTTTTGCTTGCTTGTCTCGTCTCACCCCAGCACCCTGTGGAGAACTACCGTTCAGCTTCCTAGAGGGAGTGAAACCAGATATCGCTATTTCAAGGGATTCTTTTTGGAATCTAAGGTGAGATTTCTTTTCCCAGTAAACAAACATGATATAAAGCACAAATGAATCTTTAAAGGTCCAATGGTGAATTGATTTCCCAACACCTTTAAAGAGCAGTCTCATCTTTATGTATTTATAGATGTTGTTGAGAAGTATTTCATAAAGACTCATCATAATCTATGGAGTATGTACTGATATTGTTTAAACATTTGTGATGTTCATGATTATATCCAACTGTTTTATTATACGTGTATGATTCTCTTTAGAGAGTTCTTTCGCATGTGGGATATGTGTGTTTATGTCTAGGGCTGTCACTAATGATTATTGTGGTAATCAAGCTATCGGCCGATTATTTTGATGATTAATCGAGTAATTGAATATTTTTTGTGGTAATAAAAATAGACCTAAGCAAACAATAGCCTTCAAAATGACTTAAAGTACATATATAATGTACATAATATAAACAGTCAACTTTTCTATTATAATAAATGCCAGCAGAGGGTGCCAATGGCCTGGTGTTGTTGCACTTTACAGCAGATCAAATCATTTTTTAAAATTGGCCATACGACATGGGAACACTTCTTTACGATAGAAACTGTAATTTCTTGAACAAGAATATGTGGACATCAAAACACGCAAACTCAGAGCAAGGGTTTAAACTTTTATTTTGAAATCACGATGAACAGTTTGCATATTTCGAGACATATTGATTCATTCTCCTGTGTTGGCGTAGGTTTCTAAATGATTTACCTCACAAATTTGTTGAAAGGCGCGTGTTATAAGCAACCCAAACTTGTAGCATATACAGAGCTGGAGTTTGAAACACGCTCCATGCATGTAAATGATAACAGTTTGTGAGGAGCAGCATTTACTGTCAACGGAGCCAAGCATGTAACCTATGCGGATGTAAATAATTGAAGAGCATATATTAAACCCTCAGGGTATATTTATTTAATGGCATCGTAGCCTTTGTGAATTCACAATAAAACTATGCCATAGTATGGTTTTTAAATGGTTTTAATACATCGTGCAGCCTTGGAAAACGGGTCTAATAATGCGGTTCATGGATTGTCATCTGTGGAATGCAACACTTCTGGTATTTTGCCGGTTACTTGACGGGTAAATTGCAGTCGAGGATGTTTTTAAATGGAGAAATCGTGGCAGCTCTGTCTTTTTCAAACATTCATCAAGGGCATCATATCTTTAATTTTTAGGGTACTTACGTAATTAAATGTATGTTGTTTTAAATCCTTCTGTGTGAGTGTGTGAGTGAGTGTGAGTGTGAGTGTGTGTGTGTGTGTGTGTGGGGTGGGGGGGGTTAATCTGTTTTAACTGAAATCGACACTTGGTGTTCTCTGTAGTTTACTTTTTCTTTTCCCTGGAGAATGAAGTTTCTGGAACGAGGTTTCCTGCAAGCCCCTCCTAACATGCTGTGTCCCTCATAAATAATATTTACATGTCAACTGCTATCTCACAGCCAGAAATATTCTTTTAAAATTTAGAAGCAGGATTATTTTCAACAGCACTTAAGAATTTAGAAACATTTTCTCACAGCCAAACAATCAGCAAACTGTTAGAGCAAATCTCATTAACTAACATTAGAATCTAAATGGTAAGTATAGGGATTTTCAAAGCTGTTTTTGGAGATCTCTGGTTAAACACTGTGAAAAATGAAAATGTGTTTCTACTGACTAATTGGTCCACTTTTCAGATGTCAACCAACTGGCTGGCTGGCAGAAAGTGGTGAATATGCCTCATATTCTTTTTTAGGAAGTGAAACTTTGGTTTGAATGGCCAAAGTGGGTTTTGTTTTTCCAAAATCTGTCCATAATCTTAACCCCCATTTGGAATTACAGAACGCTGGTGGGCCATGTCAAGTCATAGTCAATAGATGGGAGACCCATCAGCTGCCACGCTCATTGAGTCCCTCAGGTATCTGATCCCAGAATAGTGCACATGTGTCTAATGAACCCGTAGACCTCATGCTTACTGCATTCAGATCAGTTTGTCCCCAAGCGTACATTATCAATACATGCTGACTTCAGCTTTTAAAGACAACATGAAACATTCACAACACATTTCACATATTTTCAAGTGAATGAATCTAGTGGGAAGTAATGTGATTTTATCGCTCAGAACATTACTGGAACATAAAGTGGCCATTATTGTTGTTGGTTAATATTATTTTTCCCTGCCCACATTATTTTCTTTATCTAGAACATTTGTCTAGAAAGTAAGTAACCCTAATACCCTGGTTTTGTTGTGCATGAATCATTGATGCATGTTCTAAAGAAAATAATGCATTTTATTTTTATTTCATGTTGTCTTTAATGTTGATTTCAGCGTTATTTGTCATGGACAGATGTAATGTCAATAAAAGCCACTTAAGGGAGCCTAATGGATCAGTTATTAGAAACCGAAACATCTAGTGGGCTATTACCATCGTAGACAAACAGCTGTTTCCGCTGGCGCATTCCTGGGTTTTTTGCTTTTGTTGCCCTCCCCTTATTTAGCCACTTTACATTTTTGGTTTTAATTCTTTGAAAAAATTTATTTTATATAAAACTTTATTTTAACATAATTTTGAGTTGATTTTTACACTAAAAATTATTAAGAATCTATTTTTGAAACACATGCGTTTAAAACTCCTTTATTTGCGTGCACGACACACAATTAATACATGCGTTTAAAAAACTATTCAAAACAATATATTTTAAGAGCAATATATTTTAATATATTTGTATTTTAAAATACAATATATTTTAATTTTTGCTAGGCAGGATCCATAATTTTAATCATGTAACTGATGCTCCAGATGTCAGCATTTCTTTGTGCTTGTGTTGCCATAAAAACAATTTGCTTGCATGGTAACACTTATGTTAAATTATGCATTTAGGTTATAATTATTATTTACGGTTTGTTCAACCAAAAATGAAAATTCTGTCATTTATTCCTCACCCTCATGTTGTTCTACACCTGTAAGACCTTTTAAGGTCAAATTAAGATATTTTTGATGAAATCCAATGGTTCAGTGAGGCCTCCATTACCAGCAAGATAATGAACACTTTCAGATGCCCAAACATATTTAAAACAGTTCATGTGAGTACATTAGTTCAACCGTAATATTATAAAGTGACAAAAATACTTTTTGTGCGCCAAAAAAACCCAAAATAACAACTTTTCAACAATATCTCGTGATGGCCGATTTCAAAACACTGCTTCGAAGCTTTACGAATCTTTTGTTTTCAATCAATGGTTCGAAGCAAATGATTCATAAAGCTTTGAAGCAGTGTTTTGAAATCGGCCATCACGAGATATTGTTGAAAAGTCATTATTTTGGTTTTTTTGGCGCACAAAAAGTATTTTTGTCACTTTATAATATTACAGTTGAACCAATGTACTCACATGAACTGTTTTAAATATGTTTGGGCATCTGAAAGTGTTAATTATCTTGCTGGCAATAGAGACTCACTGAGCCATCGGATTTCATCAAAAATATCTTAATTTGTGTTCTGAAGAAGAACGAAAGTCTTACAGGTGTGGAACGATATGAGGGTGAGGAATTAATGACAGAACTTTCATTTTCAGGTGAACTAACCCTCTAATATACTTTTAACCAAATATTAATCCTTTGATTACTATCTCTAGTGTTTCTCTTTAATTTAACATGCCCAGATTTGCTTTTATAAAATATACTGGCTACAAATGTGTAGAGCTCCATCCTGTACAGAGCAAACTGAAGACTTATTTTATCTTCACATTTTGATTGTTTAAGAAATAAACCAGAAAATGAATGTCTCATGTTGGCACTGGAAAGTGTGTCTGTTTGCTCTGTACTGGTGTCTCTATCTTTTGTAGCATGCAGTTGACCCATATTAATTTTTGTTTGTCTCTTGCAGAAGCAGAGCTTGCGAATGACGATGGGCATTTTGGAGTCCATAGTAAGTTTGACAATTGAAATTACATAAACACAAGTTTGAATGCACCCTCACCTCGAATTCAAAACAAAACATTCTTCATCTTGTTTTAACATGCAAATAAACTTATTTTGCTCCACAGATGATGTTGAGTGTGTGGACTCTGGCTGGTTGACGTGCCAGACAGAAATTCGTCTCAGGCTTCATTACTCCGTGAAACCTCCAGTATCTATTACAAAGAAAAAATTTAAGAAGTCACGCTTCAGGTAACATCCTTCACAGAAAACAGAACACACGTTTAACTCTTAATCCTCATTCTGACTGTCAGTCCAAATCTGATTTTTGTGCATATCCGATTGGAATCCGATCATATTTAGCAAGTGTGAACGGCAAAAAAAATCACTTTTTCAAATCTATTTCAGACTAAATTCATGTGTGGTTTGTAATCCTATTCAAATCTCATTTCTGGAAATCCGTTTCAGTCTGAATCGATTTAGCATAGCTTTTTTGCTTATAAGTTATATGTCACTTTCTCACACCACTTAAAACTTAAACACGTCAGATGTCGTTTGTAGAAAACAAGGTTGCATTGTGTTGTTGTCAGCCTCCGTTTCTGTCTCTGCTTCATTAGTAGTCCAGTGCTGCTGCTACATATGGTCATATTCTAAGACAACATTGCAAACCCCTCCTTGTTGTTCTTGGCATATCAACGCAACATCATTGCCATGGAAAGGAAATGCAGATATTTTGGAAAAAACAAAAGAGAGCCATGGGACACACAAATCAGATCTGAACAGTTGCGATACACAGTGTGGACAGTCAATGATTTAGATCAGAATCCAATTGGATACACAAATAATCCGATTTAGACAGTGTGAACATAGTCTTAGAAAATTTATCTTGAGGTCAGTAAAATATTTTTATAAACGTCTTACTTATAATTTCTTATTACGTCCGTTAGAATCACATGAGAAACAATTGATTACAGTCCAATAGATTTCTTTTAATATCAGATAATTCATGTAGGGATGCACAATATTGCAAGTGGGTAGTAGAGCTTTTTTTTTTTTTACAATTAAATCAGTATACTTTCTTCTAGAATAAGTACTAAACATTTATTTGTCTTTTTGACTTCACGTTATACTGTTTTGATGCCTTATTTCACTTTTCAAGAACATGTTAAAATATAATTTACCTAATTAATGGCTGTTTTAGATTGAAGCTGATGCTGGAAGGTATTGAGGAAGAAGAAGAAGAAGAAGAAGAAAGCCCTTCATCATGGCATAAGATGACCACTACGCTGGAGATCAGTATGATCAGCGATGGCGGATATAAGTCTCGTCATTCCCAGCCAGAATGTGGATATGCTCTGGAACCCTCCCAGTGGACAGAATACAGCATTCACACCATGGACCCCGACAACCTAGAGCTCACCTTTGAGTTCTTTGAGGTGCGTGAACGTCTTTGCTATTGCTTCATATAAAGATTATGACCGCAACTGTATCACAAAGTATTTTTAATTGATTTACATGAATTTTGCATGTATCCTCTTGGTGACTCAGGACTATTCTGTCATGTCTTTGTGGTTTAGGAGGACTTGAGTGAGGCTGTGGTTCAAGGTGATGCCCATCCAGGCCACGTGGGCACCGCATGCCTTTTGTCGTCCTCTTTTGTGGAGAGCGGGAAAGATTTGGGTGTAGTCACCCTGCCCATTATGAGCCGAAACTCCAGACAGACTATTGGAAAAGTCAGAGGTATAATATGTACAACAATGCACTGGTGTTATTTTGTCTGGTCTCATTTGTTTTACACCATAAATCTTCCGTTGGCCATGATGAACATTTGCCTCTTCAATCATGTCACAGTCTGTCTATGTAAATATAGTCATCTTGGCAAGATCTGCCTTGTTTGAATGGTTGCTTAGTAGCTAGATAATGTGATTAAATGCCTTTCATTTATTCATGTGCTGAAGTTTAACCATTAAGTGTTGACTTCACTGAAGTCAACACATTAAATAAAGTAAATGCTTTTATTCTTGATGTAATTTTAGTGGATTACCTGGTGACGCGTCCTATCCAAGGCCTTCAGTGTGACATGAGTCAGTCTTTCACCAAATACTGGAAGAAAAAGAGCGCTTTGGATGTTGGACACAGAGGAGCAGGGAGCTCACATGCTGCCAAGTGAGTAGTAAAAGTTTGGTTGATGTGCTACAAGAGCCTGTCCGCTTGGATTTAGTGTTTGTCCTCATGGTTAGGCCAACGAGGGATCAGGAAAGCACAATAAGCACACGACTTTGCTGCATAATAAAGTATCAAAATATGTTGCTCTTTCATTTCAGGCATCACAAGATCAGGGAAAACACAATTGCCTCATTTCTAAGTGCAGCCAACCATGTGAGTTTCAATAAAGAATGCAGTTCTACCAAAATGCATGAAGTTTTGTTATATGATATAAAAGTCTAAATCATATCTGTTTTGTTTTCATCACAGGGAGCTGCTTATGTAGAGTTTGATGTTCATCTGTCTAAAGATTTAGTTCCAATCGTGTACCACGACCTCACCTGCTGTATTTCTACTAAAAAGGTAACAATCGCATTTGGCTCAGTGTACTTGGTACTTATATCATTTGAAAAAGAGACTCCTTCGGTACAGCTTTTGTTTTGACTCTGACCAAAGACTTCCTACTTAAACCTTTTAAATTCAGACTTGAACTCTAGTAAACTGATTTAAATTGCAAAACATAAGAAAGAAAGATCTCTCTTCACCTTTTTACATTTTGTGTGTCCTTTTTATAGAAAAATGACAAGAATTCAATGGTATTGTTCGAAGTTCCTGTCAAGGATCTTACATTTGACCAACTTCAGCTTTTAAAAGTAAGACTTATTTCAGATTCTTTTACCGTTTTTGAACAATGAAATGCAGTTATCTCCACGCTGATATTGATGAGTATGAATGTGTTTGTCTTTCTCAGCTGGCCCATACAACTGCCATGGATGCTCATGACCATAAAGGTATAATTCTCCCAATGATTCATGTCACAAAAGTGCAATATGATCAGTTATCATATATAATGATAACTGATCATTATATAACAGTCAGATTCCAGAAGTAATATTCAAAATCACCATAGTGAAAGACTTTTAGCGATAACATAAAACTATCTATAATGAACTCTAAGACTGTTAAACAGTGTTTTATCCCTATTTCACTTTACATTAGTTCATATAGGATGTGGTACAGCATAAAAGACAGTATTAGTGTTTTCTGATAATGAAGAAAAAAACCCTGGCTGATTTATTACATCATTTGGAATACTTAAGATAGTTCATTAATAAGCACACAGTCTTGTACTTTAAGAAGAAAAGAAATACTTTATTTGCTGAAAATCAGTGTTTTAATTTTATTACTTTTAGTGCTTATAGCTCTAAAAAATACTTGCTGAGCCCAGGCCTCTGTTGAACTGTGTTGAGCTAAATAACCATTGAATAAATAAAGATTATTGCTTTTGTGGTGTTGCTTTGTCTAGACTTGCAGGATGAAGAGGAATACATAGACGAGCACCAGCCTTTCCCTTCCCTTTCACAGGTGTTTTTTTTTAAATAATATTATATTTAATTGTATTTTATGGGAGCTACTTTTTTATTATCGACCAAAGGATTTTAAAACATTGTGATAAATGTTTTTTTTTATATCGCCCACACATACTGCTTGGTTAACTTCTCTTCTCATTTGACATCATGTTGCAGATATTCCAGGCTGTTCCAGATCATGTGGGATTCAACATTGAGCTGAAGTGGATCTGTCAGTTTAAGGTTTGTGTTGCCCCAAGTGATGTTTGACCTCTGTGTTGATGGAGAAAAAAAAAAAACACCCTCATTTATCTGTTCCTCCAAACAGGATGGGTCCTGGGATGCAAAACTCTCCACCTACTTTAACATGAATCAGTTCTTGGACATCATTCTCACATGTGTGCTGCAAAACGCCGGCAATAGGAGGATAGTCTTCTCATGCTTTGATCCTGATGTTTGCACCATGTAAGAGACCTAGTTCATGTGTATATTCTAATGACGCAGTTTAGGATTGTATATATTTTTACGGGAACACTTTATAATAAGGTCTCATTTGTTAACATCAGTGAATGCATTAACTAATATAAACTATCAATGAGAAATACATTTTTACAGCATTTATTAACCTTTGTTTATAAAAATGTTCATGTTAGTTCACACTGCATTAACTAATGTTTACAGATACAATGTTGGACCTTAAAAATGTATGAGATCAACATTAACTAAGTTTAATAAATGCAGTAGAAGTATTTTTCATTGTTAGCTCATGTTAACTAATGTAGTTAACTAATGTTAACAAATTAAAATTTGGGTTCTCCAAAGAACCTTTCAGCGAACAGTTCCAAAAAGAACCATTTTTTATTAGTGTGAAGAACATTTTAATAATCCAAAGCACCCTTTCAATTATAACAAATCTTTTGTGCAATGGAAAAATTCCATTGATGTTAAAGGTTCTTCGTGGAACCATATAGAAACTTATAGAAACCAATAAAGTTACTTTATTTTTGAGATTGTAGGGCAGCCAATTTAAAAATCAACAATATAAATCAATAATATATTTCTTTAAAATGTATGTGCACAATAAGTCCAGGGACTTAACTAAGCAAGTATAGAGCCAATCTTGATTGCATGTTGTGTGTAAGTTGCAATAATTTGTGTTTCTTCATCAGGGTGAGGCAAAAGCAGAACAAATACCCCATCCTGTTTCTGACCCAAGGAGTGACAGACCTCTACCCTGAGCTCATGGACATCCGCTGTCAGAGCACTAAGATCGCCATGAGCTTTGCTCAGAGTGAGAACATACTGGTGAGAGAACGCACACACTCAGATGGTGTAATAGCTCAGCTGTTGATACTTCAGAACATAGTTATGAAATAGCATGGAGAGATGCCCAGTTTGGCAGCATAATAAAAAACTGTGTAATCATAAACTTTCTAAAACTATGAAGTAAAAGAGATGTAATCATGTTTTGTTTAAACTGCTAGAGGAATATGGCTATTTAGTTTTTTATAAATTGGTGCCATGTCAAATTTCGTCACAAAGACTAAACAACTTGCTGAAAAAGCTTTTGTATGCTCTCACAGGGAATCAGCGCTCACACTGATGAGCTCTTGAAGAACATGGAGTTCATCAGAGAGGCTCAGTCCAAAGGACTAGTGGTCTTCTGCTGGGGCGACTATAACAACGACCATGAGAACAGGATGAAGCTGAGGGACCAGGGCATTGATGGCCTCATATATGACAGGTGGGCTATGATTAGTCATTGGTTCCTTCCATGCTAATCCAACCGCAGTATTTAGTAGGGCTGAGCATGTCGATGAGCTATGTTTACTTGCACTTTTCCCTTTCCGGTCCAAATATGTGGCATTGTTACTCATTCACATGTAAAAAGCAAATCAGATAGTCAGAGGTGATTTACATCTAAACATCATAAAGGTACAGTAGCAATAGCAGTCTGTTTGATTCTAAGGGTGGAAAATGGCATGACAAGTGACGGGGGACTCTATTTTAGAAAGGCATCCTCTCTGTTTAGTACATAGTTGTAATGGGAAAAGAATAAAATACTACAATGTGTAGAATGTACAGACATTGTTGAAAGAGTAATCATCAACTAGATGCATTAGCCTACAGGTGGTAATGTTTTCATGGTAAATGTTGTCTCTTTCAACACCATGTCAGCCTGTATGTAAATTTCTGTGGAAATGACGCGGTGGTTTGTGGGTGTTCTCTGATATTCCAGGCAATTTCAGGCATATCAGCACATGTCTTAAGTGAAGCTGTGTTTCATTCTGGGTAAAGGTTAAACTAATAAAATAGTCGATGATGTGCTGAATTTATGCAATGAACTACAAAAAAAGATTTGTAATCAGACCTCCACGGCTCTTCTGTAAATATAATTTTTTGTGTATATATGTATACACACACAATTAAAAATGTAGTTTTAAAATGTTTCCTTTAAAAACAGCTAGGCTTTACGAGGGGAGGTTGCCGTTTCTGACAGTTCAGCTGATATTTGTTCTGTATTTTTGTTCCTTCTCCACTGGTGTAAAACCCCTAAAGAGCATTTCAGAGAAACTGTTCCAAACCATCAACCAAAAATGAACATTCTGTCATCATGTACTTGTCTCTGTACATTCAAAACCTACATGATTTTCTGTCTTTTTTTCCCCTGTTTTTCTTTCTTTTTTTGGTTTAGTTTTAGTTTGTCATTTATTTAGTGGTTATCATTTTCAGTGCAATTTTGAATAGATTTTTAGATCAATATTTTTTGTTTTATTTATATAAACACACACACACACACACACACACGGTTTCCATGTTTTATGGGGACTTCTCATAGATGTAATGTATATAATTGTATATTCTATCCCCCTACACTAACCCTACCCCTAAACCTACCCAACACAGAAAACTTTCTACATTTTAGATTTTCAAAACACTTCATTTAGTTTGATTTATAAGCTGTTTACCTCATGGGGACCATAAAATGTCCCCATAAGGTCAAAATTTACTGGTATTACTGTCCTTTTAGGGACATTTGATCCCCATAACATAGGGAATACCAGGCACACACACACACACACACACACACACTAATAGCCCACTACTACCAAGCAGTCAAAAGAATACAAATTTGAACCTATATTTTGTGTGGTGTGACACTACTTTTCCTTGATAACCAAATATTTATATGCAGTATTAACTCTTTCCACATCTTTCCTTTCCCTTTTTGAATATTTCTCAGTTTATGGTAATTTGCCTCTTTTTTTCAGAATACATGAATGCTTGGTGCCAAAACCCAATGCTTCAACTTCCTCTGATACCAGTAATGTCTTCTGCTTCCCGGTTGTGTTTGTTTTTATTGGCATTTGGCTGCTGCCTGACAGTTGCTCACCAACTAGCACCAAGAGAACCATGTTTTACACCAATGATGTGAGGCAGTAAAACTGTAAAGTTATGATTTTTGAGTGGCTTTTATGCAAATTATTTGCCACTGGGTTAAGGTTCAGCTGCCTGTTACATCATTTTGAGCATTAGAGACTTCCTCTTTATATGAGTGACCTAGTTTTCCTCCCAGAACCCATATTACACAAATTATAGTGCAGATGTGCATTTCTTTTTTCCACTGTGGATTTTTTCAGTACTAGCCACGTTAACCATGCATGAATACCCTCTGCGGACCTCAATGACTTAATCATTGGAGAATGAATGTATGGATGGCTTTTGCTCTCGAACAAATTTGCCTGAGTATCTTGATAAGAAAAAGCTGCATTTTCTACATATGAATGATCTCACTCTGAACGCATTTGCTGTGCCAGTTCTTAAACCAAACAATATTCAAATGTTGTCTGTTAGATATTCTATATAATTATTAGTATTATATATTAGAGCTGGGTGCTCAAAAAACACATTTTTGTCATGTCCTTTGTAATGGTAAATTTAAAACATAAACATAAGTCTTTCAAGAGACAACGGAAATGGGCCAACCAGTATACATAATGTTCTTAAACACATCTGACACCATGATGGTAGAAACATCATGGTAAAAAAAATATAAATATACGCACATATAATTCTCACTTATAAAGTACAGAAGTTGTTCTGAATTTGTTCACCTAAATTATATGTTGTCAAAATTATATAAATAATTTAATGCACATCACTCAAACTCAGGATATGTTTACATGACAACAATGTACTAAAAATGGAAAAAAATGTCTTTTTGCGTTTTTAAAAACATCAAAAAGGTCCCTATTCACACGGATTGGCAAAAACGATCAAGAAACACTTTGTGAAGAAACACTAAGCACCTATAGACTGAACTGAACATATAATACGCATGTGCATGACATCACCGTTTTCACAAAAATTGCCATTTTTGTAGTTTACTCAGAAAATACAATATAATATAATGATAACAGTATAGTTTTCCAAAATGTGCGCTTTGAAACACGTTTTCAAAAGTTTGTTTTTAGGCCCAAAAAAGGTTGGTCCTGTAAATGAACAGCCAGTTTTCCGGTTTTAGTTGATATTGATGTCTGTAAACACTCCCTTAGGGTGAACATTTCATCAGTGCATTTTATGCCAAAGAAGATATTATTATGGGTCTTCTTAACCTTTAGTCAAATTAAATGCTTGTTTATTTGAAACAAATGCGGCTGTTGGCTGGCTAATTATGTATTTAGGGTTTTTTTAAACTTGCATTTGACCTGAATCAATGATTTATAGTTGACTTGAATTTGATATGGATGAAAATGTGTCTACAATCACAGTCTGGTTAATATGTCTCGCTAATTTTCCATGTTTTCTGAAGTTTTTTTTGTCGACAGAATTTTTTGAAAGACATATGTAATACATTTAATTTCCCAGACTGTACTTGTAACGCTCACATCTACGTTTTCATTTATGTCTAATTAAATATTCTGTCTACTCTAAGGTCTTTAGTGGAAAAGGCATGATGTTTTGATGGTTGTGGCAAACATGTGGATCATAAAACTACAGAAACAATTCAGCTACTCACATTTTTTGCTCTTGTTCAAAACCTTTGTATGATCCCCTCCCCTTCCCTTCAAACGTTTTGTTAATTAAGCTTCCTTCTAGCTCTTTCCTTGTTCGATGACATTACTTTTTTGTGTCTGATTCCCTCCCTCAGTTTGAGCCACCCATAAAATAATGACTTGTTTTTTCTTTTTATTCACAGAATCTGCGATGACAAGCTTGAGCAGCCAAACATCTTCAAAGTAGAGGAGCAGGTTTCTCTTAAGGACGTCATCCAAACGTGTGCCTGCTCCACCTACAGCATTCCGTGCTCCTCCATTCCTTGTGCAGGAAAATCCCAGGAGACCAACGGGGAGTCGGACTCCGGCCTTAGTTCCTCTTGAGAGTTACACCCAGTCTACCTTCACTCTATGCCTGTAATCTTCCCACAATGCACCAGAACTAACGCACAAATTTACTCCATCATTAAGCCAAACTTTCTTGGAGTCTGAGATGTATTAGGGTTTAAACATGTCAAAAGAATGGTATTAAGGACAACGCTAGCTTCCACAAAAGCAGTATGTTTGTTATATTTAGCCAATTTGATGTACATCTGGGTGCAAAAAATGTGTATTTTGCCTAAATGCAAATATTTGTTTAACAATTCTTAATATGATCTTGGGGACACCCTCTGATATTTTTCTCCAAGTATTTATTGATTTCTTTATCTGCGGAATGAGTATTGGACATTTTTGGAATATAGTATTAGAATTTTATGAACAACAAAAATGCAGAATTCAAAATTCGAATTCATTAAAAGCTATGAATAGCTATTTTATTTAAAACCTGTTATTTAACAATATTTACTAGCTAAAAGCGAGGCCTGTGTCTGTTAAAAAACTGATTTGGGGGTGTTTGTCTTTAAAACACTCATGAACATGTATATTATTGCGTCTTATCACTACTACATCCATCCACAGATTCATTCTTAAATGAAACATTGATGGTTTCAGCAGAACAAAATTGAATCTTTATTCAGCTGTGTAATTGACATGAACACTTCACTGTAAATAGGTGTATGATTGTGCCTCTGTAAACCTGTATGTGCTGCGGAGTGTCGGTGTGGTCTTGTCTCCTAGCATGCATTCATACTGCATCCTCACTACAGCGCAGTGAAATAATGCATGTTTGCTGTTCAGTGCCACACTGGACTCCAGCAACTTGCTGTATGAATCCACGCTCTTTGTGGTGGACGTCACAATGCCAACACAGAACGGAACAATGCTCTGAGAGCCAGAATAAACATTTAATATAAATGAAATCTGTTTTTTTGTTCAGGACAATCCCAATATCACCAAAATTTTAACACATTAGTTGCACACTCTTGTATTATGGGTAGAAAGCAGTGCACTATATAGGAAAGGAAAGGGACAGGAAATAGGAAGCCTGACTTAAATTCCATCACCTAAAAAATCCCAAAAAACTGCATTCATCTGATCAACAGCAAAAAGACAAACACACACACACACTTATGTTAGGTTTTGGTATCATTGTGGGCACTTTCCTTAAACATAATGTTTTTTTATACTGGACACACTGTTATTTTATCCCCCTACACTAAACCTATCCATCACAGAAAACGTTCTGCATTTACATTTTCAAATAAGCATCATTTAGTATGTTTATTAATCCATTTCCCTCATGGGACTGCTGTAGGCACATTTGGTCTTTTCAACACACACACACAAACATGTTGTGTTTATGTGTTTTGTGGGGACTTTCCATAGGCATAATGGTTTTTATACTGTACAAACTGTACATTCTGGACATGTGGTCCCCACAATGTAAGGAAAACAAGTACACACACACACACACACACACACACACAGAGTAAGCTGAGAAACTTTTTATTTTGTTTGATGAACATCATTAAATCAGACCAGCACAGACTGTCCCAGAACACCTCACAGTAGTAGCTGTAAAGGTTTTCAACAAATGCAAAATGTTTTATACAGGATGATTGTAAGTGTTAGAGCAAGTTGACTTCATGTAAGGGCACTAGATGTGGCATTTGAATGTTTCATGTTGAAATACTCTTTTATCTGGCACAGGGCCTTTGATGTGTAATGTCACTCTGCAGCTGTGGCCGTGTTCATTAATATTTGACATTGTGCAGGTAAGCATTTTCTATTTGTTCTCCCACCTTATACATATAAGCAGGAAAGGAAAATCACCAGCTGCTCCTGTCTACTCAAAAGGCTGTGTCTCAAACAATAATGAGAGGTTGACATTCTGAACACATTTATAATGCTGTCTAGCTCACTAGGTTTTGAAATAGTTACCGGTAATTGTTTTCCAGATTGCTAAAAACAAAAGAGCAGAGGAAGGGAAACTAACCGCCCTTTCCCAACATCATTTATTATAAATGGAGGAAAGGTGTGATGCTTTTGTTTGTACGTGATTCAAGTTTTGACAGTCTATAAAGTTGAGCCTCAGCCTGTTTCTTTCTCTGTTTTTGGTGTCTTTACAATATGCACACTACACCAGGTTCTGTTAAAAGCTTGGAATTTCACATTTATGCGGTGATACCTGTTATTCAGCACATTTTCGTGTCTTAATATGTTGGATTACATACTAAAGATGTAAATTGTATTAGTTCATTTTGATTTCAAAGAAGTCTGGTGTGGTGATCTACAATGCCATCTAGTGCTCAGCATTTTATTTATCTTCATTATATTCTGCAGTGGCAGTTGCAAAGAAGCTTAATAAAGCATGTTTTCTATATATGCAAGTTGTATTTGAGCTTTGCAAATCCATAAGGATAAGCCATACGAAAATTAAGCCTATTCATTCCTCACATACACAAACTTCACTAAACCACAAATCTCATTGAAGTGAAAAGAATTAATTCAGATATCGTTATTATATTGTTATTATAACTCAAAGTTTATAAAAGTGAAGGTACAATTATTTCAATTTTTTAAAATTATTTATTTATTAGAAAATGTGTTTCAGAGACATCAAAGTACAATATATAACATGAAATATGTAACAAATAAAAGTACACTGGGGGGGGGGGGGCTTAAATAAAGTCTAGAAAAAAAATATTGAAATGTTTACAAATTTTTAAAACATTTTAACAAATTTTCGTATAGAGTCAATGTACTGTTCAAATTCTCTCTTAAAAGACATAAAAGTGTTTTTTGCCAGACAACTTGCATTTATGTATATGAAACTTTGCCATTAAAAGTATCAAGTTTTTGTATATAAATCTGGATGCGCTGTACAATGATTTCAATGTAAGATAAGATAAGTGCAATATTACGTAACGCGAATTTATGTGTGTGCGTGGGAGTTGTAGTTTATTTGCGTTTGATTCTCTTTAAACGAAGTTCTTTTCAGTGCGGTCTCCGAACTCAAATTCCCATAATGCCTTGATCGAGCGTCCTGTACGCCCACGCTTAATAAACGCAATGACAGTAATCCCCCGCTGCCATAGTGACAGAGCGCGAGAGAAGCTAGCAGATAAGCATAAATAGATTTTAGTGTTTATCTGTTAATTTAACCACAGAAAAAATGGACAATTCCGGGAAAGAAAAAGAGGCAATTCAGCTCATCGCTGACGCCGATAAGAAAGTGAAGTCTTCCGGCTCTTTTTTAGGAGGAATGTTTGGGTAAGATTAAACCGATGCTTCCTTCGCTATTTATCCGACCACTCCGCTAGTCCGTTAAAATATTATATAGTCAATATAATCATGTTGCCAAGCTTTGGGTTTAGGTTTACTAGTTAACATTGAGTTTTTATTGCATAAAAACTAAAAATATATATGAATTTTATCGTATAACGGACCCAAGCTCTTACAGGCCGCCTTGCGCATCAATCTGCAGAAAAAAGGCTTGTTTATTGTAAAGGACTATCGAATTTCTTTGCGATGATCATAATGACTTGATAATAAATCAAACAATGATAATAATAATGGATGTGATTGCATGACAGGACCAGTAAGTCAAGTGTTTTGTGTTTGGCGCATTAGTGGCGCAGTGGCGGCTGTATTTACATACATTTGCTTGTTTTTATGTCATTATATTAATATTATAAAGAAACACATTATCATTACTACCACAATGACCAGAAGATTATTAGCTAATGCATTCGAGGAGGAACGTCATGACACGTTTACGTATACTCAATAAAAGTATACAGTATATGAAGAAAATAATCGACATGACGTTATTTTATTTATTTTTATTTATTATATATATATATATATGTGTGTATATGTATATGTGTGTATATATAATATATGTATATGTGTGTATATATGTATATAATATATATATATGTGTGTATATAATATATATATGTGTGTGTGTATATATGTATATAATATATATATATATATATATATATATATATATATGTATGTATATATATAACTATACATTGTGAAATATTTAATAGTGGCTTACAGTGAAAGTTTTTGTAAAACAAGATATTTGTTGCTAGTTTAATTTTAATTGTAGATATATTAAATATTTATTAAGAGTATTTTGTAATAATTCAAGTTAGATTTGTAAATTATTTAAAAAGTTAACATTAATTAAAGAATGGCCAATTAAAGTAAGAGAGCCCAATAACTTAAAAGTGAGAGGTTTTATTGGCATCTCAAACATATAAGCACATATTCAGTGTTATTTATAGCAAACAAGCTCTGGCCTAGTATGTTGGAAATGGATTTAATTTGAATAGGTTTGATTAATATGATATGAGGCACATCAAAAACTGACCCACTTGAATATTTCCACCAGGACACAAGTTATCTAGGCCTTTCTGTTACCAGCTATACTTTAACCCACTAATATATATATATATATACATACATACATACATACAATCAAATTTTCCTTGTAAATCCTGACCAATATTTATAAAGCATTTAACATCTGGCTTATAGATTTATTAGGCAATATTATAAGCATTAAGATTGAATTTTCTCACATCTTTCAGGGGAAATCACAAAGTGGAAGAGGCTTGTGAGATGTACGCCAGAGCGGCCAACATGTTCAAAATGGCCAAAAACTGGAGTGGTATGTGCTTTTTAGTGGTGCAGGAAATACATACTTCACCTTTAACAGTCAATATTGTATTATATAATGATTAAAAGGTCATTATGTAACACACATTCATATTGTTTGAATGGTCACTAACCATTGGTCATTTCTGATTGATTATCTCATTAATGCAAGTTATTATGGTGTTATCATCAATATTAAAATGGCTTTGTAATTTACAGGATGTATTATGGTGTTAATATGTATTCATATTGCACTGATGAGGTTGTGTTTGTATCCAGCTGCAGGCAATGCTTTCTGTCAGGCGGCCAGACTTCACATGCAGCTTCAGAATAAGCATGATTCAGCCACCAGCTACGTCGATGCTGGAAACGCCTTCAAGAAGGCAGATCCACATGGTGAGGACACAGATGATAACTCTGTTTCACAACAATCACAAGCTGATTTATTCTGAATGAGCAGATGTCGAGATGAACATACTGTATGAGGCATGACTGTTGAGATGCGTCATATAATCCTAAATTTGTTCTCTAACAAGAATCCGTTTATCCGATCGCTTTATTGCTGAATGGATTCATTAAAGGTACATTATGTAACTTTTTTTCTGTTCAAAATGAACAAAGTCAATACATCATCAATCCTTTTTCCAGAATGTGTTTTTGTCTTGCCCTGATTCGCTATGGTAAGTGTTTGTTTTAGACCTGTCAGGATGGTTTTCGTGGGAAATTGTGTGCATAAGTCACTCGCCCGTGTGTGTTTGGTCGTATCCGTAAATGGAGAAAAGTGTCTTCAGCTACATTGACGCGTCTGGTGTGGGAGTGGCGTAGGCTGACATGAGAAAGGTTGACGTGGAGTAGCTAAATCTCAAATCTCTGAGGATTCACCTGTTTTAAAAAAATGCTGAATAGAGGAGAGTCTGCTGGCAAAAATAGACCATGACAGAGTTCGTAATAAAACCAGAATCAACATTGACTTATCCTTTTCTGAGATGGCGAAAACGGATATTTTAAATGATGGCGTTTTTATTACTCCACAGGTGAGAAAGGTATTTTATTGAGCTGATAAACTTAAATTTTAAAACTGAATTTTATTGAACTGCCATATGTGACTCTCTAACAGAGTTAATAATAAAGCTTTATCTATTGTGAAATGCTGCAGTAACGTCTTCAGCTTGAGATCCTTTCCATCTAAACTGGATATATCTCTTAAAACAAGTAGTGGCTGTTTTGTGAGCAGTATGATAACCATATTCAGCAGAGCCGAAGCACAATCAAAACTACGTTCTTCCGCAATACGCATGCGATTTTGTTTTTTTTAACGGCTAGAGGGGAAAAAAGTTACATAGTGTACCTTTAACTAAAGTAATGTCATTTTATAAAACAATTGTTTCTGTGTGAACTGAACAGTGTTGCTTTAGGAATATATATTGTATTATGTATTATTACTTTGAATAAGTTTTCACTATTCATCTTTAAATTATGGTTTTAGTAATTTTGTGTGCTTTTGCCATTTTTATTTATTTTTAATTTAATTCAGTTTAAGTTACATTTTTTTTCCATCCATTTTATTTCAATTAATGAAACTATTGGAACAGAATTCTGAAGAACATCAGAACATCTCAGACAGTGAACACTGTCCTCTGACTCCGTATGGCACGTGAATGACCGTGTACTTAAAGGGATAGTTCACCCAAAATATGAAAATTCTGTCTTCATTTACTCAACCTCAAGTTGTTCTAAACCTGCATGAAGTTCTTTCTTGTGCTGAACATAAAGGAAGATATTTTGAAGAATACTATGGAAGTCAATGGGGACCAGACTGTTGGGTTTCCCACATGCTTCTGTGTTCAGCACAAGAAAGAAATGAATAGTTTTGGAACTTGAGCGTGAGTAAATGATATATTAGTGGATTTTGCATATACAGTTTATTAGAAATGTTAATTGTTTTTTAGGCACAATAACTCAGCAGTACTCACCTGTAGCTATGTGTCTACTAGAAAATGTTAATATGGGCTGTCATTTGATTAAAATGTTAATCAAATTAATTACACTTGACTAAATAGCATATATATATAGAGAGAGAGACAAAAATTAGACAAAAATGCCCTTAGAATAGAAGTCAATAAATTGTTTTGCTTCCATATCATTGATCATAAGTCTGACTGTCTAACTCTTCCTCCTCCTTCTCTTTAATGCTTGCGATTAGAGGCTATCAAGTGCTTAAATGCAGCCATTGATATTTACACAGACATGGTAAGATGTTTTTATAGCAGTCATAGTTCATGCAATGTTCAGTCAGGCTGTTCCATTTCTGTTCTGTGTTTCATCTGGGAGCATTTTAAAAAGCTATTCACTTTTTAGCTGTCCAGCAATTAAAGGAGAAACTCCCACAGAGCATTTGAGCAGAATGAGACCGTAAATTCCTTCCAAAATCTAGGAGAAATTTCATAAAGTCACTAGTAGATGAGGCTTATAATCTCTGTAATCTGCAAAGCATGTAGATGTGCAAATATATTACAAAATCTTGATGGATACTGAATGAAATATTCATTTTATAATGTTTTCTCTGTTCTGTCCTCAGGGAAGATTCACCATTGCAGCCAAGCATCATATCACAATCGCGGAGGTGTACGAGTCAGAGCTGGTGGACATTGAGAAGGTACAAAAATGTCATTTAGTGTAACCTGAAAATGCATCTTATTTATATGGTGTAGGACAGATATATTCTGAACTCTTAAACCTGCAAAATTGATTTTGTTTCTGGTTGACCAAAGGCGATTGCACATTATGAACAAGCGGCTGACTATTACAAAGGAGAGGAATCAAACAGGTAAGCAGAAGCCAAATAATCAAGGTCTTGTGTTTTCTCCAGGTTTTATAAGTATGGCATTTTGAATGTTAGTTTAAGCTTTGATATGGGCCATTTGCTTAATTTACAGCTCTGCAAACAAGTGTCTGCTGAAGGTGGCTTCGTACAGCGCTCAGTTAGAACAGTACCCGAAAGCAATAGAGATTTATGAGCAGGTATGCCATCTGTCGATCTCATGCTGATTCTTCCAACAGTACTTGCTCACCAGCAGTTGCTAAATCACTCTGGAATTCCTGTATGTGTGTGTGAACAGGTTGGAAGCAACACCATGGACAATCCCCTTCTGAAATACAGCGCCAAAGAATACTTCTTCAAAGCTTCTTTGTGTCACTTCATCGTGGACGAGCTAAACGCAAAGGTCCGTTCTAGATCGAGGATGCACTGATTGAAATGGCGAACTCATACAGATGATGTGTATGATTTCTTTTCTGTTGTAGATCGCTATTGAAAAGTATGAAGAGATGTTTCCAGCCTTCTCGGATTCAAGAGAATGCAAACTTATGAAGGTTTGTTATTTATAGTTTGTGATGAATATAAAAACACATTTTTGTTCAGGGTTGATCAGACTAGTGGGTAAAGCAGAAAAAAATCAGGTCTGCTTGCAATGAAGGACTCAAATCATATCTGACAGCGCAGAGTCCGAAATGAACTTTTCCATTGAAGTGCAATATTTGCATTTGGAAGTGATTTCGTTGGGTGTTTCTTACCTTTCTAAAGGCGATCTTTGTAATTATCTTATTAAATGTACTTGTGTTTTTTAATGAGAAATTTCAATTTAACCTTAATTTTATTAAAGACACAATATGTAAATTTTTTCCGCTAGAGGTCGCTTATTCAAAACATAGGCGTAGCTTGATGACGCCTTGATTTTGCGGAATCATGGGAGGTGTTGTCTTCACATCTACAGCCGGTGGAAAGGACACGGACAGAAATCATATAAGCGTATGATATTATTAATATTATTATTTGGGTTAGTTCACCCAAAAATGAAAATTCTCTCATTTATTCCTCACCCTCATGTCGTTCTCCACCCGTAAGACCTTCGTTCATCTTCAGAACACAAATGAAGATATTTTTGATCAAATCCGATGGCTCAGTGAGTCTCTATTGACAGAAAGATAATGTACACTTTCAGATGCCCAGAGAGATACTAAAATATATTAAAACAGTTCATGTGAGTACAGTGGTTCAACCTTAATATTATAAAGTGATGAGAATACTTTTTGTGCGCCAAAAAAAAACAAAATAATGACTTTTCAACAATATCTAGTGATGGCCGATTTCAAAACACTGCTTCGAAGCTTCACGAATCTTTTGTTTCGAATCAGTGGTTCGGAGCGCCAAAGTCACGTGATTTCAGTAAATGAGGCTTCGTTATCATAAGTGTTGCGCAATTTCAATTGTTCACGTGATTTTGGCAGTTTGATACGCGAACCGAATCACTCATTCGAAACATGATTCATAAAGCTTCAAAGCAGTGTTTTGAAATTGGCCATCACTAGATATAGTTGAAAAGTCGTTATTTTGGTTTTAGTTCATTTTTGGGTGAACTAACCCTTTAGCGTTACTGTAGTATGAAGCAGAGCAGTGTCGAGTGCTGTGGGAGCAGAAATGAGGCAGCTGGAGCAATTGCTAATGAGAGATGAGCGTGACTTGTGCCTCGAGAGCACACAAGTGAACAAATTTATAACATTTATAACATATATTTTATAACATATAACATTTAATCCAAAAATCTTACATATTGTGCCTTTTAAAGGTAGAGTAGGCAATGTTTTTTCTAATCAATTTTTGTTATACTCTTTGAAACTGTAATCAGTAATAGAAGTGGTCTAAACATTAAAACATGCATATACTTCTCTGGAAGTCTCAGGACCAAAAACTGTTTCCTCATTGCATTCTGTCCAAATGCATAGGATTTCCTACCTACCTGCCAACGTATGCATTTCCACACCTCTGTACTTCCTGCTCGCACAGACGTCACACATCATCAATGCGTTCCATAAGGCTGTGTAGAGGCAATCAAACAGCAGCCGGTTTTTACATTTCCGCCTGAAACAAAACAATGAGCTTATGCCGCGGTTATGTCATAACTTCTGTAATTAGGAGATGGCAACCCGTGGTGTTCTACTCAGTGCGGTTCACGTCCTCAGACATAGATTTATGTAATGCTTTGAGACATGAGGTAATTTATCGCCGTCTCGTGACGCTTTGCAGACTCTGCTGTGTGCGCTCATGTGTTTTGAAGGAGGCATAGCTTTGGAGACGCTCTGTGCTGTCTGAACTAAGCCGAAATTATTTTGCCATAATTTTGTCAGATAAATACCTTAACCAAGGTTTAGTGTTTTGCTCTTTCATCATATTTTTAAAAAAAAATTATATTAAATTAAAATTGAAAAAACAGGAACTCATTACAGGATAAGGCTGCACTATTATTGTTTTCAATTATTACCCTGATGTTGTAACAATGATGTCTATTAACAGAATACATTACAAACATTTTATTTGTGGAAAAATGGCATATTCTTTTAGGCTACACAGGCAATGCAACCTGAGAACCATTTATGATATATATATATTTATATAGATGGATATATATCATATATTTATTTAAAAAATTACGGGTAGTCGTGGCCTAATGGTGAGGGAGTTGGGCTTGTAACCTGAAGGTTGCTGGTTCGATTCCCATGCCCGTGTGTGTGTGTGTGTGTGTATGTGCGCACTTGTTCACTACTCACTGCTGTGTGTGTGTGGACTTGGATGGGATAAGTGCAGAGCACAAATTTCAAGTATGGGTCACCATACCTGACAATACGTCACGACTTTCACTTTCACTTGTGGTCACTGAGCTGTAAACATCAAGTTTTGCACCACTTTCAAAAATTGATATTCATTGTTGTGTAATCATAAGAGTTTTTGTCCTTACAGAAACTTCTAGAGGCCCATGAGGAGCAAAACGCAGAGGCTTTCACAGAAGCGGTAAGACTTTTACTGTCAGCATCTTTAAAAAAAAATATCCATGTAATCATCTTTTCATTTTATTCTTAAAAAATGAATTTTTTTTTGCAATGCTAAAATACGTCAACCAGTGGCATGAGTCCAGGACGGGACTGTCTACTTGGTCTTAATTTTTGGCACAGAAATCTCCTATTATGTCAGTTAATTTTAGTTTTGATGAATATTTTGAATTGGCTTTTATTTTTATATTTTTATTTTTCATGTTGTTATTTTGGTATGTGCTTTTGTCATTAATATTCATTTTGTTTCAAAATATTGCTATTTAGGTTTAATTTAATTTGTTAGTAATTGTAGTGCTTCAACCTTAGAAAAACCTTATACAGTTTATTGCCAATTTTTTGACTAATATTTGTTTTTTATTTCAGCTTTATTTCAATGAACATTAATGTTTTAGTTGTAGTTCATTCTTCCACAGTTCCTCCATATGATAAGATTTTTTCTCTCAATCTTTTAGGTGAAGGAGTTTGACTCCATCTCACGCTTGGACCAGTGGCACACCACCCTGCTTCTGCGGATCAAGAAGACCATTCAGGGCGATGAGGGCGACCTAAAATGATCTGGACCACCCACTGCATGGCACCCTCTTCCCCCACTTCCATTTCACATCAGTTTTGTGCAATGGCCTAGTCCAGGTTTCCTAAAACAGTATGTCAAAATGTATTGCAGCAGCATTTCTAGAGAATATACTTATAAGCCTGTACTGTTAACATTGATATCCAGTTATATAATATAGCACATATCAAAATTTGGCACTGCAGTTCAAAGCTCTGCTCTGGTTTCCCTGGTGCGTTACAAGCGTTATTTCTGGAAACACAGAGATTTGAGGAAGTCCTCGGGTTCTTTTGAAACAGTCACTGAATTGCAACGTGCTAGGGCTGCATGATTTGTACAGATTATTAATTATTGAGTCAGTGCAGCAGGATTGTGTATTTTGATTAATATTATTTAGACATTGACCATTATGTTGCTTTTATTTGTGCAGTTTGTGTAGTCTGCTTACACTAGTTGGCATGCAGGCCTCAAAACGCCGCTGTCGCCCATCTTTAATTCTAATTGGTGTTCAAGTAACACCAGACATTTATGCAGCTCTGAGAATTTGTTTCCCACATTCCACCATTTTGATGATTGTGGGAAACTCAATCCATCAAAATGTCTTTATTATGTCATACCTGATGGAAATGATTTCTTTTTATCCACTCTTTGAAATTTCACTTTTGGATTGTTTTCTTAAATGTATATTATTATCTGAAATATTATTAATATTAGTCTAATAATATTATAATTAGTCAGAAATATTATAATCTTACACTCAAATAATATTAGTCAAAAAATCCATTTAACTATATATTTTTTACACAATCTAAGTTAAATCACCATCTCCATCAGCTCATAAATTGATGCGTTTATAAATCCTTGTATAACCTTTATTAACATGCTCTACGTGTGTGTCGTGTTGTGAATGCAAAGCTCATGTTACTCTCCACTCCTGTGGTCTTTAGCAGCGCATGTCATTCTGTGTTTCACGTGTTGTGACGTCTGTATTTTACCATATTCTAGAGTTTTTAAGAAGCAATGAAGACGTACCAAACAATGTACTTTCCCACAGAGCAACTGCTGTCTTTGCTGAATATCTGTGAGAATGTGCAGAAATAAAAACCAGTACTGAAACGGCTACATGATTCCGTTCTGTCGGTTACAACTAAATACTCAATGCTATATATATATATATATAATTTATAACCAGATATAACATATTTATGACATATAACATAAAATATATAACATATTTATGACGGCTCTTGACATCAAGGCTGCATTTATTTGATCGAAAATACAGTAAAAACAGCAATATTGTGAAATATTATTAAAATGTCAAAGAACTGTACATTACTTTTTAACATGTAATTCATTCCTGTGATCAAAGCTGAATTTTCAGCATCATTACTCCAGTCTTCAGTGTCACATGATCCTTCAGAAATCATTCTAGTATGCCGATTTGCTGCTCAAAAACATTCCATATTATTATGAAATACAAATCTTTTAGAACATTGTTTTTACTTTTTTTCACATCAATTTAATGCTTCCTTTTTTTTTTTTTTTAAAGGTCATCATGGTCCAACTTTTGGGCCTTGGTTTGGGCATCTCTGATCTAAAAGACAAAAAGGAAGTTGAATTCAATAGACACTTTATTGAATGACTTTAAGGAGTGTTGTCATGGTTGCAAATCACTATACACATGATTGTAGGATAATAAAAAGGAAACATTACATCATTTGAAAGGTGTACTTGTAGTGTCGAGAACAATAAATATGAGTGAAAACATTAGAACGTGATAAAACAAATATTTGGTTTTACAAGAAAAACTAAAAAAAACAATTTGATGACAAGCTGTTCCCCAGAAATGGAAGGGGAAATCGTGTATATAATGTTCTCAGAAACAAACCAGTGAAGAATTTAACATTGTGATTTAGGAAATGTTAGTTATATACATTATAGGTGATTTTCTCCTATCACGGCACCAAATCAAGACAGTAAATCAACATTTTTATATCCTTCATAAAGTATTTACAACTGATTATTTACAGCAATGTTTGATTATGACGAGTTTTTGCATCTGAATTTGATATGATCTACTCGGCACCCTCTCCTACTGAGATTTCTATGCCGTTTGAAGCATCTACAGTCTGTATGCTTTCATCGACTTCCTGTTGGCTGTGTGCACGGACCGTCTCCCCTACCACAACAGACTGGACCGCTACACACTCATCAACTGCAGCCGAAGCCAGAACGTTCTCTGTTTCATCAGCTCCTGATGCTGTAGTAGTCGTTGCTGGAGTCAATATGGCGTCTGAAACGTGACTGGTGACAGTGATGGGCACGGAACCGGATATCGATGGTGAAACGCTGATGGAATGTGCCATCGAAATGGGGATAGAAAAGGGAACGGTCATGGGCATCCCAACTGCAGAAGCGTCCAGAGATATCACGCTGGTGCCGTCCGTGGTGACTAACGGCTGCAGCTGTGTGCCCGCAGGCACTTCGGTCTGGATGACCGTGAGACCACCTAGGGCGGTGTGGCTGACCAGAGCGATGGTTCCCGGTCCGGCCCAGTCTCCAGAAATGGTCACGGGCTCTCCGGACACAGCCACCACTTCTTGGAGCTTCCCTGTGTCGCTCTGATGAGCCTGTGCTTCGGGAACAGCAGCCGCTGCCTTGTCCTTTTTCTGAGAAGAGCCTTTAGGTTTCTTGACTCTGTCTTCAACATTTCCCTCCAAAACAACCAGGAAGTTCTTCCATGGAGTTTGTTTGTCATGAGTCTGCATATGGAAAAAGTTTGATTAAGTCCCAATTCAATGCACACCACTAAATCCCTACTAACTTAAAGGAATAGTTCACCCAACAATAAAAATGTACTCACCCTCAAGCCTTTCTTCTGTCAGTCGAACACAATCGGAGTAAAATATCCTGGTTCTTCCAAGCTTTATAATAGTAACCAGTATTTTGAAGCCCAAAAAAGTGCATCCATCCATCATAAAAGTAATCCATTCGGCTCCAGGGGGTTAATAAAGGCCTTCTGAAGTGATGCAATGCATTTTTGTAAGGAAAATGTATATATTTATAACTTTATAACGTCCGTTCGCACGTTCACGAGAGAGTTGAGTTCCGGTATATGACATTGGATGTAGGAGTAGCGTAAGCTTAGACGTCTCTCACGGTTCAAACAAATAGGGCTTGGGAACTCAAACTCCTCTTGTATCGAAATCCTCTGACATTTCTCTTTAAAAATTCTCGTTTTAGACTTCTAATTCGTAACCTTCTAATCTATCCTCTGCGCTTCCACTTTCATCAATACGTCATGCGTCAGGTCAAAGTTCACTCCGGAATCGAGTCGCGTATGGAACCCAGTGATTATAGTTTATAAAGTTATAAGTATGGATATTTTTCGTACAAAATAACATCGCTTCACTTCAGATGGCCTTTATTAACCCCCTGGAGCCGTATGGATTGCTTTTATGATGGATGGATATGCTTTTTTGGCCTTCAAAATATCACTACCATTATAAAGCTTGGAAGAGTCAGAATATTTATTTTTAACATAACTCTCGATTGTGTTTGAGAGATTGGATGGTTTGAGGGCGAGTAAATCATGGGATAATTTTCATTTTTGGGTGAACTAACCCTTTAACTTGCATTTGCATATAGCTTAACCAGCATTATTGACATCTAATCAATAGTATGTGAGGAGTGTTTGATGTTTATAAGTAGCCAAAAAAGTGTAACTACTAACAGATGTATTGTGTTCTAGAGTGAAATAAGAGTCGAAATGTGTTTATGGACACATTTAGGCATGAATTACACTAGCGAGTCAGTAAGATTTTTAAGTAAGCATAAACTGGAAGTAGTGATAATTTACTTCAGTAAGTATTGTGACATATTTTCTGAATGAAACAAAATATTGAATGAGAAAAACAGAAGGCATGGCTTGTTTTTTCCTGCTGGGAATTGATTGGCTTTAGAAAAGTGGCCGCTCCGTTTAAATTGCGGCCTTTAGTCGAGTCAGGTACCTCTCAGAATTCATCAAAAACATCTTAATTTGTGTTCCGAAGATGAGTGAGTAATTAATGACAGAATTTTCATTTTTGGGTGAACTAACCCTTTAATTTCTTTCAAAAGTCAGGAAACATCAGTAACCGTTTTAGTTGGCATACTGGTACCTATAAAAATACTTACAGCCCTTTCCGGACTTTTTGCACCATTTATAGTAAAATACATCATGATTTAATGTTGTAATGCAATGAACTGAAAGCCCATGGGCGTGAATATTTTTTTATAGGCACTATAAACCCACTTATAAAACCATGCTGCGTAAAGTGCCAGGTTCTTTACCATAGTGTGTCGGCGTACGGTGGATTTGTCTGTGAACGTTCTTCCACACATGCTGCACATGTACGGCTTCTCTCCTGTGTGGATTCTCTGATGTCTCTGGAGGGCGTTGAGTTGAGTGAACTGCTTATCACAGTCCTTACAATGATACGGCCTTTCACCTGTGAGGAAAGCAGTGTCAAAACCGTTCTGGTTTTAATAATGGTCGCTATTGTAAAATACCCATAAACCTGTGACCGTACATCAGTAGTGCATTGCTTGATCATCATAATGCTTTAGTATGTCACATTAGAGACCATTTTTGCATGACTTGAGTGAAATGTACAACAATTAATTACTTGTGAAGGATACCTGTGTGTATTTTCATATGCTGGTGGAGGGAGTTCCTCTGAGCAAACGCTCTTCCGCAGGTTTCACATTTATAGGGTCTGAATCCTGAATGGATTCTGTTGTGATGTTTCAGGTACTCTTTGGAGGCAAAGCTCTTCCCACAGTTCTCACACATGAACGGCTTTTCACCTAAAGAAGAGGAAGTCAGTATCTTTTGCCATCTCTTTCAGTAACAAAAATCAGTTCACTCACCTGTGTGGCATCTTCTGTGGTAAGACAGCATGTGGTTCTGGGTAAATCTGGCATCACAGAGGTCACAGGCGAAAGGTTTCTCTCCGGTGTGGATCCTGCGTAAATGCGTAGCCCAAGATGTTCATCAGGGGAGAATTACATATCTGTGACTATTTCAGTATTTGCAATATTTATACACATAATTTGGCACCTTAAATTCATTGAAAGTCTTTGGGATGTGCTGGAGGAGACTTTACAGAGTGCTTGACTCTTGTATCGCCGACACAAAAATTGCATTTAGACCAAATACTGATGCGCCTCTTGATTTATTTCCATCATATTGACAATGCAAGAGTCGAGCACTCTGTAAAGTCTCCTCCAGCACACCCCAATGAATTTAAGGTCTACTCAGAGGTGCCAATTCATGTGTGAAAACGATTCTTCCTCCCAACCCATTCTTTCACAATTTGAGCTTGTTGAATCTTGACATCGTCATCCTGGAATATAGCCATGATGTGTCTTCTTCCAAGGTTGTTTCGGAAATGAAATGCTACACACTCCATCAATCAGGCTTAAAAGAACTAATAATCACAGCAATAACGACGCATTTGTCAACTACCTTTGATGTGTCTTGAGGGCCGAACTCTGGGAGAATCTGGATCCGCACTCGTCGCATTTGAAGGGTTTGTCCCCCGAGTGCGTCCTCTCATGCAGAGTCAGGGCTGTTTTGGAGCTCAGAGATTTTCCGCAGATGTGGCAGTAGTGCCTGTCCGTGCCGCCCTCGTGCACCTGCCGTCTGTGGCGGGTCACGTCCTTCTTGCGCTTGAAGGTTTTGTTGCAGATCTCGCAGGGGAAGAGCCTCTCGTCGTTGTGCACGTGCCTCTGGTGGATTTTCAGGTTGCAGCGGTTGGCGAACGTCTGCTGGCAGATGTTACAGCGGAACGTAGTGTCCATCTGAACCCCGTGGCTGACCTTCAAGTGCTTCAGGTAGCTCTTCTCGTAGTAGAAAGAGCGGCTGCATTTTTCACACCTGTACTTTGCAGTTCCTTTCTTGATTTCCTTCTCTGCTTCATCTGCCTCGTCCATTTCCTCATTAGGCTGGTAGTCTGATTCTTGAGGGTCTTCCTCAGGCCCTTCATCGTGAGGTGACTCGGACCCAGTGTCATCGCAAGTGTCTTTTTCACCCAATGCATCCTGCGACGGTTCTGCCTCTGGATCACGTGATGTCTGTTGTTCTTCTGCCGCTGTGTCGGATTCGTCGAACGTTTCTGTTTGGATCTTTAACTTTTTCAGAGGAAAATCCACAGAGACTCTGCGACCGGCTAACCGACTGCTTCTCCTGCCGTGCACGTCCGGGTCCGTCTCCGTCTCCTTCACATTTTCGGGCACTTTCACTGTCTTTTTTCTCTTTACTGCTCTTTTTACGCATTCTTGTTTGGTCTTGACTTGTGTGCTCGAAGTGTTTGAATCCACATCATCTTTCAGCAGAGATTCGGCTGAAACGGCGCTGGGAATTTCTGCCTCACAAGCATCCACTAAGTCTGGGCACTTCAGGAGATTAGCCATTTGTAATACAGTACTGATGTAACTTTTCTCCACCTCCATTTTCCCAGAATACACATACTCCAAGAATTTTTCAAATGCATTTGGTGAAATGTCGCACAGGAAAATCTTTTTCACTTCGTCACTAGCCAAGAGACGGGATTTGAAGTAACCGCTGGATGCGGCGAGGACCACCTGATGGGCTTCAAACTCCTGCAGCTCTCCTCGAAAATCCACCTGCACCGTGATGTCGCACAGGTTTCCCATGGTTCTCAGCTTCCACATGGCATTGAGCAGATTTTTATGGTGACAGCTGGACTGCAGTTGAACAAATCCATCACTCATCTTCTCTGGTTTCTGCAGCTGCCGTGAAATAAACTAGGTAAGTCATTTAACTGACACATTTATCATTTAAATATATGCATTTATTGTGACAAATTCCTTTTTACAGGCAGTTAATATTATGATAAACAACACAGATTATTATAAATCACTTTGAGTTGTTTTTTTTTAATGAATAAAATGAATATAACCACTGTATCTGTGTACTTAATTCTTTTTAGCTACAGAAATGTTAAACCAGTTATTGTACACGCTAAACTTTAGCTTTGTAGGTCATGGTAACGGCCCAAAATATTGCAGTTTTGTTTAAAATGTATTTTATTTACATAATTATTTATACGTGTTCTTTTATCTGCTTTGGAGCAAAAACCGTCAAGAGAAAATAAAATCCGACGCTAAAGCAGTTAGCATCATTAGCTTTGTCTTCAGATATCAGAAACTGAGCTAATGTAACATTAGAGAGAAACACAAGTGAATAGATCAGATGTTTAATATCCATCTGTGACATGCCGTGAAAGGAGGGTTTGCATCGCAGGCTGGAGATTTCTTACCGTAAGGCCAGTAAAACGACAGCCCTGTACAAATCAAATCCACAGGCACAACAAGAGTATTTCCGGTAGAACGCGCACTCAGCGCACACTAAAGCAGACGGCATCATGGGAAATGGAGTTTCTTTTTACAGATTCTCTTGATTCGTGATAGGATTTGTGGTGAATTTGTTTTTTAATTACATTCTGTCTGTTAAATCACTCTATATAATAATAATAATAATAACACACTTTATTTAAGTAAATAAAATGTAAAATTACAAATACATAAGATTTTCTTTTTTTAATGTATTTTTTTAATAACTTTTTGTATGGATAGATGAGATTTGTCTGATTTTAATTTTGAATATTTTTTTTATTACTAAAGATCTTTGGGTTCTTCATTACCTCTCTCACCAAGGCTCTTCTCCCCCGATAGCTCAGTTTGGCCGGACGGCCAGCTCTAGGAAGGGTTCTGGTCGTCCCAAACGTCTTCCATTTAAATTTAAATTTAAGGCCATTGTGCTCTTAAGAACCTTAAGTGCAGCAGAAATTTTTTTTGTAACCTTGGCCAGATCTGTGCCTTGCCACAATTCTGTCTCTGAGCTCTTCGGGCAGTTCCTTTGACCTCATGATTCTCATTTGCTCTGACATGCACTGGGAGCTGTAAGGTCTTATATAGACAGGTGTGTGGCTTTCCTAATCAAGTCCAATCAGTATAATAAAACACAGCTGGACTCAAATGAAGGTGTAGAACCATCTCAAGGATGATCAGAAGAAATGGACAGCACCTGAATTAAATATACGAGTGTCACAGCAAAGGGTCTGAATGCTTAGGACCATGTGATATTTCAGTTTTTCTTTTTTAAGAAATCTGCAAAAATGTCAAGAATTCTGTGTTTTTCTGTCAATATGGGGTGCTGTGTGTACATTAATGAGGAAAAAAATAAACTTAAATGATTTTAGCAAATGGCTGCAATATAACAAAGAGTGAAAAATTTAAGGGGGTCTGAATACTTTCCGTACCCACTGTATATCTATATATATGTGTGTGTGTGTGTGTATAGATAGATACATACATACATATCACTTGACTCCTAAGGTAACGCTTTATATTTTCAGATTGGATTTTTCTACATAACTTGCCCTACAGTTTTTTTTTGGTCTGAGTTCTAAAGGCCGTGGTTTTTCCGTGGTGGAAAAATTTTGCTCATGCTGTAAACACAAGCACCCAGCCACCCACCCTGCCCCTGTGGCTTGTGACCTTTGCTAAACAAGATATTGGTCTTAAAATACTAAAGAGCGACTGAGTTCATGGGTAAACTGTTACCACCCTATTACTATTTTTGCCTGTGAATGCATACAAGGAGGTCTGCAATCTGCTACAATCTGGGAATAAAGACCAGACAGCAGTTCTTTTCCCATTTCTAAGATAGTACGAATGCAGATCTGTAGGGATTCGTGCTGCCTTTAAATACAATCTGAAAGACCAGCTTCAAGGCTCATGTTCACAGATAAAATATAGATGAAGCATACCAAGCTTAGTTTTAGGTTTTATTACAGAGCTACTGGCTGTAAATCTCTGTAGTAAATGAATGAGCTCCGACTTGAATCGCACAAAACACGTAGCCACATTTAAACACATTTTCTGATATTATTTAAAGCCTGTAGCTTAAACATTAGGAAGAGCAAAAATATTTATGCGACGTGCAGTGTGTAAACTATGCACAATATGTGAATAATGTATCCCACTCCCACAGTGCAATGAACTTGAATACATAGAATGCCATAGAACATTTTATAATCTAAAGAACCTTTAATGTTCCATGGATGTTCATGTTCTTCATGGAACCGTTAATGCCAATGAGAGAGTGCTTTGAGTCATTCTAGCTGATGTCCACCAGATCGCGCTGTTGCGCACATATTTGTTGAAAGTGGATAATGGAAAATTGGGTCTGAGTTTGGTTTGGTATGCATGTATGGGCTTTGCAGTTACATTTGATCCTCTGCATTAATTTGACCCACCCGCTAGACACTGCAAACTAAACACAGACATGGAAATACAGTGCAGTAATGTGGAACCCCTCCTTAGTAGTTAGGACATATCAAGTTCAAACAGACTAAAAGTGACAGAGGCATGTAAAGCGTCCACTGCCAAGACGTTTTCCCCTCAACGGCGGTACCTTTTCGTGAGGTTTCATAAAATGCTCCGTCTTTGTTGTTAATGATCTGTTGAGAGAAATCTGGACTCTTTATTTATTCATTCGAGTCATGTTCTATCACGCTAATCAGATGCAAGTTTAGACATTTTCTGTGTGTTAGTCCTCCAGGATTCACCAGGGGGTTTGCATGGTCTGCCAAGTGCTCTTTATTGACATAGGAAATCCATATGCCTTGCATTTCCCTTAATGAGTTCTGCAAGTGCGCGGCTCCTTCCGGTGACTCATGCTGCACTTGTGTGGACCGGAGACTGTGGTTTTCCATTTACCTCTGGAGCTCCGCCACGGAGTCTGCGCTGCTGTAACCCGGCACGCTTTCAAAACCAGACAGCTACAGAAAGCCCTCCCTCACCCTCAAAAACAATGGAGCCACATCTGCCTCAGTGCATTATGGTAGGCCTGGAAATCTTGTTGAGTGTCAGAGAAAGCAGGAAACCATGAAAAGGAATGTTAAGGTCACACTTTCACGCTGAACTTAACGCCAATAAACCCAGAATGCTTTTAAAAAGGAAGACAGCAGGAGGAAGTGGTGAAGTGAAACTCTTTAACTTGCCTGACAAACACAATAATAGCATTTAGATGTCTTTCACCTTGTGGCCTCTTAATATGTGAGACCAAGACTATATCTCAGTAACTATAGGGTTTTGAGTCCTGCACATAAAAATGATATATGTAGTCATGTATATGTAATCATACAACTATTGTATTTTGCATGCAGTAGGGCAAAAAAGTATTTAGTCAGCCACCAATTGTGCAAGTTCTCCCACTTAAAAGGATGAGAGAGGCCTGTAATTTTTTAATCGTAGGCACACTTTAACTATGACAGACAGAATGCGAAAAACAATCCAGAAAATCACATTGTCTGATTTTTAAAGAATTATGGTGGAAAATAAGTATTTGGTCAATAACAAAAGTGCATCTCAATACTTTGTTATATACCCTTTGTTGGCAACGACAGAGGTCAAACGTTTTCTAGAAGTCTCCACAAGGTTTTTACACACTGTTGCTGGTAGTTTGGCCCATGCAGATCTCCTCTAGAGCAGTGATGTTTCATCTTTTTAAGTGGGAGAACTTGCACAATCGGTGGCTGACTAAATACTTTTTTGCCCCACTGTACATGTCAGCTATTTTGAAATATGTTACAATTCAAAATGTCTTGTCAAAAAGATATGGTTTGATATTATTGTTTCCTTTTCCATTCTTGTTAATGATCTATTTTTTCTATTTTTTTTCTTTTTCAGGGCAAGTTGTCAATACATACTTATAAATCCATAGATCCTTTAAATCCTGTAAGAAACATCCAAATGGATGGCAGGACCCAAGGTTTCCCAGTAGAACATTTCCCAGAGCATAACACCTCCCCAGGTAAGTGACGCACACGCACCCGTCCATCCGCGTGATGTAAAAGAAAACGTGATTCATCAGATCAGGCCACTTCTTCCATTGCTCCGTGGTCCAGTTCTGATGCTCACATGTCCTGATGGTCAGCATGGGCGTCCGGACTGGTCTGTGGCTCTGGAGCCTCATACACAACAAACTGATACATTATGTATTCTGACACCTTTCTATCAGAACCAGCATTAACTTCTTGAGCAATATGAGCTACAGTAGCGCGTCTGTTGGATCGAACCACACGGGCCAGCCTTCGCTCACCACGTGCATCAATGAGCCTCGGCCGCCCGTGATCCTGTCGCCTTCTTTCTTGGACCACTTTTGATAAATACTGACCACTGCAGACCGGGAACACCCACAAGAGCTGCAGTTGTCTAGCCATCACAATTTGGCTCTTGTCAAACTCGCTCAAATTCTTACGCTTACACATTTTTCCAGCTACAAACATCAAGTTTGAGGATGTTCACTCGCTGCCTAATATATCCCACCCACTAACAGGTGCCGTGATGAAGAGATAATCAGTGTTATTCACTTCACCTGTCAGTGCTCATGTTATGCCTGATCAGTTAATATAATAATAATAATAATAATTCCTTACTTTTCTCAAAACGCTTACATCATCAACCACCAGCAATGTGCAGCATCCACCTGGCAGTCATATTGCGCCAGAACACACACCACACGCCAGCTTATTGGTGGAGAGGAGACAAAGTGATGAAGACAATCTACGGGGATGATTAGGAGGCCATGATGGACAAATTTAACTTTAGACTGGAAATGGTCAGGAGTTAAATGTTCAATCTAGCCTCAAGGAGCAAATGTTTAACCATTATGGGATTTGGGAATTAGTTCTCATTCTGTTGATATAAAAGGAAATGATTAAAATATTACAGATGCCATAATGAAATGCAAAAATGGCAGAAGATATTTCCAAATTTTATAGTGGACAGAAGGAACCCAAACAAACCCAAACTCTGAAAATATCTTCTGTATTTATATTGGAGGTTTTAGCAGATGCCACCAAAGTGACCAAAACAACCAGCTAGTGTTTATATGCTCTGGTTATGAGCTGCAGTCACAGCTTTCCTCCTGTATCGCTGGAATCGGGAAATGTTGTCCTTGACTGACCCGGCATTGCTCTGAATTCTATCCCTTTTGCTGGAAATCAACAGCGTGTTGGAACAGAGTGACTTTTTAATGCAAAATAACCCCGTGAATCTCTGCCTGGTTTTAGATTCAACCACATTGTTAATAGTCTTCCAGTCAAACATACTTCCAGGCCAATGTTCCTCTGTGGTTGCTATTTCTTCCATCTTAATTCAAAATAAATGTTATCACGGACAATACTTGCTTGAAACTCAATATGCGCTTAGAAGATGACCAGCAATTTTTCAGCAGATACAATGTGAGCGTGTAATGATGTACGGTTTTAAACTCTTTAACTTCCTGAGCATGTTTCGGTCCATTTCAGTTTTCATGACCATCATGAAGCTTTTAATGTCAATTCACTTGAACAAAGAAGGAGGTTTGGAGAGCTGTACACTTTTAGATTCTATATAGAGGGTTTTAAAGAACCCTTGATGCCTTGATAAGAAGAAATGTCTTTAATACTTGCATGTTTAATAGGTTATTTCATTTTGTTTATGAGCTGTTTAATTCAGAAAATTAAAAACAATTATTTAAACTAAATCCATAAAATGATTCCATGATGGAACCCCTAAAAGGTTTTATATATGCAGCGCTTGAAGGTTCAACCTTTTCTTCTAAGGTTGTACTTTTGTAAAAGGATTGGGAAAGACTATTGCAGTGCTGACAGAGGCGTCAGTGCAGATTTTTTTTTGTTTCCCACATGAGCACCTCAGTTCGACATGTCTGGCTTCAGCGCTTATTTGCTCTTTTGTTCCTTTTTAAGAGCCTTAAATTTAGCATTACAAATATTCCAAACTGGGTCACATGATGCGTCTCTTAAATCATTTTAAAGGGGTCTTGACTTGTTTTTGCTTTGTTTTGTTTTTGTTTTTATTATTGTAATACACTCACCTAAAGGATTATTAGGAACACCATACTAATACTGTGTTTGACCCCCTTTCGCCATCAGAACTGCCTTAATTCTGCATGGCATTGATTCAACAAGGTGCTGAAAGCATTCTTTAGAAATGTTGGCCCATATTGATAGGATAACATCTTGCAGTTGATGGAGATTTGTGGGATGCACATCCAGGGCACGAAGCTCCCGTTCTACCACATCCCAAAGATGCTCTATTGGGTTGAGATCTGGTGACTGTGGGGGCCATTTTAGTACAGTGAACTCATTGTCATGTTCAAGAAACCAATTTGAAATGATTCGAGCTTTGTGACATGGTGCATTATCCTGCTGGAAGTAGCCATCAGAGGATGGGTACATGGTGGTCATGAAGGGATGGACATGGTCAGAAACAATGCTCAGGTAGGCCGTGGCATTTAAACGACGCCCAATTGGCACTAAGGGGCCTAAAGTGTGCCAAGAAAACATCCCCACACCATTACACCACCACCACCAGCCTGCACAGTGGTAACAAGGCATGATGGATCCATGTTCTCATTCTGTTTACGCCAAATTCTGACTCTACCATCTGAATGTCTCAACAGAAATCGAGACTCATCAGACCAGGCAACATTTTTACAGTCTTCAACTGTCCAATTTTGGTGAGCTTGTGCAAATTGTAGCCTCTTTTTCCTATTTGTAGTGGAGATGAGTGGTACCCGGTGGGGTCTTCTGCTGTTGTAGCCCATCCGCCTCAAGGTTGTGCGTGTTGTGGCTTCACAAATGCTTTGCTGCAGACCTCGGTTGTAACGAGTGGTTACTTCAGTCAAAGTTGCTCTTCTATCAGCTTGAATCAGTCGGCCATTCTCCTCTGACCTCTAGCATCAACAAGGCATTTTCGCCCACAGGACTGCCGCATACTGGATGTTTTTCCCTTTTCACACCATTCTTTGTAAACCCTAGAAATGGTTGTGCATGAAAATCCCAGTAACTGAGCAGGTTGTGAAATGCTCAGACCGGCCCGTCTGGCACCAACAACCATGCCACGCTCAAAATTGCTTAGTTTGGAGTTCAGGAGATTGTCTTGACCAGGACCACACCCCTAAATGCATTGAAGCAACTGCCATGTGATTGGTTGATTAGATAATTGCATTAATGAGAAATTGAACAGGTGTTCCTAATAATCCTTTAGGTGAGTGTACGTTTCTTAATGCTCACTTATAATGTTAAGTTCTTTTGCACACTCTCTCACACACACACACACACAAATATATATGGAAAAATGATCATTTTCAATCTTCATTCTGACCCTCTGTCTGAAATGATCCATTTTTAAGGGGCGCCTCGTTTAAGGCTTGTCAGTAAACAGGCACTATTATTATTGGCTTATATCATTGCATAGGAAACGGCCACTTGCTATTTCACATGATTAGGTGTTTTTAAAACATTATCCATTTACAGACACCATTATGAAATCGTTTACTTACAGTTTGCAATGTAGCTGCTGTCAGATTCAATACAGCCGACTGCTTCATCTGTCAACGAAGCTTTCTTTGTGAACTCTCGTTACACTGTGGCTCCATTACAAAACTAAACGCGATCCGGGTCGCCATTAAAAATAAACCATCCACTTGTTCCTAAAACGTGTTCCTTCTGAAGTCTCTGCATAAATGATGATTTATAACTTTTCGTCGATGTCTTGCTCTGGAGGCAGGCATATGCAAATGTATTTGTCCCTGTGACATCACAAACCCCACAATATCCGAATGAGCTGTTTTTGGAGATCTTGATTAAATAAATGCTTTGTTTAAAATGATGAGGATATTTTAAGCTATAAAACTTGTCTTAATGGCACAAAAGGCCTCTGTCAATAGATCATGGTGAATTTGATTTCTCATGTCATGACCCCTTTAAATGACATTCATTTTTATGCAATGATTAAATTATACACTTAAAAAGAGCACAGAGTCTTGCTTTGTTAAGTCCGATTTGGCTTTTACCTTGCGTTTCATTTAGTCCTCAATGTATCCAAGGCTCTTTAATTTTTTTTTAGCCTGAGAAACAGAAAAGTAGATTATGTCAGCGATGTTTTAGCTTCCGTGCAGTCACGGCTCTTATTGAAATATTTCAGATGAATGTGTACTGTTGAACACTTGTTTCATTGACAAAGATATCAGTTTTGAGAGATAGTGGAGTGATTTACGGCTGTGAGCACAGCTCATGACTCACTGTCCGTTTCCTGAGTTTCTCCTTCATCCGTCCTTGTGTTTCATCCAGAGTGTAACACTATACGGCTCTTAACGCACTCTCAACCTGGACTCAAGGACAACCGCAGGCTAAGAATAGAGCGTTTGTGTGATAATCGGTCATTGATTTCACTCTATAATGGGTGAAATTAGAAAGACATTTTTGGCCCAGAGTAATTCTGGTTTCTGTAGTCAGTGTGTGTGTATGAAATGAATGCAGTACCTTCGAGTACCGTATTGCTTTTATAAAACGGTTACGACACAATATAAATATTAAAGCCAAAAAATATGTATCAATGCTACTTTCATGAAGTAAAATCAGTAAATGCCTTCCTTCCGCCGGAAAAAATATTCCCTGACCGTGAACAGCAACAGAAGTTACATTATTACGCCATTAGATGGCGGCAAAGACTGTCTTTATGAGCGAGTCAGTCAATAGCGAAGACTTTTGCATTGAAAACACGGAAGAAAACGCAACTGCTTTGACTAGAGCTGTCAGTCACAGGAAAACCCGTTAACTGTTAAAAGACAAGACATTGCAGCGGACATTTAAACAGATTATTTATTATGAACATAGGACTGACCTGAAGGAAAATGCTAAATCTGAATGAAAGTAATAAACTCGCTCACTCGATCTCTTTCTCTTGATACTGTTCTACATAATACAGTAAACTTCAATGAACAATATATCAAATGACTCTTCACAAAGCCCCGCCCCCTTTAGTTACTGTTATGTCCGACAAGCCATGCTCTCTCACGCCACACATCATGTTCTCACGCAGTGAAAAATACATCTTGGAGCAAAGAGGACACTGACAACGTGTGAAACGTATGAAATAATTTTTAAAGAAGTTTAAACAATAAATAGCATCTAGTGTCTCTTTAATTTGTCGTGACAGATCGCTGTAGCTCCTTCAAGCGGCTCGTGAACCAATCATCTCTTCATACTAGTTCATTTATAGCATCAAATAAACATGAATGAACATCAGAAGGAATGTTGTTTCAATCTACTAACTCCCTAACTCCCTGACAAAATGGCGGATTCGGGATTATGATTGGTCAGATCGCCTGTCAATCAAACTGTTTGCGAAGGGTCAATTAAGAACATACAGTTTACGTTGCTAAGGGTGTTGTGTAGTGACACACAGAACCGTTGGGTGAAGCAGTCATAGCCGTGTTTTATAGTGAATAATTATTGACCAATAAGAATCAAGAACAGGAAATAACCATTTTATTTAATTTATGAAATATTCATTAATACTTTATTACATGATCAATTTATTCTTATTTTAACAACATTAATTTTTTAATTATTTTTATGATATATTTTCATATTTTAAGATTGAAAGTCTGGGTGTGGTATGGAGGGAAAATACAAAAAAGCATTCGAAAATAGCGAAAAATAATTCCCAAACATTCTAAAAACAGCTTTAATATGACCTTCATTTAAAAATAAAAGAAATAAAGCCATATTATTTTTAATAAAAATCGACCCCAGATACGCAAAAGTCACTTGTAATTTTCTTTACTTTTAACTCTCTGTACTATTTTGTGTATAGATACCCAATGAACAAAAACACGCTCAAAAAATGATTCGCTAACGTTCGCATGATGTTCTAAAAACGTTATTTCTCAACATTCAAAACGGCCGACTTTTTTTAATGTTTTAAAAACGTTTCATCTGGGACACATTTTATGATTCTTCAAACGTTATGGGAACGTTACTTTTGAATGTTCTGAATGAAACTCTGAAACAATGGTACAAATGACGTATAAATAACGTTAGTGAGCTGATGTTTTGAGAACATTATTAAAGACCAGTTTTTGAAGTCTCACAGTTCTTGTATGATTAATCTAATCACACCAGTGAAACCAGAGGAGGCCTATGGATGACCACAGATATGAAAATAACCTTTGCCATAACATGAGTCATACTGCAGTCATGAATGGAACCAGTGTTATATCAATGAACCTGCGGCACTAGATATGATGTCATTATCCTGAAATAGATATTGTCATCTTGTTAGCCAGACAAGTCTAATATTGTCTGTTTGATTGTCCTGAGGGCTCAGGTTTCCCTGTGTTGCCCTTGAATAACTTGTCTTCCTTTTTTGTTATCATTGATTGCTTGATCTTCAGCCAATCAGGAAGACTGATCGCACCATTGATACTTCACGAAGGTGCAGTGATTAATGCGTATCGCTCTGCCAGATAACCTTCAATTAAAGGTCATGCCAGATTCTATTGCATGAATTCAGGGCAGGTAACAGAGCAAAATGAGTTTTACATGTTTCACAGTTTAAATACATTGGTTGTGTTCAGAATAACATATTATTATACCAATCTTACTATTTCTACATGGTATCAGATTTTCTGTGCGCTTAACCCTTATGCGCTGTTCGATTTCTGTGTTCACTCGTTATGGAGCGGGTCAAATTGAACCTAATTGGATTCAATACAATTCCTCAAAAATCACACTATGAAAAGATTCAGGTACAAACTGTAAACTTTTAATATCAACATTTGTCAAATATTCCAAAAAATATATATCTGAAGATATGATTTAATGAAAATGTTTTTTAACCATTTTTTTTTTAAAAATTGAAAATAAACAGTACATTTTTAAATATAATAAATACATTTTCTTTTACTTTTTTTTTCTTAGAACATCATAATTGAACAATTAAATGTAGCTGTATGATGAAAATATTTACTTTCCTAAGTTGGCTGTTTTGTAAACTCATTTCACAAAGTCAAGAAGTTACTTCTGACAGCAAGTGTGTGCTTTCTGCATATGAACTTCACACACGTGGTACTGGTTAAAACATTTTTCTGTATTGAAATAAGTGTGGAAAACCTCATTTTTTTTTAGCTTCATAAGGTAGTAAAAAAATAAAATAACAAAATATAACCTAGAAATGTTATTAATTTGGGTCAGTACAGTTGCCTTAGAGCGTTAAAATATGCGGGTCAAATTGACCCGGCGAACGTCACGACCGTATTTGTAATTTTGTTTTTATATGTCAAAAAACACCAGCATGTTGAAACTTTGCAGGCATGTTCATGATGACAAATGAGAAAAAGTCACAAAATATCAAGAAAAACATAAACATAGGTTAACCAGTATTTCCAACAAGTAGAAAATCTAAACGGGTCAATTTGACCCGCAACATAACATCAGGTGTTAAAACACCTGGATGACCTACTAAATTTACTAAAATGTGCATTTATAAAAGAGCACATTGAGTTACTATATCTATACTGTATCCCATAGTAAACATTTTTCAATAAAATATACTTTAAAATATTAAAAAGTAGTATGCAGTATACATACTGTGCAGAGACTACAAATTGATATCTAGAGACTACATTTGCCATAATATGCATAAACGAGTATATGCATTGTGTTCAACCTGACTTTCATTTCTAGTGTGATAAATTAAGTGTAAAAAAAATACCTGCAGCTTTTAACATCTTTTATTTATTATTTCATCACACTGTCAAGAGTTAAGACATTTTTAGATATTTTCAATTACAGTAGTAATACACAAAATGCATTTTTCTGTTAAATGAAATGTTTTAAATTGCATTTCAAAAAGAAAAAAGTAGTATACAGTAAAAATATATTGTGCGCAAAAAGTAAATGTTCTATATATTAATACTAATATTCTATATATTAAAGTACATGTACTTTAAATTGCATTAAAAAAAGAAAAATCAGCACGCTGTAAATATATACTGTATATATTGTATGTAAATTAAAGAAAATATACTTTAAATTGCATTAAAAAAAGAAAAATCAGCACGCTGTAAATATATACTGTATATATTGTATGTAAATTAAAGAAAATATACTTTAAATTGCATTAAAAAAAGAAAAATCAGCACGCTGTAAATATATACTGTATATATTGTATGTAAATTAAAGAAAATATACTTTTAATTGCATTAAAAAAAGAAAAATCAGCACGCTGTAAATATATACTGTATATATTGTATGTAAATTAAAGAAAATATACTTTTAATTGCATTAAAAAAAGAAAAATCAGCACGCTGTAAATATATACTGTATATATTGTATATAAATTAAAGAAAATATACTTTTAATTGCATTAAAAAAAGAAAAATCAGCACGCTGTAAATATATACTGTATATATTGTATGTAAATTAAAGAAAATATACTTTTAATTGCATTAAAAAAAGAAAAAGTAGCACACTGTAAATATATACTGTATATATTGTATGTAAATTAAAGAAAATATACTTTTAATTGCATTAAAAAAGAAAAAGTAGCATGCTGTAAATATATACTGTATTTATATGTAAGTTAAAGAAAATATACTTTTAATTGCATTAAAAAAAGAAAAAATAGCATGCTGTAAGAATACGCTGTGCACAAAACGCAAATGTTCCATATAAATGAAATTTCTATGTTGAAATTTTTATTGTATATATAAATGTTCTAATTGTTAAAGAAAATATTTAAATTGCATTTAAAAAAAAAGTAATATGCAGTAAATATGTACAATAATGCATGTTTTGTGTGGAATATAGATGGACTACATTTGACATGATGAGCGGAATATATACTAAGTCATAATAACTGGACTGTTTAATTCAGTAAATGCCAGTGAATTAAAAATGCAACAGTTAGGTCATGTGTCGGGCACCCGCCGTACTTGTTAATGGTGTTTTTCAGTGCCAGGTGATTTTATCTGCCACGTGTTTGCATGTTCTCCATTTTGTCTCTTTGTGTTTTAATTTGAGGAGACTTGTCAGCACATTCCTGACGAATGGAAAAGCCATTAAGTTTCATCTTGTCCTCCTCTTTACCTTTCTCTCTCTCTCTCTCTCTCCCTGCATTCCTGCGTTTATGTTCATTATGTTGCATCATCCCACGTCCTCTCGGCTTGGTCATTATGATTACATGTTGGCCTCCTCTGTGATTGTTGTGTACGGGACACCCTCTCTCTCTTGTTCTATATCTGTCGGAAAACACACACACACACACACAAACATACACGCTCTTTCATTTTGCTCAATGCCGCAGGAATTTCATGCCTGGTTAGCAAAGGGAGGCACTGGAGGCTGTCCAGATGCTTTCCCACAGACCCTGGCTATTTTGGAATAGCATACTAGCATACTACATTTAGTGTGTCTGCAGTATATAGTATGTGAATAGTGACAATAATGCAGTGTAGCATGTGCGGCGTTTATCACGGCTTCATTCTCACTGTTTCACATACTACTTTTAAATAAATGTAGACAGCTTTCAATATGCGCAGTATGCATTTAGCAATATGCTAGTATTCCACTCTTGAAATTGACATACACAGTCAAAATTATCTAAAAAAAAAAATCTGAATTATGACATAAAAAGTTGAAATTGTGAAAAAAGGTCATAATTATGAAATGAAAACTCTAAATTATAACAAAAAAATATTTGTGGCATTAAAAGGCCAAAATAATGACAAAAAGTCAAAATTATAACAAAAAAACAATTATGACGGTCAAATTGATGCCATATGTAGTCAATTTATGACATAAAAAGTCAAAAAAGTTGAAATTATGACAAACAGTCCAAACTGTGACAGTCAAAATGATGACAAAAAATGTAAAATTATGACATAAAAAGTGAAAATTATGTCACAAAACATCTATGCCATGACATTAAAATGTCAAACTTATGACAAAAGATGGAAAATATGACATAAACATTCAAAATGGACAAAAAGTCCGAAAGATGACATAAAAAGCTCAAATTATGAGATAAAAAGATCTGAATTATGACATAAATGATCACAATTATGACATAAACAGTCAAAATAATGACAAAAAGTCAAAATTATAGGGAAAAGTCATAATAAATAAGTCATAATTTAAGACATGAAAAGTCAAAATGATGACATAAGTCTAAATTATGACATAAAAAGTAATAATTATGACATAAAAGTCTAAATTAGAACGAAAAACAATTGATATTAAAAAGTTGAAATAATGACAGTTGAAATTAAGTCAAAATGATGACAAAAAGTTGAAATTAAGAGATAAGTCATAATTATGACATTAAGAGTAAAAACGTTATAACTTTACAATAACTTTTACCGTCATAATTACTTTTTATTTTACATAATGTGCATGTCACAAAAAAGTAGAGCATTCAGTGCACTACACAGTATGCAGTAAGCAGCATGCTATTGTCCATTATGAGCAGAATCTCTCTCCTCCCTCATCCCTCCTTCTGCCCTCAAGCTCAAAAAATACCCTGTGGTTGAGGTCTGATCTCTCCGGATATGCTTTCATATAAAACACATGCCGGGCTCTGCACTTTCCAGAGATTGCTCGCAACCACACGATTCAGTCAGACACTGGCTCTCTCTGAAGGGGTCCAAGGCCTTAGTCAAACAGCTGCCTCATGGGAAATGATTGTGTTCCCATGAGAAGGGTTTACACATCTAAAATGAGGAGCTGTGACATGGACAGGTAAGCCCTCTCTGTGGGACGTTGCATAACATATGATTCTGATGACCTGTGTGAGCATCTGTGGTGAACCGGTGTAGTCATGTGCTCATCTCGTCCGTGTGTCATGAAAACAAACCTCAAACAAGCTTATAGAACTAGAAGACTAGACAACGATACTTGTTGGCACAATGACTTCCATAGAGGATCAACACCAAATGCTTATATGACACTGATCCTACTAGTTTTTTAATACATTTACATATATATTCAATACAAAATACATTGTACACATGCCACAGCCTTAAACACAGGCGCCACTCTTCTGCATAATGAACCACAAAATTCAAAAACATTAGAGAAACTCCACTAAATGTCCAACATAACTGAACATTAAACACTAACATTAACTAACAATATCTTTCCCTTTACTGAAAAGAATAAAATAACACTTTAATCCCTAAATTTACTCTCTGCGGTCCCTTGCGACGCTTGCAGGGATCCACTATGGATCCACTGTCCAGTTCACTCAGAAATGTTAAATTGATGGAACAAAAACTTAAGTAAAGCTGATAATGCTCAAAAAGTAAAGCTGACAATACTCATTTTTAGTAAACAACTCAGTTACGTTCATGTAATTATATGTGTTTTTTAAATAATGTGAACAAGGATTGTTTGAGTGAAACTAACAACAGTGAAAGTTCTTTTTTTCTTTTCTTTGAGTGCATACTTTAAGGAAAGCATTTCAGTGTTTAGTAGAAAGATGTAGTTATTCAGTGTTTTTGAAAAAAAGGGTAGCTGTTTGAACCCCAGAAAATTGGTCTATCCACAAATAAAATCAGTAAAAATGGGTAAACTTTTTGGTAAATCAAAAGCAGATTTAAAATGCATATGCACATTTTCCAGACTTTTTTTGTGCATTTTGTGTCAGGGCTCTTCATTTGTTTATTATATGTGCAATTTATAGTTTATAAAGTGTACCCATTTTACCTGAAAAAAAAAAAAAAAATATATATATATATATATATGCACACACACACACACACACACACACATATATACAGTATATATATATATATATATACACCTATTATTTATTTATTTTTTTTCCAGACTTTTTTTGTGCATTTAGTGTCAGGGCTCTTCATTTGTTTATTATATGTGCAATTTATAGTTTATAAAGTGTACCCATTTTACCTGAAAAAAAAAAAAAAAAAAAAAAATATATATATATATATATATATATGCACACACACACACACACACACACATATATACAGTATATATATATATATATATATATATATATATATACACCTATTATTTTTTTTTCAGGTAAAATGGGTACACTTTATAAACTATAAATTGCACATATAATAAACAAATGAAAAGCCCTGACACAAAATGCACAAAAAAGTCTGGAAAATGTGCATATGCATTTTAAATATGCTTATATATATATATATATATATATATATATATATTCAGGTTAATTGGTTAATTTGGACACTGTTGAGATGACTGAAAGAAATGTCTCAATTATCCATATGTAGTTGCTGGAAAGTCTTAGCTGATTGTAGTAAAAACATGTATTTTCTGGAAAAAAAAAATACCAATTTTATATTTTGTGTATAGAAATATATATGTGTATATATATGTGTGTGTATATGTATATATACCAATATTATGTTTTGTGTTTTAAAGTGAAGATGCGGCTCATAATTCAGTGTTTTGAGTGGCGAACTATTCTAGTAAACTCTTACATGACCTATTTTACATGAGATTGATCTTACAGATATATAGTATCAATCACATGCATTGAACTTCACAAATGTATATTAAACACATGCTAAATAGCTTTTATCAGAAAGGGAACTGTGTGCTGTGTGGCATGAATATTATGCTCACAATCATTCAAAGACTTCTATGGTGATGTGAACTTTGCTCAAGCAGAAGTAAATAGGCAACATCTCTGAGGACATCAGAAGGTCAACAGCTGAGGTTTGCCTTCTAACTGATTCATAAAGTGTCAAGTTTTCACACTCACACCCTGCCGTTTTACGCCCTGGCTTGTGTATAGATCCCAGACAGAAAGATCATCCTGAATGCTTGTTTAGCACAGAGACGTTTTTTTTATTATTATTATATCTCATTGTTGCAGAATGCATGATGTGAATGAGTGAATACTGTGACTTATAACAGTTTTGTACTTGCATACAAAAAAAAAAAAAATCAATTATATAATTTTCCGAACAGTCAAGCCAAGAGTATGTGCAATGTCTTTTATGTCTCCAAAATTTCATGCTTGCATGTTCTGCTTTAGTAGCATTTGTCTCGCAGGTGATATCCATCCAGCAGGAGATGCAGTCTCTTTCTCTCTCGTGTTAAAGCCAAACATGTTTGCTGCTTGTTATCCTTTTCCACTTTTGACTGCCAAGTCATAACCGCCTGGGGTGGTTTTGGTAGAAAGATTTAGATATCACAGATTATCCAGATTTTGAAGGATTTCCTTGACATTCCATTAACTTTGACATTGTGTTCAGCTGGCAAAGTCAAAACCGCCTCACCGTTTGCAGAGATTCTTGCGTTTCGTTAATCACGATTTCATAAGGCCAATGAGAAGGTCACACTTACAGTTACTCTAGAGGAACATGAATAGCATGTACTGTGATGAACAAAATAATCACAACCCCTGCCTTCTGCCAACAATGACATCATCCATGCGTGCGGGGGAGGCAGACACGATTACAGTCATGCACAGATAAAAAAAGGACATGAATGTTATTGTTGCATTGTGACAGTATTATTTTCTAAATTGTTTATGGTGTTGAATTATCAGTAATGCCTTCCAGGAGAGAAATGTCCAGTAAATCGGTTGTTTATGTGCCTGTTTTTGATCTTTCAAACAGCAGGAATAAATGTTTGACTAATACTTGTAATGAGGCTTGACTTCATGCCACGTTTTGCGCGGGGCAGAAAACCACTCAAATTACTGCAGATATCAATCTCCCCCTGCAGCGGCTCATATAAGCTCGAAGGTTTACGACCAACATCTGCACCAACCCTCTTGAGTTTTCAGCAGAACTTCGACTGAGTTCCAAAAGCTTTAGGACAGAAAAATCACAATTGCTTCTCCAAAGCGATTAGATGAAATGGAGAACAAACCGAGACTTACGTTTGCTCTTCAAAAGACCCCTAGTAATCTCACGTTTCTCCTTTGGAGTGTCAGAAAAGATCTCGATAATGGCTTGAGATTGTTCTCAGATTTGCTTTGAAGGCACCAAATGTCCGTGTGAACATCAACATCGTTTTATAGCTTTCTTTTGTCATAGTCCTCAAGAGCTTGAATCTATTGAAGAGGATTTCTGCCATTTAAGAAAAAACTAAATCATGCTGAGGCAAATCATAAAAAGTCAAGATTATGACAAAAAGTCCTAATTATGAGATAAGTTAGAATAATGACATAAAAGTCAGAACTGTTGTATACTAAGTCATTATTATGACACAAGTCTATTTTTGTCTTTTGACTTTTGGTAACACTTTAGGGAGTTTGATTGACAGGCGATCTGACCAATCATAACCCTGAATCTGCCATTTTGTCTGACAAAGCTGTCAGTGAGTTAGTATATTAACGTTGGTGAACTTGAAAAATTGTGTGTCCTCACGTCTTTGAAACAACATTCCTTCTGATGTTCATTCATGTTTATTTGATGCTATAAATGAACTAGTATGAAGATGATTGGTTCACGAGCCGCTTGAAGGAGCTACAGCGATCATTAAAGAGTCACTATACGCTATTTATTGTTTAAACTTCTTTCAAAAATGATGATATATTAAATATGAAACTGTGTCATATGTCTGTCGACGCGTTGTCAGTGTCCTCTTTGCTCCATGATGTATTTTTCACTCTGTGAGAACATGATGTGTGGCGAGAGAGCGCATGGCTTGTCGGACATAGCAACAGTAACTAAAGGGAAGGGTCAATTCTCACTATTAACTAGTTATTTATTAGCTTGCATATTACATATTGGCTGTTTATTAGTTCTTATAAAGCACATATTAATGTCTTTCTGTGCATGACCATACTCTACATCCCTTAATCCTACCAACACCTAAACTTAACAACTACCAACTATATTAATAAGCAGTTATAAGGAGTTTATTGAGGCAAAAGTGGTAGTTAATAGTGAAAATTAGACCCTAATTTAATTTTTATGTCATAACTATGACTTTTTATCCCTAATTTTGACTGCTTATGTCATCATTTCTTTTTTTCATAATTGTTTTTCATGTCGTAATTTTATGTCAAATTTATGACTTTTTATCTCTTAATTTCGCTTTTTATGTCGTGATTTGGTATTTGTTAACATTAGAAAATGCATTGAACTAACAGTGAACAATTTTTACAGTGTTTATTAAACATTGTTAATGTTAGTTAATAAAAATGTTAGTTCACACTGCATTAAATAACAATTTTTGATCTTAAAAATGTAAATGCTGAGATTAACATGAGCTAATTTTAATAAATGCTGTAGAAGTTTTGCTGTAAGGTTAATTGTTATTATTGTCTTAAGCGTCTTATTGTAAACTGTTTCCATAATTTTGGACTTTTTGTCTCATAATTGTGCATAATTATGAATTTGAATGCATGTCATGAACTGGTGAAATGTGTGCACTAAATGCAGTGTGCAAAATGCTCTGGATAAGAGCTATGAAAGTGCAATCTCCACAGTTTTCCTTTGGGTCTACCTGCCATTTAAAAGGATGCTCTGAGAAGAAAAAGATAAGACTTAAATAGACGCTCTGCTGTGGATGTATGTGTGAAGTGAGACGTGAGCTGTCTGGTGTCGTGTCTGTCTGACAGTAGAGTATAAATCAACAGGTGCCGCGTGAATCGTACCATGTGCCGCAGCCACGAGCGGAGAGGGAACACTCTGTATCTCTCATTAGGCGAGCTTGCTCTCTGCAGCTCAATGAGTCGGGTTACCGTGGTGATGAGCGTGTTGTCATGGTTTTTTTTGAATGAAGTCTATATCTCTGATGATGTGAGAGCTCAGGTCAGTTTGTTAGACAGCAGAACTGCATGAATCTACTTTAAATAGGCCAAAGAACTGATGCAACACATGCTGACTACAGTAAAGAAATGCAACACTCACACGAATAGCAAACAACAGCTGATGTGTATAGTAATGTACATGCATGCAAACTAATTTCACAATATGTTTTGAGGTTTTTTATTCAAGCTGCTTGTTTCCTAGACCATCTCCTAGAAGCATTGACCCAATGCAATTAATTTACATTTTACAAATATTTTTTGCAATATTTAATACAATTACTTATAAAATACAATAAAACATTTTTTTGCTATATTTTTCACATGCTCTTTTAATGTATTCTAGTCTTCTAATCTATTTTTTACTTTTTACTTTTATATTTTACGTGATTTTACATTAATGTTCCTAGTTTATACGTTTGGGAAAATAATTTAAATAAAATAATTATATTAATTTATTTATTTCTAATATATTATTTGTTTATTTTTTTTGTTTGTTAGTTTGAAAATTTTAACTATCATGCTCTCATTTAAATTTAGTTAGGTCATTTTTTTTAAACCAATTAAATTTAAATTTTTAAAATTTAGTTAATTTGTATTTTTTATAGGGGAGTTTACATATGAGGGTCAAAAATGATAATAAAATTTAAAATTATAACATAAAACTAAAATAATTTATATGTAATCTTATATATATGTGTGTGTGTGTGTGTGTATATATAACCTTGTATATGTAAACTTATATGTATACTCTTTAAATAAAAAATAAGAGAATAATTTATATGAAAAGTTCATGTAGTTAAATTATTCTGTTTTTTTTTTTTTAGTTTAAAATATGTTTGAATTATTTTCTATCTCTTAAACCTAAAACCTCACAAAGCTCTTTTGTATTTATGTTAGATTTTTATTAAAGCATTATTTAGCATGTTTGTTCATTTAGATTTAATGCTCTTGCCAGGTACTTGCGAGGATTTGGTGTCATATTGGTTGGTTTGGACGGATAATTAAACGTGTCATGCCAAAGACAAATGTGTCTTCTTATTCAAATCCTTACCGACGTGTTATCATCACAGGCTGGGGAAGCATTAGCCAGGACAGGCTCAATGTCAATGATGTCAAGGAACCGCAGCAGAATAATAGCTCTGTGAAACCAGCCCATCTAAATGCCTTTAGGGCTTTTATCGACTTCCCTGATGATATATGTGTTGGTAATGTGTGAAAAATGACTGCTACTACTGCAGATGGGATTACTTTGTGGCAAGGATGCATGTATGTTGAAAAAAATATGCATTGCATTAACCTTTCATTGAATGTTCTTCTTATTGCACAGTTCATCTCTGCCGTGCAATAAAGGTTGAGTGAGTGCGAATGACCCACCCATACGGTCGATGACTCATCGTGCAGATAAACTACCTGAAACGTCAACGTCGCTGGACTCCATCCGCTGCACTGCATGACAGCCGGGGTTCTGTTAGGCATGCTGAGAGGGGAATCCCGCCTAAGACGGAGCGTGCATGCGCTTTTCTGCGGCTGCGCGGATGTTCCCGAATAGCCGGCCGTTAATGAGGATGACTCATCCCTAGAAACCCCACTGGATGGGTGCGGAGGTGATTCACCATTTGCTATCTAAGGATGCCCTTGAGTCTAAACCCAAGAAAAGTGTCACGCTGTGCATAGTTGGTGTTTCCACCGAGAGTTCGTATAGGCAGAGGAGGATTGAGGTCACAATCTGCTTGGGGTCCTTTTTGCCTTCATGTTTCATTAATTAGTAAGACTCTCTGATTACAGCCTTAGCTTTCATTTATGGCTATTTTAAGGATGACATACAGTTTTTGCACCGCCCACCTTACGCCCTCCAACTGTGGATAATGTGCTGCTTGGAATTGCTTTGTGCTCGAGAAAACATAATTTATTCTTCGTTAAAAATGTTATATTGTGGAAAATAGGCTTTTCTATGCTCTTTTTTTTCTTGTAGCTGGTCGAGCATGTCGCCGGCAATGCCGAGGTCACTGATTCAGCTCTCAGAAATGCACATACATACTGATAAAATGCATAGATTGAATGCTTTGGTTAATTGAGTTGCATTGGTAAAAGTCACCATGAAATAAAAATGTCTGTAAGTCTTATACCATGAATGATTTATCCATAAATAAATAAGTACTTCCCCTCCCTCTTGCAGGGACATCTCTTCTCATCTCTGATGACTTGTTTGTTGGTGTGAAGGCGGGGCAAGCTGTCACTCAAATGAAAGTCACCAATAGCAAACCATAATGATCCAACAATCCAATCAATTCCCAATGGACAAAATCAAGTCCCGTCCGACATTTTCTCTTATTCGAGAAGTCGTTTCACTTGGCTATATGTCACAATAAGGAAGACATTTTTCACAAATTTCTCATATCAGTCTTTTTAAAACTCGTTTTTACCATTAGTGGAATTTGAACCCACGAGGATATTTGTCTTTTGGAGTTCAAGTCCAACGATTTTCATGTCGACAAATTTATTTTCTGCCAGACAGTTTTCTCATATCAGTCATTTTAAACGTTAAAGATTAGTTTCTACCAGGAGTGGGGTTTGAACCCACGAGGACATTTGTCCATTGGATCTTAAGTCCAACGCCTTAACCACTCGGCCATCCTGGTTCTCTTTTATGTGTTTTGGGGGCGGAGCAATGAAGGGAGGGGTGTGTATGGGTTGATTTCAAACATCAACAGTGTTTCTCAGAAATTGCTCACTGCACCTTTAAGTGTTAGAGAGAGTGGGAAATGGTCATGTAAAAGTAAATTGCAACTGTTTGTGTAAGGGTAGAGGTGAAACCCACAAGGACATTTGTCCATTGAATCTTTAGTCTAACAGCTTAAACACTCGGCCTTCCTTGTTGTAGGCTAAGACTGCTAACTATGATTTTCATGTCGACAAATTTATTTTCTGCCAGACAGTTTTCTCATATCAGTCATTTTAAACGTTAAAGATTAGTTTCTACCAGGAGTGGGGTTTGAACCCACGAGGACATTTGTCCATTGGATCTTAAGTCCAACGCCTTAACCACTCGGCCATCCTGATTCTCTTTTATGTGTTTTGGGGGCGGAGCAATGAAGGGAGGGGTGTGTTTGGGCTGATTTCAAATGTCAACTGTGTTTCTCAGAAATTGCTCACTGCACCTTTAATTGTTAGAGAGAGTGGGAAATGGACATGCAAAGTAAATTACAACTGTTTGTGTTGCAAAAAATACCTAACCCACCTGGAATAAGGACCCAACCCACAAGGACATTCGTCCATTGAATCTTAAGTCCAATGCCTTAACCACTCGGCCATCCTGGTGATTTGCTCAAGTTGTGACAAGCAACTCTGATTTTTATGTTCATATTTGATATATAGACTATTTTACTTCTAGAAAATCAATGTTCAAAAATTTCTCACATCAGCCATTTTGAAGATTAGCCACTACCAGGAGTCGAACATCAAACTCTTGCTTGTATATGCACTTGTGTACTGTATGTTCATTGTTTGTTTATCCTTGATGTTTGTCATCTTTGCTGTTTTTTGCAAAGCATTATTTTGTTTCGCTTCGGCTATGATGAAGAGACATTCACTGCATTGCGTGTTCATGCATTTTGGGGGGCGGAGCAATGAAGGGAGGGGTGTGTTTGGGCTGATTTCAAATGTCAACAGTGTTTCTCAGAAATTGCTCACTGCACCTTTAAGTGTTAGAGAGAGTGGGAAATGGTCATGTAAAAGTAAATTGCAACTGTTTGTGTAAGGGTAGAGGTGAAACCCACAAGGACATTTGTCCATTGAATCTTTAGTCTAACAGCTTAAACACTCGGCCTTCCTTGTTGTAGGCTAAGACTCCTAACTATGATTTTCATGTCGACAAATTTATTTTCTGCCAGACAGTTTTCTCATATCAGTCATTTTAAATGTTAAAGATTAGTTTCTACCAGGAGTGGGGTTTGAACCCACGAGGACATTTGTCCATTGGATCTTAAGTCCAACGCCTTAACCACTCGGCCATCCTGATTCTCTTTTATGTGTTTTGGGGGCGGAGCAATGAAGGGAGGGGTGTGTTTGGGCTGATTTCAAATGTCAACTGTGTTTCTCAGAAATTGCTCACTGCACCTTTAATTGTTAGAGAGAGTGGGAAATGGACATGCAAAGTAAATTACAACTGTTTGTGTTGCAAAAAATACCTAACCCACCTGGAATAAGGACCCAACCCACAAAGACATTCGTCCATTGAATCTTAAGTCCAACGCCTTAACCACTCGGCCATCCTGGTGATTTGCTCAAGTTGTGACAAGCAACTCTGATTTTTATGTTCATATTTGATATATAGACTATTTTACTTCTAGAAAATCAATGTTCAAAAATTTCTCACATCAGCCATTTTGAAGATTAGCCACTACCAGGAGTCGAACATCAAACTCTTGCTTGTATATGCGCTTGTGTACTGTATGTTCATTGTTTGTTTATCCTTGATGTTTGTCATCTTTGCTGTTTTTTGCAAAGCATTATTTTGTTTCGCTTCGGCTATGATGAAGAGACATTCACTGCATTGCGTGTTCATGCATTTTGGGGGGCGGAGCAATGAAGGGAGGGGTGTGTTTGGGCTGATTTCAAATGTCAACAGTGTTTCTCAGAAATTGCTCACTGCACCTTTAAGTGTTAGAGAGAGTGGGAAATGGTCATGTAAAAGTAAATTGCAATTGTTTGTGTAGGGGTAGAGGTGAAACCCACAAGGACATTTGTCCATTGAATCTTTAGTCTAACAGCTTAAACACTCGGCCTTCCTTGTTGTAGGCTAAGACTGCTAACTATGATTTTCATGTCGACAAATTTATTTTCTGCCAGACAGTTTTCTCATATCAGTCATTTATGTTAAAGATTAGTTTCTACCAGGAGTGGGGTTTGAACCCACGAGGACATTTGTCCATTGGATCTTAAGTCCAACGCCTTAACCACTCAGCCATCCTGGTTCTCTTTTATGTGTTTTGGAGGCGGAGCAATGAAGGGAGGGGTGTGTTTGGGCTGATTTCAAACATCAACAGTGTTTCTCAGAAATTGCTCACTGCACCTTTAATTGTTAGAGAGAGTGGGAAATGGTCATGCAAAGTAAATTACAACTGTTTGTTTTGCAAAAAAACCTAACCCACCTGGAATAAGGACCCAACCCACAAGGACATTCGTCCATTGAATCTTAAGTCCTACAGCTTAAACACTCGGCCATCCTTGTTGTAGGGTTAAGATCGTCAACAACTTTATTTTCAGCCAAAGATCTTCTCATATCAGTCATTTTAAATGTTAAAGTTTAATCTCTACCAGGAGTGGGGTTTGAACCCACGAGGACATTTGTCCATTGGATCTTAAGTCCAACGCCTTAACCACTCGGCCATCCTGGTTCTCTTTTATGTGTTTTGGGGGCGGAGCAATGAAGGGAGAGGTGTGATTGGGCTGATGTCAAATATCAATGGTGTTTCTAAGAAATCGCTTACTGCACCTTTAAGTGTTAGAGAGAGAGGAAAATGGTCATGTAAAAGTAAATTACAAATGTTTTTGTTGCAAAAAAAACCTTGACCAACATCATAAGTGAACTTCAGTGAGATAACAAACTAATAATATGCTATAAAAATTTAGAATATAGCCTTTAACAGGCATTATGATGGTTTTTCTACCTCACTGGATCATATAAATTCAGAAAGACAGCGTAACCCAGAAGATTATAGTACAATTATGAGACCACCATATCAAACATTTTATTCTTCTTTCTCTTGTGTTTTTGCTGCCGGCTGCACTTTGCAGGCCAAACCTTCTGAAAGTTCTGCTTAGTAAGACTTCACTGGCCTTCTTCTAATGAGCTGCAGTAGAACCAGCCCCAGTAAACCCAACGGTCCTGCCTATCAGGAAGTAATCACCACTCTAATCAGCCATAAAGATGATGTCTCAGCATAGACAACAGGTGCAATGTAGCTGATCGGTATTCCGGTGGGACGAGACTTCCTTCCCAGAGAGAATGCATGGTAAGCAGTTCGCCATCAGACCTGATGTGAGCCCTGGAGTGATTACATTCAAATGTATTCAGAAAATCCACGTGAGAAGGATGAACAGTGACTCAACGTCAATATACTCTGAAATCCACAAAGAGTAAATGAAGATTAAACCGGAACATACGCCTTGTTTGCTTTATGCTTTTTAATAAGCTGAGACATGGATTAAACTGCTCGATATCCATTCCAGTGAAATCACAAAACAAATGCAAACAAGTGTCCCCCATTCCTGATATATACGCTACATCCACTAATGTACAGCTATTTTGGTTTCATTAAAACAATAGGTTACATTAAGGCATGTTACAACCCAGAACATCTATGAATTCAAAGTGAAAGTTCATTCAAGTAAGATTTTTTAAAGAAATCAATAGATTTATCCAGCAAGGATGCAATAACTTGATTAATATATATATTCTTCCCAGGAGTGGGGTTCAAACCCACATGAACATTGGATCTTAAGTCCAAGCTTGACAGCTTCTTTTTATTCATATTTTGGTTGTGATGTTCAGATGATCAATGTTAACAAATTTTGTAATGTTCACACTGGATCAAACACCTCAACCACGTAACTATGATTTTTGTGTCTGCGTTCATCCAGACATGTATTTTCAGCCAGTCAATATTCACAACATGTCATGCTAGTCGTTCAGATGTTTTAAAGACTAGTCTCTACCCGGAGTGGAGTATGATTTTCATGTCGCTTTTATCTTGACAAATTTGATTTCAGCCAATCAGTGTTCACAAATTTCTCATATCAGTCGTTTTAAAAGTTAATTTCTACCAGGAGTGGGGTTTGAACCCACGAGGACATTTGTCCATTGGATCTTAAGTCCAACGCCTTAACCACTCGGCCATCCTGGTTCTCTTTTATGTGTTTTGGGGGCGGAGCAATGAAGGGAGGGGTGTGTTTGGGCTGATTTCAAATATCAACAGTGTTTCTCAGAAATTGTTCACTGCACCTTTAATTGTTAGAGAGAGTGGGAAATGGTCATGCAAAAGTAAATTGCAACTGTTTGTGTAAGGGTGAAACCCACGAGGACATTTGTCCATTTAATCTTACAGTTTTTCTCAGTCGCTTTGGTGCATTTCTCACATCACTATTTACATTTGCACAACAGTTAATGCAGTTCTCAAAACAATTAGTACAAACTGCAAAACCCAGTTGATAACCTGCAAAAGCGTGTCACTTGCTCAAAATGGATAGTTCATTCCTCAAAAGCAAGTATTCACATCAATGAAAGTGTCAGTGTCATCAAAATGAAAGTCCTGACAGCATTGTTTATGAACAAGACAGTCAAATGACTTTGTCATGTTTTCATTATAACAGTTTACTCTGTAAATGTTTTCCAATACAAAAAAAGTCAGATCTTGGTGACACTACCTGAAAATGCCCAAGACAGCACTATATACTATTTGAACAGCCATTTGAAAAATACAGTAAAGTTACACATTACTGTATTTAGTGAGGTAACTGAGTACAAGACACTGAATATGTATGTTTCACATTTTTACTGCATATGCTCTTTGCAGTTCTAATTTGTCCACAGCATTGTGCAAAAGAAAAAAATACACCCTTATTTTCAACAAACATAAACTCTCTTTGGGTAGAGCTGTGCACAACTGTAAACAATATTGCAGTACATATTGGAACTGAACATACAACATACATAGTACTGTAATCATTCATGCGCATCCAGACGTTCCTCTCTGTCTGGCCACATAATTTCATCTACATCACAGCAAATATCATCTCTTGAAGTAAAGTATCTCCTCGAGTGGCGAATCCACCCTCTGCAGGACTCTGATGTGATGTCATCACACGGCCGCTAGCAGGGCCATTTGGGTATGTGGGTGCCGGTCATATACCTTCCACCTCCAGGAAGAGAAAAACTCCTCTATTGGATTTAGGAATGGTGAGCAGGGAGGGAAATATTCCACCAGCATCCTATCATGTGCTACAAACCACTGTCTAACGACATCTGAGTGGTGAAAACGCACATTATCCAAAACAACATCATGCTTGCTCAGATGGTCTCCAGTTAGACCCTTCTCATTCTCAGGGATCATGTCCCTCTAAAGAGTGTCTAAAAATTTTTTTGTTTGTCTAAAAGATTTTGACAACTAGTTCAACATTTTTGTATGTAATGACTCAAGCAATGAAATGAGGACTATTAGTTTTATATGGAATGACTATTCAGCATTCACAAGTATAGTTAATTTTGACTGACATGACATAAGCAAATGATAATGTTATAAAACAGCAGAGAGTTGTATGAAAGCAATTGATGCATGTCCAAAAGCATTTGCAATTTGTTGGAAGGAATGAGAAACTGCAACTATGATGTGCACAACAGACTAAATGTTGTGGAGGTTGAACTAACTGTTGTGCAAATGTAAATAGTGATGTGAGAAATGCACCAAAGCGACTGAGAACTGTAAGTTCAACAGTTTAACCACTCAGCCACCCTTGTTGTAGGTTAAGGTGAAGACTGCTAACTATGATTTTCATGTTGACAAATTTATTTTCAGGCAAACAATTTCCTCATATTAGTCATTTTAAATGTTAAAGATTAGTTTCTACCAGGAGTGGGGTTTGAACCCACGAGGACATTTGTCCATTGGATCTTAAGTCCAACGCCTTAACCACTCGGCCATCCTGGTTCTCTTTTATGTGGTTTCGCTGTGTTTCTCAGAAATCGCTCACTGCACCTTCAAGGGTTCAGACTGAGACTACTGACTATGATTTTCGTGTCTGCTCTCAACTAGAGAAAATTGATTTCAGCCAATCAATGTTCACAAATTTCTCATATCAGTCATTTTAAAGATTAGTCTCTACCAGGAGTGGGACCTGTTTGTGTTGCAAAAAAACCTAACCCACCAGGAATAAGGGCCCAACCCACAAGGACATTCGTCCATTGAATCTTATGTGCAACAGCTTAACCACTTGGCCATCCTGGTTGTAGGTTAAGATTGTTAACTATGATATTCATGTCAACAAATTTATTTTCAGCCAAACGTTTTCAATGTTAAAGATTAGTCTATACCAGGAGTGGACTTCTTTGCTATTTTTTGCAAAGCATTATTCTGCTTTGCCTCGGCTATGATGAAGAGACATTCACTGCATTGTGTGTTCATGCATTTTGGGGGGCGGAGCAATGAAGGGAGGGGTGTGTTTGGGCTGATTTCAAATATCAACAGTGTTTCTCAGAAATTGCTCACTGCACCTTTAAGTGTTAGAGAGAGTGGGAAATGGTCATGTAAAAGTAAATTGCAACTGTTTGTGTAGGGGTAGAGGTGAAACCCACAAGGACATTTGTCCATTGGATCTTTAGTCTAACAGCTTAACCACTCGGCCATTCTGGTTGAAGGTTAAGGTTAAGAATGCTAGCTATGATTTTCATGTTGTCAAATTTATTTTCTGCCAGAGAGTGTCTTCATTTAGTCATTTTAAATGTTAAAGATTAGTCTCTACCAGGAGTGGGGTTTGAACCCACGAGAACATTTGTCCATTGGATCTTAAGTCCAACGCCTTAACCACTCGGCCATCCTGGTTCTCTTTTATGTGTTTTGGGGGCGGAGCAATGAAGGGAGGGGTGTGTTTGGGCTGATGTCAAATGTCAACAGTGTTTCTCAGAAATTGCTCACTGCACCTTTAATTGTTAGAGAGAGTGGAAAATGGTCATGCAAAAGTAAATTGCAACTGTTTGCGTAGGAGTCAAACCAACAAGGACATTTGTCCATTGAATCTTTAGTCTAACAGCTTAACCACTCGGCCATCCTGGTTGTAGGTTAAGGTTAAGACTGCTAACTATGATTTTTATGTTGACAAATTTATTTCATGGCAAACAATTTCCTCATATTAGTCATTTTAAATGTTAGACATTAGTCTCTACCAGGAGTGGGGTTTGAACCCACGAGGACATTTGTCCATTGGATCTTAAGTCCAACGCCTTAACCACTCGGCCATCCTGGTTCTCTTTTATGTGTTTTGGGGGCGGAGCAATGAAGGGAGGGGTGTGTTTGGGCTGATTTCCTGGTTATTTGTATGGGACTTGTCTTATTTACCCCCTACCAGAAGTGGGGTTTGACCTCCAGTTGGCACTTGCCCATTGGATCGTCCAACATCTTAACCCTAAAAAGCCTATCCTGTATCAAATTTTTATACACAAATTTCTAAGGTATCTACATTATGAACATGATCAAACTTTGCCACTACATGCCTTCTTGAACACTTACTGGAATGAAAACTTCTGGACTGAACCTAATTTCCCATACATATAGGAAAATCTTTTGAAAATGTGAGTATCAAATATGATATATCAGACTTTTGATGGACATTTATTTGTCCATCTCTCATTCATAACTGAGTTGCATTGCATTATATGTTTTTTCCCCCTACAATAAAAACATAACTTTGATCACAAAACGAATTATTTAAATATCATCTTTCTAAGACATACTGTATTATTGAGAGAAATGGTGAGATTTATGTACATTCATGTAATGCTATAAATCTCATTGAATTACATTATAAGCTTTGAGAATTTCATCTTACTTTTTTGCAATATAAATATCAGCATCTGCACCAAACTGCGTATTTTTACTTCAGTTTGGGCCTCTAAATAAAACTGAGGTTATACTAAATTATATATATATTATTATACTAAATGAGCCTTAAAAGCCTGATGTATCAAATGATACTCAACAAACAAACACATATGCAGACTTTTCTTAACATTTTTTGTTCTAAAATAAATATGGTTATTCAATAAACCATTCAATTGAAAAAACTGACAATCTTTTATGTTTACGGGGTTAGCCACTCGGCCATCCTGGTACTTCGTCCAATTTGCTCTACCCCATTCAGATGAGCGGAAAAGCCTTTATTTATATGTAAGGCTGCTGAGTTCATTCTCTCCACTGGCAGAAAAGGCTCTTTTGGTTGAAACACTAATTGGCATGTGCAACTGTGGTTTTCCCTTTCCCTCTTTTTATGAATGAGAGTTCTGGATTCCCCTCTTGGGATTTCATAAATCTACTCTCATGTAGATGTATTGATCGCTGTGAGTTGGTCTGTCTCTATTCCTCTGTCACTCTCCTCTTGCTCACATCCCTGCCTGGCAGCATAAATGATGTCCACGGCCTGCGTCTCTCTCCCGCCGTGTTACCATAGCAACTGGAGCGATAGGGGAACACTGTGTTCCTTCGATCTGCAAGTGGGTCATGGACAAAACGACACGTACCGAACCATATTGAGTGGCTGGTGCTCCGCACGGCTTTGCTGCTGACCTATATCACACGTCCAAACAGGAATCCCCATCGGCTACTAGGCTGAGATGTCGACTGATGGGTTTAGCACTCGGATGCAAGCGCACGGCATGACAGCACTTCGGGTGTGTAAGCACAAATGTCTCTGATTGTTATTTACAGCAAGGCAACAAGCAATCTTCAGTCGATATCTCACAGAAAATAGACTCACTTGGAGCGTGTGAAGCATGTGCAGCTGGGAAAATAATAAAATCTTTATTACAAAAACACCATATTTTGACTCAAAATGTCATGTCCTGAGACTTTAAAGGAATAGTAGGTATAGGAGATCCTTACTGCATAACTAAATTTTTATTCCAAAATTTCCACATATAATTATGCTATATGGGTTTTTAATGATGTGAGGGCGAGTAAATGATCGCATAATATAAAGGGATAGTTTCATTTAGATAGTTCATTTTCTGAACACAAATGCAGATATTTTCTAATGAAATCTGAGCAATTTCTGTCCCTCCATTGACAGCAACGCAACTTCCATTTTGGCACTTGAAAAAGTTCATACAGAGATCGTTAAACTAATCCATAGGAATCGAGCGGTTTAGTCCAAAATCAATCACTTTATATGATGAACAGATTGAATTTAAGCTTTTATTCACATGTAAACATTGATCAGCAAACATAAACAGAAGCTCAACCGTTGTGTCAAAAAATTTGGACTAAACCACTCGATTTATATGAAAAGTCAAAATGGTAGTTGCTCTTGAAAATAGTACTCTTGAAGAGTCAAAATGGTAGTTGCATGGTGTTCTGAAGATGAACAAAAGTCTTACGGGTTTGGAAAGACACAAAGGTGATTAAATGATGACAGAATTTTCTTTTTCGGTTGAACTAACCCTTTAATTTTTTGGTGCACTATCCTTTAAATTGTCAGTGCAAAGTTGGAGTGACAGTAACTCATCGACTAAAATGACGAAAATAGGTTTTGTCCTTCAGATGACAGTATGCAGCGGGTTTAAGAAAGGCACACCCCATGAGAGCTACTATTTCATTATGATCTCAGTGTGGTCAGTTTGGTGCAGACTAAACTACTACATCATACTTGGATGCTGTCTTCATGTTTTACAACTTAAAAGTTCAACAAAGTAATGGACACCATCCCAATTCAAGGAAAAGTATGGGCTATTTTCAACTTAATGCCTACGTACAACACATGTGGCTGTCAAGGGGTTTTTACTAAAACAGATTTTTTATTATGTGACATTTTGCATTCATTTTTTTTTTGTTACTTTTCAAATTACTTATATGTAGATTTAATTGTTTTAGCAATGCCCAGACTTTCAATCTTTAAATATGAATAGTTAAAATATTATTCGATTTTTAAAATGATGATAATCCAAACACAGAGTGATAATGATCATAAACTCAAAATACTTAAAATGCTATACATGTTCTCACAAATTATGACCGTTCCTCAAATGATACAAAAAAATAATTATGAAATAAAATATAATTAAATACTTAATATTTATTTAATTTTGCTTTAGCAAATTAGTCAGCCATTTTATACAAAAACTGTTTAAAATATATATTTTCTTAATAATAATAATAATAATAATAAAAAATTCATTTCCACGGATGGAATTATGGATGGAGGGATGGACGGACGAATGGATGGATGGATGGAGGGAGGGATGGATTGACGAATGGATGGAGGGATGGACGGACGAATGGATGGATGGATGGATGGCGGGATGGAGGGATGGATGGATGGCGGGATGGAGGGATGGATGGATAGATGGATGGAGGGATGGACGGACGAATGGATGGATGGATGGATGGAGGGATGGATGGATGGATGGAGGGATGGACAGACGAATGGATGGATGGATGGCGGGATGGAGGGATGGATGGACGAATGGATGGATGGAGGGATGGATGGATGGATGGACGGACGAATGGATGGATGGATGGATGGCGGGATGGAGGGATGGATGGATGGATGGATGGATGGAGGGATGGACGGACGAATGAATGGAGGGATGGATGGCGGGATGGACGGACGAATGGATGGAGGGATGGATGGATGGAGGGATGGACGGACGAATGGATGGATGGATGGATGGAGGGATGGATGAATGGATGGATGGAGGGATGGATGGATGGATGGATGGAGGGATGGACGGACGGACGAATGGATGGATGGATGGCGGGATGGAGGGATGGACGGACGAATGGATGGATGGAGGGATGGATGGATGGAAGGACGGATGAATGGATGGATGGATGGATGGCGGGATGGAGGGATGGATGGATGGATGGATGGAGGGATGGACGGACGAATGGATGGAGGGATGGATGGCGGGATGGATGGATGGATGGATGGCGGGATGGACGGACGAATGGATGGAGGGATGGATGGATGGATGGAGGGATGGACGGACGAATGGATGGATGGATGGATGGATGGAGGGATGGACGGACGAATGGATGGATGGATGGATGGCGGGATGGAGGGATGGATGGATGGATGGATGGAGGGATGGACGGACGAATGGATGGAGGGATGGACGGACGAATGGATGGATGGATGGCGGGATGGAGGGATGGATGGCGGGATGGAGGGATGGACGGACGAATGGATGGAGGGATGGATGGATGGATGGCGGGATGGAGGGATGGACGGACGAATGGATGGATGGATGGATGGAGGGATGGATGGATGGATGGCGGGATGGATGGATGGATGGATGGATGGATGGATGGATGGCGGGATTGATGGATGGATGGATGGATGGATGGAGTGAGGGATGGACGGACGAATGGATGTATGGATGGCGGGATGGAGGGATGGATGGATGGATGGATGGAGAAATGGAGAAATGGATGGATGGATGGATGGAGGGATGGACGGACGAATGGATGTATGGATGGCGGGATGGATGGATGGATGGATGGAGAAATGGAGAAATGGATGGATGGATGGATGGAGGGATGGACGGACGAATGGATGGATGGATGGATGGATAGATGGATGGAAAACCTTCTGTGAATACACTTATGATGGATGCCTAGCTGGCTAGCAGTGTTTAAATAAATAAATGTGAAGCTCATAATTTTGTTAAAGCACTCAAATGAGATGTGCAGTTGCCTAAAGCATTTTTCTAGGCAGATGAACTTCCTGTGGGTGAAGGCTGCCTCATGTAAACATTAGCCCTTCTTCTTAGGCAACTTATAGCTAAATCATCTTCTCTATGTCCCTTCCGGCTACCCTTGCTCAGATAACAAGCAGAAGGAACCAGGTTAACTGTTTAAACTGATGGTGACGTGAACTGATTGGATTTAACTTGGTATGGTAAGTGATTTTTTAACAATTTCAAGCTAACTTGTTTAATGTCATTTGTTTATACTCACAAAGTTGCATATTTTAAGTATTTATTTCCTGTGCGCTGCAAGCTTACCATTATAAGTGTTTTACTGTAAATGTGTTTCCTGTTTGTTTATGCACTTTATTGTCTGCAGTAATTAATAGCAGGCCTAAGACGTTGTCCAAAACTCGTAATGTTACTTTAATATGAGTAAGATGGAATATGGAATAATCTTTGATTTTTGCTCATTTCTTGTATGTTGTGAGTTATCAGAAATGCAAATCCTAAGCACATGCTCATGCAGAATTGACATGATTTCTCCAAATGTCTCCAGCAGTATATTTGTTGCTCAGCAAGGCGTTTCATGCTGCGGCCTGGCACTGGTTTCCCCATAATCTGTAGTCAAGGACAAAATGAGAAACCCATCTCTGCGCCCAGAGGCCAGTGCCATACAGGAAACACATCAGCAGCGCGCCACAGTGGGTTCCTGGCACAATGATGTCTGTCATCCACTGCAGTGTTTGAATGAGGCTGGAAGACTGTGACATACAATTTGAATGCTATGAAGACAGGGTTGTGCAAAATTCTGAATATAAGAATTTGCTTTCAGGCAATGAGTGTGAATTTAAATTGAACCGGCCACACCCCACAGGAAATTGAATTGGAATGTGAACTGGAATGACAGAAAGAGGAATTTATTAAATTTGCAATTCAAAGAAATTCAAGATAATGCATTCTGGGAAATTAAGTATTCTATTTCCACCCGGTCCACAAAAGTGTATATATTATATTATATTATATGTATGTATATATAACGACTCTTCACTCGGATTGAGATCCATAAGCAGGCTTTATTGAAAGTGGGATGGTCAAACAGGCAACGGTCAAGAAACAGCAAACAGGGATAACAAGGAATGGGCAGATACGTGGTCAGATAACAGTCCAAGATCAGGGCAGGCAGAAAAAATTCAGTAAACAATGTCCAGGAAGAAGGTTTAACGTACAGGCAGCAAAGGGTCAAAAACAAAAGTCAGGGGTTCAGTAACAGGTAATCCAACACAGAAATAACACTCAGAAATGTCACCAGGGGAAAACAAGACCTCGCATTAAGCGCAGGTCTATGAGTCACTTAAATAGTCCCGGTGATAGGCTTCAGCTGGCAGAAGTGATCAGTGCCAAGGTACGGGGCTTATGGGAAATGTAGTGAAATGGTGAGTGAGTGTGCAAATGCCAATATTCAGGTGATGGTGCCGTCTGATGGCCAGAGGAGGAAATCACGGAGTTCGTCTCTGTGACAATATATATATATATATATATATATATAAAGTAGTATATGTATATATATGTAAAAGTATATATGTATATATATGAACAGCGATTAATCGCATGAAAAAAAGTTACATGTGATTAATCGCGATTAATTGATTTGACAACACACACACATATACATGCATATATATATATATATATACATATATGTATATGCATGTATATATGTATGCATATACACATCGGTTACTCGCATCTAACAAAAGTTACTTGTGATTAATTGCGAGTAATCGATTTGACAACACACACATATACATATACATACATACAAAAAAAAAAAAAAAAAATATATATATACCTGATATTAAAAAGAAAATTGAGCAGTTCTTTTTAATTGTACTTAATTAAAATGCAAATTGTAATTCTGTATTTGCTATGTGTCACGTCTTCACCACATGGACTGTCACTTTGTTGTTGTTTTCTATCTGTCACATGTTCCTTTGTTTGAAGTTCCCGCCACAATCTGTTTCCATGGACCCTCATCTAATCACCACAGCTGATCCCAATCACTTATCTCGTTATCCCCTGTGCTCTGTGTATTTAAGTTCAGTTCAGTTTGTCCCTCATTGTCTGATATTGAATGTTTATGCTTTGGATGTGTTCCCGTATCTCTGTTGGATTATATAAAGTTTACCTGTTTATTATATCATCTTCTTCGTGCTTATCCACACAGCCAGCGTTACACTGTCACCTCAAATTCTTTATTTCATTTCTCAATGGTGCACAACCTTGTATTTAAAGCATTACATTTGGATCTCACCATTACACAAAAACATCTCAGAAAAGTGCAGAAAATATTCAAAGTCCACATAGGTGGTTTCTTGGCCATTTTTTGTGCATATTTAAAAGTTACAGTCCTAATTTTATAATGTCGAGACACCTTGAAACTAACATTGGCTTTTTTACAGCTTGTGTTCTTTTGTGTACAGATGATAACCACTGTTTGCTAAAGTGCGTACCTTTTATTAACTTCGGCTGGTCTTTAGAGACGATTTGATGCACAACCTAATTATGGTAAAACAATGGTGTCCTTATAAACAGGTAGGGGTGCTGGCACATCAGGCAACCTAGATAGATATTTAGGGGAGCTTTGTTTCTTGGCTTGCAGCCATATCTTGATGACATTGTAGCTCTGTCCTCCAAACAGTATGATGCAATGAAAGACAATCTTCCACACAGCAGTGAGCGGCCCTGCTCTGAGAGATATCTCACTACCTACATTATTCCTATGCAAGCACGTCCCTCTATTGTGCAGTTGTTCTCTACATATGTAGAAACAGAGGAATGCAATAAAACCACAAGCATATTCACCTGGTGAAACATGCATAATGGGTGCTGACGCTGCCAAGGCTGGCCACAGTAAAGACTGGCATCCATTTACATCGTGCTTGACTGAACTGATTCTCAGATTACAGGAAATGCAAACATTGGCCTCCGGGCCGGCGCTTTCAGTGTGCTTGTCTTACATAACCACAAATTGCCGGGCATTTACAAGCTGGAGGTTCCATTGTTTCAGCTCCATGTTCATATTTTACGGTTGTAAACAGAAAACGAGATTTCGTAATGTTTTGCTTTACAGCCCTGGTATTTCCTCATGCATGGGAACTACTTTAATTGTGCATTTATTTATTGCATTTGACCTTATTCAGGTTAGACACCATTTTGTATTAAATGCAGATGAAAACGAGGCTGTGAGGGATAGGCACGTACTCTATAAAGGCCTTGTTTTCATTCATGTCAAAAATTAAATATGGAACTACCCTGACTGAGGTCTGTTGCTGCTGTATAAGTAACAGGTCGAGTCTCAAACCTAAAGCAGTGATGCTATAACTATTGATTATAATTTATTTTCAGATAACTATATCTGTCAACTATATTTAGTGCAGCAAAAATCGTTTTTCTGCGAACAATCTACTTTGTGCAACAACTTGGAATGTAATATAACAAAACATTTAATCTCTATGTTTTTTTTTGCGTATGCAGCTTTACGGCCGAGCTAGCTCTAGTTAATTTCCTCATTTTAGCCAAAAAAAAATATAATAATAAGTAAAAAATATTTAATAAATAATGAAGTGAAATAAATAATGTTCATTAAAAATAAATAGAATATTTTTTTATATTTAAGTATTTATATAACTTTTATAAATGTTAAACGAGTTATGTTCAATAATGTAAATATCTAATTATATATATATATATATATATATATATATATATTTAGTGTATATAGTGTATATAGTGTATAATTGTATATATATATATATATATATATATGTTTGTGTATGTCTATACACACACATTGTGTATATTATGTGTATTATAAATATAGATTAATATTTTTACTTAAAGTTTATAGTTTTAGTTTATAGTTTTACTATTTACACACAAGGGATTAGTGTTAGCTGCAGATTTTAGCACCTGTTGGTGAATATTTTTATTACACCAAAAAGCATCTTTGATGGCTATTAAAAAAGTAGCTGACAAAATATTTATTTTACAAGCAACATACATAATATATGACAGTTGTTTGTTATATAACATTAAAGGTTTTTTTGCACACATGCACGGTGAAAAGTTTTTTTTATTTATACATAAAAAATGTATCTTTTTGAAGGCCTTGACTTCTCAGGTTCATCACTAGTGAAGTTCCATGTGTTGTCGTGATGCATTCAGTCAGTCAGCATCGTCACGACGTCATTTCATAAATCTCTAGCATTATTTCTCTACGTAGGTTCGCGTTTACTTCCAAAAATCCTGAGACATAAATGAGAATGCTAATCAATAGCTACGTCTGGTTTGTCAGAATAGAAGGCCATTTTATGCATGGTATTTAAAAAAATGCAATTAACATCCTCATTTTTTATGTGTCAGTACTCATAAATATTGATAAATAGATATAATCTGTTTGTCATATATTGAAAAAGCATTTCAATGCAGTTAGAGTCCTCAGTCCGAGATGCCTGCATTAGTGGGTAGATAAAAAAGGATAATCATACCTCATTTTGTATTCATTTTTATTTCTGTATGCAACAGATGTGCCACTTATGCAGTTAGAGCCATTGCATAAAGAACAGTCGAACATCCCTCAATGTACCTGAACTTCACTAATGCCTTCAAACGCTCAACCAAGCAAATGGAATTGCAGATGTACTGAAGTCAATTAAGCATCAATAACCCCAGCTGAGACTGTTTACCTCATCTGTGTTGCTGTGGAGAGAGCATTTCCTAGTCCGTTTGAAGTCTGCTCTCTCAACCACATTTGCAGCTCACTGGCTGAGTCATTCTGATACCTGTAGTTGCCTCCACAGATTTCCTCTTCGTTTCTGAGTAAGTGAACTCAGTCATTTCGAAGGTGAAACTGTATCAAAATGGATGTCTCTGCGTATGTTCATGTGTAAAAGTGTGTGAGCGTGTGTGTACGAGGCATTTTCATAGCCCACGAGACTTGCAAGTGTCTTTGTCTCGGATGTTTCTCCTTAGGTGAATTCATCAGAACAGATGTTAGCAACATTGAAGACATGGGTTCAATTCTCATAGAATGTGAGAACTTTCAACTAATGGCTAGATTTATTTGAGTAAAATACATTAAAATCAGTAATATTATTACAATTTTAAATAACTGTTTTCTATTTGGATATCTTTTAAAATTTATTCTGAATTTTCAGCATCATTACTCCAGTCTTTAGTGTCACATGATCCTTCAGAAATCAGTCCTCGTGAACATTGTTTTTGTGGAAATAGAGCTTTTTTTTTTGTTGAAGGTGAGAAAGTTCAAAAGAACATAATTTATTTGAAGTAGAAGTCTTTTGTATAAATATCTTTAATATATTTTTATCACAATATTATGCATCTGTGCTGATAAAAGTATTGTTTCATTTACATTTTACTGACCACAAACTTTCAAACGCTCTATCTTGGTGAATCTGAGCAGAGTTTGAGACATTGAGATCTTTGAAGCAGTGTCTTTCAATTATTTATTTTTTTTTGTGTTTGATTTTAGATCCGTCTTTTTGCTCTCTAGGAGAATCAGTTGAGATTTTAAAGGAATGGATCAACCAAAAATGAGAATTCTGTCATTATTTACTCAACCTCATGTTGTTATAAACATGTTTGCTGCGTATTTAGTGAAAAAAACTACTTAAATTTCGGTCTGTTCCTCTGTCACATGACTTCAGTAGTGCACTAGTCGTATGGACCTCTATTATGATACCTTTTACGACCTTCTTGAGCTTGACAGATGATGTCGCTATGAACTTTGTTTAGAAAAGAGCTGCACTGTTTCATCCATAAAGCATTGACATGAGGGTTGGCAAATAATGCTAGAAATTGAGTCGGCTGTTGCTTTAAAGGGATCTCATTTGTGCTTTGTCTTCCCTATGGGGACGTCCATGATATGAAAGCGAGTTAAACGGTACCTGGACGCGCTCTTCAGAAGCATCTCTCGTCCATTAATGAGCACAGCTGGGCGCTGTCAGCCGAGGGCTCTTCCTGCTTTTACTACCTCTTCTCTTGACTGTTTTTAACTGAGGCTGAAAATGATCTAAGGGGCAGCAATGCTTCCATGGCAACCATCTGTCACAGCATATGTGTGTGTGTCCTTCCGCAGTGATGTCCATCTCCTCATGTTTACGGCTCACACACACATGAACGAACTTCAACTGGGTTTGCGTGTCCCCAGAGACCGTCACTGACCGTTTTTCGGCCGGTGGAGAATGAGTGACATCCCAGTTCCAAGAACGATTTGAGAATGTTCCCATTAACACGATAATTAATCCCGAAATAAAAGTTTTGTTATCAATTATTCATCAACCTGTAAGACTTCCGTTCATCTTCAGAACAAAAATTAAGCTATTTTTAATTAAATCTGACAGCATTATGTTCCTCCATTGAAAGTCTATTCATCCAAAACGTCCTGTTATTCACATATAAACATTGATCTGCAAACATAAACAGAAGCTCGAACAGAAGCTTGCTTGATGCGAGAATGTGAATGAGAATTGAATGCTGTATTTTCCTTCATCATATGATTTGAATAAAAGCCTAAATGAAATATCTTCATTGTATAAAGCGATCATGTCTCTTCCGAAGACTTATGGATTTCTTTTAAGATCTCTTTATGAATATTTTGAGGCATCTGAGTTTTGGAAATAGACTGTCAATGGAGGGACAGATATTTCTCAGATTTAATTAAAAATAGCTTAATTTGTGTTCCGAAGATCAATGAAAGTCTTATTGATGTAGAACGGCTTGAATTGATGACAGAATTTTTATTTTTGGGTTAACTATCCCTTTAAATTATGGAAACATAACTCAGAACATTCTAAATGTACAATTTTTTTAAAATGTTTTTTTTATTTTTAAATGTTTTATGTGAACAGTAGCAAAAACATTAAAGGAATGATCAATTTTATCATTTTACAAACAATTTGGGAATTTTACTTTTGAATGTTCACTGAACATTTTGATATGTCCAACTAAAACGTTTTAAAAAATGTTCCATGGACGATGTATAAAAATAAATGAAATAATGTTTTTGTGCTAACGCCTTGACAACATTATTTAAGACCAGATAACTATGAACCAACATTCTATTAACGTTATTGGAAGAACGTTTTTTTCTTAACGTTGAGAGAACCTTGGCAGAACGTTCTGAGAATGTTCAGCCCAATCTCACAGGAAAACATAAGTTGTGTTGGGTGTAATGCGTAACAAGTTACATGAGTTACATAATCAGATTACTTTGCCGGGTAACTAGTAAAGTAATCCATTACTTTTTTCAATTTACATCAAAATATCTAAGTTACTTTTTCACATTTATTGACTGACAGCTCTCCCGTCCCGTTCTAGACTAAATGTGAACATCTCACTTGCACAAAAACATTCAGTATTCCTCAAAATGAATAAAAACAGTGAAATACAACCTCAGAATTTTATGCAAACCTCTAATACTGAACCAAATTAAATTACACAAACATACTTTATGTATTTAATCTCACTTTATTAACCAATGTCTTTGCGGCTGACCTTCAGTGATCCAATACAACCATACTAATAAGCAAAAATTACTTTAGATTAGATCTCGAAGTGTTGAACTTCCTTCTCCTGTATCCTATTCTTATTCAATCCAGAACGGCAGCTCAGTGGAAAGGTTTGTTTGAGCTGCGGCCTCTACTGTCCAGATAGATATGCGTATGCAAAGTAAATATGCGTTTCCTTTAGCCTGAGGCTTATTCACTATAGGCCCTGTCCCAAATGCAACCCAAAATAATCGCGGTCTTCCTATGAGTCTGCACTTTCGTGACGTAACGCCCCTTTGACTTTGGGAAGTTTGCCATGGAGCTTGCACCAGTGCGGTCTCTGCAATTTCTGCCGCAAAGATGGGACACCCTACGGTCTTGTGGACTCAACATAAACGCACACACGGCAGCCATTGTAAGTCCACAAGACCGAAAGTGCATAGAAGTGTGCCATTTGGGACAGGCCCTTACTTTTGGTGTGAAAGAGCCTTTACATTCGCCAAAAATAGAACTTTTGGTGTTGTTATTAAAAAACAAAGAAACAATCCCAGCCCAGGTAAAAAGAAAAAGTAATGCAAAAGTAATGTAATGCATTACTTTTCATAAAAATTAACTAAGTAATAGTAATTTTTGTTGGCAATATTGTAATGCATTACTTTTAAAAGTAATTTTCCCCAACAATGAACATAACTTTTTACGAGGTAGCCATTTTGTATGAATTTATACAATGGGAATTGTACAAAAATGTATGATTGTCAAGGTCCTCCCAAACCCCATCCCTAAAGCTAACTGTCACTGGGGCATAAGTAGATCATACAAAAATGTATGAATGAGATCGTATGAATTAGCCACAAATTTGCCCGTAAAATAGTTACAAATTGCCATCAGATTCGTGTTAGCTAGGGTTGCTCACACTGGTCACTGATGCCTGTAGATAAAGAGAAATGATAACCGCAAACCCCAGCATGGCTTGTGGGTCAACCTTTTGTTCCAATACCTCATGGCCAATCATGATAATGCCATTCAGTAAGGCGACAGTAATGCACTCCGTATGCAAAACCTGCCACCGGTATGCTAAACAGGATTTTCAAGCGCAGCCTAATTTCTGAAGCGGAGCACTGGAAGGATTGTCAGTATAGATTTAGTTGTGTTACCCGGGGGTATTCAACAACATCTCTGAAAAAAGTATATCATAATGACTTTCTTTTCTAGTTGCTGCACTTTGGTACGCGTCTGCTCCGGTGGCGTTGTAGCAATTACTCTCCAAACGGCTTGGATATCTGCCTCCATCCATCATTGGGTTAACGCTTTTCGCTGTGTTGGTAATGATCGTTCTCTCTGCAGGATTATGCTGTTTCTGCACCTATCTAATTAGGTCCTCTATCTGATAGCGATGTGTCTCGTTGAAAATGGGGCTGTTTTGTATTAAAATATGATTGATTGCCTGGTTTGCTTGCTGTGCATCCTCGGGAGTCAATGTAGCAGAGGCATCAACCTCGATGAGTCATGAGTAAATGACAGACTGCTTGTTCTGTTCCCTTCAGTTCCACGAACACGGCAACACAATGGTCCATGAGACAGCAGCACGTACACACACAGACCGAGCTGAGATCCATTTAGAGCCGAGAGGGAGAGAGAGAGAGAGATTTGACACAACAGTAATGGAAAGTTGTGAATCAGTTTGCACGTTCTTTGTTTCTTTCTTTAACACGTTCCACAAATATGGCACAAAATAGAGTCTGAAATATTCTAGGATCAGTGAAAATAGGTGCTTAGCCTTCAGAAAATGTTGATCGTTTACCTAGGGAGGTCAAACTAAATATTATATGAGCTGTTTTGTTGTACATCTATTTTACATGAGGCTTGGAGACATTTTCAACAGTGCGGTTTGGAAGTGTCAAAATACAGTTTAAAAATTTTTTATGATCAAAATATTACTATTATATATTTAATGAATGGGTTTGGGGGTTGGAGATTATTCTGTTACATGGAGGCTTGCTAGTTTCAGGCCAAGTGTTTGTTTGTAGTTTTATATACAATTGACAGACTTTGCGATGAACAAATCAAACAAAAGTGATTGAAATAGCTCAACACAACAAGTGGTTTCTGAAAATGCAACTTTTAATGACTTCTTCAGTCTCAAAATTATTCAACCGCTTCATGGCAAACATTTTTAGTACTTAGTAGCGCACCCTTTTCACCGTTATGACCTGCTGCAAATGAGATGCGTAGCCAGACACCGTGCAGCATCTGCTAGTTTGTGTGAAAGGTGAAATATAAATATGTCTGGCGTTGCATCCGAAATCAAATGCTTCCCTATTATATAGTGTGTGAAAAACAGTACGCCAACATAGTATGTCTGAAAACATAGTATTTAAAAAACAGTAGGTGAAAAGTCCCCAGATGACCACACTGAAAAAAACAAGTAAATTTACTTAAAGGGACAATATGTAATTTTTTTTTTACATATTGTATTTTCTCGTTTTAGTTCTCCTTTTGTCCCAAAGTTTGCTTACCATGGTCCATAATGTTTGAAGAAAACAACAACAGCACGCCGCTAGACGTTATGCTGCTGTCCGCATCTGTTGCCATGGTTACTGTGCAGTGCAAGCGGAAACCAGGCAGATATATGCAAGTGACCGGAGGGAGGGATGGGGCACTATTTAAAATTGTGAATTTCTCTGAATTTACAAATTCTTGGAAATTTTTAGGATAATGTAAGTACGAAATATATAACACTGTGCAAGTGGTTTTTGGATATTTTAATATAAAAATGTTACATATTGTCCCTTTAATTTTTTTTTTTTGTCAATTTTTAAGTACATTGGAATTAAGTACACTCTACTTAACTAAGTTAAGCAAATTAACAAAGAAAATAAGTCATTTTTAATTTGGCCAGTAAAAGGTTGAGTAATTTCTGTTTAGTTTCCTTTGCAATACTTTTTGAATTAGCCTAAACCACGCTTTTAAAGGGTCATGAAACCCCAGAACACATTTTTTGCATGTCACTGAAAACACTTATAGTACTCATAAAGTTTATTAACAAGTGGTTATTTTTGTATTTTTCAGAGCAATTTCGTACTTCCAGTTTAAACCAAAGTCGAAGCTACGTCACAAAATCTGACGTCGATTCGGGCCTCGGAGTGTATAGATGGGCTCGCAGGGGCGAATCTACGTCACCCGGTTCTGAGCGCTTCTCAGCATTTATTCATGAGAAAGAGCTCATCCAATCCAATCACTGCACCTTAGTATGCATAAGATTATAATTGCGTTATTCTGCATGAGAAAGTATCACTTCTATTCTGTTGCTTCTGTCTCGTTGTCTATTGTTGTCATTCACAGACATGGGTCGTAGGTGCTCGTTTCCTCAGTGCTACAACACAAAAATGCGTTTCACTGCGATGTGACCAGAAGTTTGGGTGCAGGGGGTTTGTTTAGCTGTGATCTACCAGCACAAATGGAAAATATATTCACATGAGATCACATTACGGAATTCAAATCATCTCAAAAGCGCTGTTCATTCACCTCTGCCTGCTCTGCGTTCGGACACGAGAGCCGTGTGTATGTCTCAGCCTCAGACGTCATGCCCACAGACCGTTGGCTGTGAATTTCGTGGCTCCATTGTTGCAGTAACATTCTTGAATACATAATTTATTAGATGCACGCCGCTCTGTTATTGTAGGGACATTGACTTTACGTTTTCACAGCATGCCGCTGAACAAAATGAACTGTGATTGGTTGCGTTACATGTCAGTCAAACGTCCTCTCGGGCGGTCCTTGGCCAATGAAAGCTGCGATAGAGTCCAGACCTTCTGCCGTCAGTCTGTATTCACCTTGTTTAATGTCATTAAATGACTACAGAGGTTAAAAACAAACTGAAAGTATGGCAAGTTTTTTTTATGAAAGTTCCATGTCTGGAGCAGTTTGTTGTTTTCAATGTCAATGTACACAAATGTATGTTAATAATATTCAAATATTTGCATATGGCACCTTCAAGACCACAGCTACACAAGAGGGCAGGCGACTCTAGCATCCCAAATGACCCAAAAAACAAGCAATATAATATAATATAAGTGAATTGTCTTTCCATTAGCTGGTTTGGATGATGATTGACTGACTCTTAATGTTCAGGAAAAACATGTTTAGCAATTGATCTTTCACAAAGACCCGCCCCCTTTAGTTACTGTTGCTATGTCCGACAAGCCATGCGCTCTCACGCCACACATCATGTTCTCACGCAGTGAAAAATTTAAAGAGGACACTGACAACGTGTGGACAGACATATGAAACAGTTTCATATTTAATATATCATAATTTTTTAATAAATAGCGTATAGTGTCTCTTTAATGTGTCGTAACAGATCGCTGTAGCTCCTCGTGAACCGATCATCTCTTCATACTAGTTCATTTATAGCATCAAATAAACATGAATGAACATCAGAAGGAATTTTGTTTTAAGAAAGATGTGAGTACACACAATTTTTCAAGTTCAAGTTCACCAACGTTAATCTACTAACTCCCCTGACTGCTTTGTCAGACAAAATGGCGGATTCGGGGTTATGATTGGTCAGATCGCCTGTCAATCAAACTGTTTGCGAAGGGTCAAATGCTATGTGATGGGCATATGAACTGCATCTTATATACTCCTTTATGGAAGCTCATGTTTTGAGCAGATCATTTGAATTTTGAGTTCACTGAAAACATGAAGTTACAGCTGTCTTCTTTTCCACTCTCACACATACAAACCGAATGCTTTTAGTTTCAAGATGCCGTAGTAAATCATACCAGTCCTCTAGAACGAGACCTTAATTAGGTGCACTTCTGTAACACAGTTTAGTCCTGCTCTGTCTGGCATGCAGTTGCTGTCGGGAATAAATTGTGAAAGCGTGTTGTCAAACAGTGAGTAAATCTAATAAAGCCATGTGAGCAGATGTATGCATGCTCTCAGATCAAATTCCATTGAAATTCACAAGGCCTCCTTTGAAAGTATCATAAACAGAGTCAGTTGACCCAGAAAGGTTTGGAGGAAGTTGATCGTAAATGAGAGAGAATGTTTGTCTCTGTTTGTGTTCAGATATGCAAAGCAGACAAGGCTTTGAAAGACAGGAATGAGGTACATGCTCACAGCTTGACATATATAACATGATGTATTCCATAAAACATCCTTTACGGAACAAGAGTTTTACATTATTTTCATTGCTTACAATTTTTTTAATTATTATTATTTCCTGAACAGAGGTGATATAAGGAGCACCGTGGTGATTCAGTAATGAAAATATGATATGGATACGAAAAATTGACATAACTTCTAAAAAAAAGTAGCTAATCAGTATACTCATGTATTAATAAATGTGTATCGATATCAACATGTTGACATGTTTTTGTCTTTGTGCACATAATCATCAGCTGAAATATTATTTTTGTACTAAACAAAAATAAAATATGCTGTTTTAGTAAGTGTAAAATTGACTAAAGTGAATTAATATTGACATCCAGTTCAATTTGCATAGTTTCAAATAAATATTGTTTCAAAGCAATTTTACAGAAAATGCTTCTTTCAAAGATTAGTATCAAAGTAATGTCCAAAAATGGCAGTGATATACAGCTATAATATGTTATGTATGCACAGCTTAAATATTGAAAAATATATATTTATATATTAAATATCTAGAAAAAAATATTAACTACTTTTAAAAGACTATTTCATCAAAAGTAGGACCAAAACTATGACAAAAATGTACAGATTAACACTTTGAGCCATACATTCTTATCATGCAATGTTTTTTTTTCACTCGTTTTCATTGTGCATCATGTAAAAGTAATATTAATCTGACTGCACAGAAAATAGCAAAACTCTCTTCAACTCGATTTGGATTTGTTGAACGAATTATGCGTTTAATACATGAGTTCAGATGTTTGTTCAAGTCCCTAAGCCTTTGTAGCAGGGTAAGCAATAAATAGACGCACATTTTCTGTAGAAAATATGAGTGGTGCTTTGAATGGCTAAACTCGACACTAGGCAGTTACTAGGGTATTTTGTGTGATTTTCCAAATCTGTGCGATATTCTGATGCATTAGGGGGCTCTAAATGGTTGCTATATAGCGCATGGCTAGACAGTTTTCAGAATGATATTTAAAGACTACTTGGCAGTGTGAGTCAAAAAAGACACCCACTTTATCTCTATGATGTTCTGATCCAGATGGAAGGCTATGGGGTGGTTGTCCAATTTTTCGCCTGCTAAATGAACATTGTATACCCAATCTCTTAAAAAAGTCAAGGAACACCTCTCCTTAATAAGCTGCATGGTTTGACACCTCATTCATGGGTCTGTGACAAAAAGTGTGGGACGAGTTACGCATCAAAGTTTGAATGGAATCTATAATAATAATAGTGATGTTTGCCTTTGTAAACACTATTAATTACTTATGATGTCTTGAAAGTTCAGAATTTGGAGTGAATCTCGCATACCATGGTTTCACAGTTGAACAATGTGCAGATTTAGATATCAGTGCTTATCTGCGTATGTTGCAGAGCATCTAGAATGAAGCGAGCCACGACACGGCACAATGATCAGCCAACCTTTAGCAGCACATAAATGGAAAGTCTTTCACTGTGGGTTCCAGTGCTTTGTGATGCATCTGTGCTCCGTTTGTTTCTCATCTGTCTATAGATAACAAGTCTTGTGCTGCTCCGCAGGGGCTTTGTCCGAGAAGCTCCTATCAGACTTGCAGTAGTTAATGGGGTCATATTCTGCTCTTTTATAGCATTTTGGTTTTTTTTTTTTCCCTGAAATCCACTTATAGAGTTTTGCACCTTCAAATTTTGTGTTTAGTTTTTAACACAACCATTTTTCACCCTCGCACTCATCCTTAGAAAAGAGAAAAAGACCCGCCCCCTTTAGTTACTGTTGCTATGTCCGACAAGCCATGCACTCTCACGCCACACATCATGTTCTCATACAGTGAAAAATACATCCTGGAGCAAAGAGGACACTGACAACACGTCGACAGACATATGAAACAGTTTCATATTTAATATATCGTAATTTTTTAAAGAAATTTAAACAGTAAATAGCGTATAGTGTCTCTTTAATGTGTCGTGACAGATCGCTGTAGCTCCTCGTGAACCGATCATCTCTTCATACTAGTTCATTTATAGCATCAAATAAACATGAATGAACATCAGAAGGAATGAAGATGTGAAAAAAGACGTGAGTACACACAATTTTTGAAGTTCACCAACGTTAATCTACTAACTCCCCTGACTGCTTTGTCAGACAAAATGGCGGATTTGGGGTTATGATTGGTCAGATTGCCTGTCAATCAAACTGTTTGCGAAGGGTCAATTTGCTACATATTTTTAAAACTTTTATATGTAAACAACCTTTGATCTGACTGATGTTCATCAGTGTGAGTCAAGTTGTCGAATAGAATAGAAATGTGCATGCAAAACAACATTAGAGTGCAACATTCGGTGTCCAGAAGTAAAAAGTCGATAGGAAAATAGATTTTTAACGATAACTTACAAACCTAAAAAGACTGCTGAAGCCATCAGTCTGCAATATTTCAATTTAGTTTTAACATAATCGTGTTTAACAGTGGAATTTATGATGGAAAAACTACAGTACCCACAATGCTCAACAGAAAATTCCACCAATCAGAGTCGAAACAAGTAAAATGCTCCACCCACTCCCATGAAGCACTGCGAATGAAGTAATAGAGTCGGTCTCGCTATACACTCTCAAAATATTTCAATATTTTGAAAAAATATAAATATATTATTTATGTTTGCTGATCAAAGTTTATATGTGAATAAAAGCCTAAATTGAATCCATTCATTTTATAAAACGATCGAGTCTCTTCAGAAAAATTTGGACTAAATTAGTTTTATAATTTTGCTATTAACTTTCTGAAGCCACAAAATGTCAGTTGCGTAGACTGTCAATAGAGGGACAAAAATCTCTCAGATTTTATTCAAATATCTTCATTTGTGTTTAGAAGATGAACGAAAGTCTTAATGGGTTAGGAACGACATAAGGATGAGTAAATGATGACGAGTTTTTTCATTTTTGTGTGAACTATCCCTTTAAGATAGGGTTATTATAGTTGAAACTAAAACTATAACTTTAAAAAGGGGAAAGGGGATTTTTAAAAAAATAAAAGCTAATTCTAAAAATGAATAACCTATAAAAGTATCACAATGATTCTAAAATGACTTTCAATATCAAGGTTGTGGGTTTAATTACCAAGTAACGCTTGGGATGAAAGTTTTTTAAAAAGCGTATTAGTTTAGTAGAGCGCAACGTGAAGAATAATGATTCATGAAAACACAGCAACAAATGTAACAACATTTGAAAGGTTCTGGGGCTGGTGTTGAACACCAAATGAAAGATATGAGCATTAATTGAGGAGATCAAGGATTCCAGGCTTGGAATGTGACCTCTGACCTCTCTTCTGAGAGTGAATGTGACCTACGCAGCAGGCGTGGAGGTGAGGTTAATCGGCCCTCGCAGGTGACGCGGCCTTTCAGCCGACACGTGCGCGGACGCGGCCCACCACAATCCTTCATTGTGACTGAATTAAGCAAAAGGAATTTGATTCGACTCGTCTCTCTTCTGAAGCCTACCGGGGAAGGTCAATCCCCCCATTCTGTAAGACAGAGAAATCAACGTGACACGGCCTCAAAGAGCGGATCAATTCCTATTCACGCGTTAAGCCGCCCGCAGCGAGAGGCTTGGAATTCAAGCCCAAATGTAATTTAGCGTACAGCAGTCAAGGGTGAGTAATATGACAGGAAGGATGGTGATTTAAACGGCTTTTACACGACTGGAGCACACCCAAGGAAAGACTCCAGATTTATTGCCACCAGTTGAGGTGATGCATTGCTACTTTTTTTTTTTTTCCTCAATCCCAATTGGTGGGTTTCTAACTCTGAGCTCAGTGTTGCATCATGTCTAGATAAACGAGACAAATACAGCAGGCATCAGGGTGGTCGTGGCAACCTGCTCCAGCTCCAGAGGAAGTCTCAGAGCTTCATTTTTCAATGTATTTCCTTCTTTCTGTCTCTCTACAAGATGGACATGTAGAAACCTTCAGCGTGTGCTGAAAAGTTCCCATTCTCACAAATAATTCACTTGTGACTCTTGCATGGGTATTGCATTATCGAAAGTTCAGCACATTTAGTTTTTAGTCAGTAGTCATGTTTTTGCATAAATACGTTGCATATGAAATGGAAAGCTGCTGTTAAATAATTAATTTACATAGTTAGTTCTTGGGTGTACAGCTTGGAACATAAAAGCACATGTTTTGCAGACTATCTGAGCTGCTGTTTTGTTTTTTGAAAGTGGTGATTTAAAGGGGTCCTTGATTATGATTTTATTTTTTTAATTCAGTTAGTGTGTAATGTTGCTGTTTGAGCATAAACAACTTCTGCAAAGTTACGACTCAAAGTTCAATACAAAGGGAGATACTTTCTTTTACAGAAAATCTCTTTTTAAGGACTACAACAAATGGCTGGAGCTTCTTCCTGGGTTAGTGACATCACAATCCTCAAAATTTACATAAACCCCGCCCCCGAGAACACGCAACAAAGGGGGCAAGGCCATGTTGGGGTGCTTTAGAGAAGAGGAAGAGTTGTAGTAGAGTTGTTACCATGCCGTCATGGTTGCGTCACAAACGAGGGTCAATTCAACACTTTATTTGCACAAAAGATTAACATGACGGCACATGCTAGACGATGAGTTCAATCAACTCCACAGCAACTACATAAATTTATCCACTAACCAACCAGAAACGTCCAGTTGATTTCTAAAAGTTGTAACTTCTACCTGAGTCTCTCCATCAGTGTCCGACAATAATGTAAGGCTGAACACCGTTACTGACAATCCTCATTTTGTCTGCGTGAGATTCTCCAGCTTTGTTGTTGTTGAGAAACTGAAGTTCAAGCTATTAAAGCTCCACTCTCTTCTGGAAAGGGGGCCGGGAGCAGCAGCTCATTTGCATTTAAAGGGACACATCCAAAAATGGCTTGTTTTTTGCTCACACCCAAATAGGGGCAAATTTGACAAGCCATAATAAATGATCTGTGGGGTATTTTGAGCTGAAACTTCACAGACATATTCTGGAGACACCAGAAACTTATATTATATCTTGTAAAATGGCCATTATTGGTCCTCTCTAAACTCTAAATTCTAAAAAAAGCAAAACACTAAAACGCATCATATCTTTTCTACAGCTCGTACATTACATTCAAAGTCTTCTTAAAGAGATCATTTTAATTCTTGAAGGGATTGTCTAATTAATGAGTAACCAAGGAGACAATCTAGACGTGGGAAACCAAGGAAAACTAATTAGACACAACATGAACTGAATACAAAGACTATGAAATTAAAACTAAGCATAACTCTGATAATGGTGAGGTTCAAAAGACTGAAATTTGCAAATGTGATGTTCTTACACAACTGTAATCTAGCTCATAATGGTTAGATTATTTGATTAAAATACATTTATATTGTTACAGTTTAAAGCAACTGCTTTCTACTTTAATATATGTTCAAATATAACTAAAGTTGAATTTTCAGCATCATTACTCCAGTCTTCAGTGTCACATGATCCTTCAGAAATCATTCTAATATGCTGATTTGCTTCTCAAACATTTTTTTTATTATTATCAGTGTTGAAAACAGTTGGAAAGTTTTTTTTGTTTTTTTTTAGCATTCTCTGATAAATAGAAAGAATGGCATTTATTTAAAATAGAAATTTTTGCAATAGAAATCACAAATGTATTTTAGTTACTTTTGATGCATAAAAGTGTTAATTTATTTTAAACAAATTTTATAAAACCAGATGTTCTTGCTTCCCCCGAATTACAAGATGCTCTTTAGCACAGTAAACAGTGTTATATCTTCAAAGAAATGCCAACCCAAGTGCTAAACCACAAAATCACACACCTTCATTAAACGCTGTTCTGCTTTCTGGTTCAGGTCACCAGCGACAATAAGAGTCTCCATCAAATTGGATTCCAGCTGAGACACGTGAGAAGGGCTTTCAGGCTGCATGCAACTTTAAAATGATTCCCTGCGCCTGTCTCTCTTTCTATCCAGAGAACATAAGTTGTCTCATGTGATTTATGGAAGCGTGAGTAACAGGCTAATCTGTTGGGCTGGTCAGTGGTTGGAGGTCTTTGTGTGTTGGCCTCAGGCACTGTGGTCTTTAATGGCTGAGGCTCCACGCCATCATCTGCTTCGCATTGGTGAGCGGTGCATTGCATTATGGGGTCACTGAGGTTCTCCTCCTCATATTCTCCTGTGGTTTGGAGGGTCTTCACGAGAGCATTCGAGAAACCATTGTGGCGTTTGTGCATATTTAAGACATGTGCATGAAGAATGAGTTTGCATGCGTTGTCTTCGTTGTTTCAGCACTTGATTGACTAAAGGAAGCATGCAAAACAAGTATTATTTTGTTACTAAGAGGAAAGAGCGCAGCACATATTAACATCTAAACATCGCTCTCAGCTGCGTGGATGGGGTCTAGATATTCGTTAACAGGATGTCATTGTGGTATTTTCATCATTTTACTTCTGAAAAGTGAAAAAGAACTTTGCCGTGGGGGCCTTGAATCACAGGGCCTTGTTGGCTGCAGTTCACTTAATGGCCACCGGTGTCACTAAAAACACAGGTTTCTAGGCATAGCCCCTTGCAAAGTGTTTTAACAGTGCAAAGAGCAGTCTGAAACTGGATTATGAGTGGTTTGAGAATAAGTCTGAGGTTTTTGCGGAAAAAAAGTGTCGCAATTGTTAGTAAATTGATCCTTCAAGTCTTTTGCATGTGAAGTTTGAAGATGCTAATCAGGGCTTTTTCTTTGTAGCCTCATCCAAAAACACAGGTTTTGTCAGGGAGTCATGCTGCATGAGATTCAGTGTGCTCTGGGAAACAAAGACAGTTTTCTGTTGTGTATTTCATTGAGGGAAGCTGTTTCTGTGCGGCTGAACGCTATAAAACCTGCTGGTGCTGCCATAATTACTCAAGCAGCTATGATGCATTTGGACTGCGTAAAAATGTACCCTGGAGCACACAGAAAAACAGTGCTGTAACCTCAATGCATGTTCAGCTGACAGCAGAAAGAGAGAGCGAGAGAGAGAGAAACAGTGAGAAAGAAAACGAATGAGAGAGAGGAAGTCCTGTGATGACTCAATGGTAAATTGATTTGGGCTCCGAATGGCAGATGAGTCAGAGTTTCCACTCTCTCTCTCTCTCTCTCGCTCTCTCTCTCTCTCTCTTTGCATGTATCTGTATTTATTTGTTTGTACAGTGTATGTGTGTTTTATTGAGCTAAAACTCATTTACAGTAGTAGCCTAGGAAAATTGACATCTTTGCCCTTTATTACATTTTATTTTAAAGATTTTGTAAGTATATTGCATAGTTGAGTTGGAGTCATTTTTTTATATTACATATTCAGTAATATTAACATATTACTCAGTATATTGCACATACAATTTGTTAATTTATGCTGCTATAAATCAATGCATTTACATGGCAAAATGGCTAATAGAAAAAAATAATGGAATATTTTACTATTTTTACTGATTATTTGTCTTCATGTTGTTTAAAATCTGTACGCTGTGATTGTGGAACACAAAAAAGGAGAATATTTGAATTTTCTTTGCACATACAATGATATTTTGTAGTACAGCTCCAAAAAGACAACATAAAAGCAGTTTTTTTTCTGAATGACTTGTGCACTAAAGTCTTCTGAAACCATATGATGGTTCTTGTGAGAAATTTAAATGAACTCCATTGAAGCTCTAAAATAGACTACAAAAACGTTGCTGTTACGTTTGATCTGGGTTTGAGTTTCGTTTGAGTTGGACTGAGTTAATTTTGCAGTTTCCTGCATTAGTTCATGGCTGGGTCTGAAAAACTGTAAATGCTGCCTTCGGAGGAGACATTTCAAGGTAGGAAGGCATCAAGGCACGTCCAAATCCAATGTTAGCTTCACTTCCTGTCTCATGAGATGCCTTCATCTAATTGATTTTTGAAGGCAGCATCAATGAATTCTGTGAAGACAGCTTCCATTCTGTGACAGTTGAACTAAAAAAATAAAAACGGCACCCAAAAGTTGCGTTTGCTGGTCAGTTTGTGCGTAAATGTTCATGTTCTAGCGAGAAATTACTATTGTAGTAATTAAATATTTGTTTAGTTTTCACCAAAACTCGTGCTAATTTGCAAGTCATTGCCTGATAAGGCAGCGAGGCAACAAGTCAGCTTCCTAGGTTTTCGGATGCAGCCCATGTTTCCTTTGTCTCTGTTCATTAGTTGCCATGGTTTTTGATTTGCCTTCATATGTTACACCTGTGTCTTGTTAATGATCTTGTTTAGTCCCTAGTGTTTCCCTGTGTATTTATAGCCCTCATTTTCAGTTGTTCTTTGTCCATTATTGTCAGTGAATTGGTTGGTCCGTTTGTTCGGGTTTTGAGGGTGCCAAAAAGTTTTTGTTAATTTGAGTTTGTTATTAATAAAGACAGATGTGTGGTCATTAACGGCAATTAAAGCAACGGCTTTATATATTATATAATATAATATAAAAGTAATGTCATAGAAGAACCATTTTGAGTTCCATAAAGAACCCTGCAGTGAACAGAAGCATTTTTGCATCTAAAGAAGCCTTTTCAACTCTAAATAACCTTTAGTGCAATGGAAATGTTCTATGTTAAAGGTTCTTAGTGGAACCATAAATGCCAATAAGGAACCTTTAAGATTAGACTCATACATTGGGCCACACATGCACACATACGTTTCTCTCATGCGTGACTCTAATCTTGTTTTGATTCTGAATAGTTGACTTTGGAAACATTATGTCAGAGATGGTTTATGGCCATCAGGTTGCTTTTAGAGTGGCCTACGACTGGCTGATCATGAATCAGACGTAGGTGGGTCACGAATGCTTTCTCTCAGAATGAGAAAGCTCTGGGTGTGTGGGAACACCAGCTCTGAATCTGTGGGCTGAGGCCACAAGCGCTACAAATAAACATTGGGGGGATTTTTTTCACTGAAACGGCATAGTTATGCATGCCCTTTTGATAGAATAAGCTTAAAATTGAAGCATATTTGGACTTGACATAGATTCATAGTGCAATGTCTTGCAATACTCCATTTAAAATCATTTTGAACTGCATTTTCTAATTATATTTGTAATGAGCATGCATGCCATTTTCTTGAATTTTTTTTTTCTTCATGTTTTTGAAAGAAGTCTCTTATGCGCTCTATGGCTGCATTTATTTGATTAAAATACAGCAAAAACAGAAAGATTGTGAAATGTTATTACAATTTTTCTAATTAAATATATTTTAAACTGAAATCATTGCTGATTTGCTGCTCAAGAAACATTTATTATTATCATTTATTTTTTTTCTGGTCATTTCTGTCACTTTTGATCATTTAATGCACCATTGTTAAATAAAAGTATTCATTTCTTTTTTCCAAAAAAGACCCCAAACCTTTTAAAGGGTATGTGCATACATTAAATATATATTTAACCTTTTTCTTCTTTCTGTTTCTGTTTCACTGTATGACATTACAGTATTACATTAGATTACCAGTCTGGTGCAATAGCTTTGTGTGACGAACAGACCAAATTGTACATGGTCACATTTTCATTGAATAACAAAGCAATAATATCACATTCACAATTTACCCTTCACAAAGACCCGCCCCCTTTAGTTACTGTTGCCATACTAGTTCATTTATAGCATCAAATAAACATGAATGAACATCAGAAGGAATGTTGTTTCAAAGAAGTGAGTACACACAATTTTTGAAGTTCAAGTTCACCAACGTTAATCTACTAACTCCCTAATCTACTAACTGCTTTGTCAGACAAAATGGCGGATTCGGGGTTATGATTGGTCAGATCGCCTGTCAATCAAACTACCAGCGACGGGTCGATTGCAAAATGTTGTGTGTTAAATGTCAAATGACATTGGCCAGTTTGATTAGCCTCTATGAAATGAATGAATAACAACCAACATTTTGAATAAAATCCAATGGCTTCCAAAGACATAAAATGGCACATAAGCATTTTTTCATTTAGTTTTTTTCCTCCCCCACCGGTTATTATTTCTAAGGTTGCATACAGATTTTAAACAACACAGGCCTGGGTAAATAATGACATTTTTGAGTATATTATTAATGTAACCTGAACCCTGTAAAATTAACTCTGAATATGCTCTTCGTCAGCTACACTTTCACTTATTTGGCAATCTCAAATCGCCACTCGCAACACACACTGACCAGCTGATTCTGCAGTCCTCCAGTGGTCATCCTGACCTGTGTCTGGTGTTGCAACGGCTGTAATGGCAGTGCTCTGATAAGACGTGCCCTACATATAGCACACGTGTGAGTTCTCGGGGAGATAAGCCCTGTCTGCATTAGACTGTTTGATATGGCGGCTCCTCTGATAGCATCTCGATACATGTGGCAAGCTGCTAACTGCGACGGCGACTCTTGTTCTTACAGATGCAGAGATAACTGCAACAAAGCGTCACCAGTAGGAAGAGCTCCACTTTATTTGGCTGTGAAGGTGATAAGGGATGCTCTGTTATTCTTTCCCCTTTGTTGCCACGGATACAGCAAATGAAATTAGTGAGCCGGGGATCAAAACATGACATGCGTTTATCTTTAATGCTCGCTGTCTGCTCTCATCTAACGTTAGATGCGGGAAAATATCAAGGATAGACCGACTTTGTGTTGTAATTACAGAATGTACAGCCTCATCCGTAACATTTTGTAGCAAAAAATACATGCATTTATTCAGAGGTGCATAACACAACCTGTATGTGATTCACACACAGTCATTTTTCATGAAATAAACTCAGAACTGGTCCCTATTTTGCAATAATGATGTATACTAACCTAACCGAGTTATGATTTTGTTTTGTGAGAAGATTGCAAAAGAAGAAATGGCATGGTATAGTAATCATTTGTATCTAACCACTTAACTAAACTCTTCTGCTGTAGACATGCTGCAGTTTATAAATGAAGATGTAAGATCAGAATTAGTCACCGATGTAATTTCAGATAACTGTGGGAGGAGGATCTGTGTAGACAGAAACTAACCACAGCCTGACTGTTGTTTAGAGATGAGAGCTGTACAGATACATGTACAAATGCCATTTGTAGGAAATAATGCAAGGCTATTTTAAATGTGGCCTTGATATGCTGATATCTTTTAAGATATTGATTTCAGTCTTGCTTGCATTGTGTTAGCAAAGAGGAACCGAACTTGTCCTTTTATAGAAGATACAGATCAGTAGCTTCAACCATACTGTAGATACCATTACTGATTTCATCTAGTTATATTGTAAAAGCCGTTAAGTGTGATTTAGTCAAGTAGCCTAGAACATGTTTTTGTATCAACACTGTTTCATATTAACCAATCACTGGCTTCTGAATTTAAGGGTACACTGTAAAAAACCCTACACATTTTGCAGGTTAGGGGACCTGTTGTGTGTTGCAAATACTAAGAAATCGAAACCCATGTTAGACCCACTGAATGTTGTCCCAACTTGAAATTAAAATTAAACACTCTTGTTGAAACTTTAAGGTTTGTGAGTTCCCAGCATGCATTGCAGCATGAATAAAGGTACTCTAATGAGAGTTTGTTGAGATGTAGGTGCAACGTTACATAAAGTCATGAATGTCTGAAGTGTTACCTGAATAAATTTTGCTGTTACTGTTTTAGGATTGTTTGGTTACACTTTTTAGTGTAGTATTTAAGTATTGAGTAATAATAATTACTAATAATATTACTAATAATAATGTGTTGTGATTTTAAGAGCTCATCATTTTACGTAAATTGTCACTGTTTTTGAGGTTTATATTCCAAATATCTGCTTTGCATAAGGTGATTTTATAGAGAATAAACCCTTTTCACTTTCTCAGGTTCTCGGAAGCGGAAGTCGTCATAATTGGTTAAACTTACTATATTACTTACTATAGTGGTGAATGGGAGAGAACCATTAATATCATTTTTGAATTTGCTCCTAAAGCAAAATAAAAAAATCAGAAGTCAGAAAAGAGAATGGTGCAAAATGTACTGCCATTGTATTAGAATAAACACTCTCAGCAATGTTTTTTGTATTGTACTGCCAAGTAAAAATTGGACATGAATGCCCTCTCAAGTCATATTTACCACTGGGAAGCTCTGGGATAATTTTGACATCCAGTTTCCAGAGTTGGGTATGCTATAAACTTTAAATGTGGTGAATGAAAGAACGATTGCTGCTGTGATCAGTATTCTACAGCTGCAGCAGTAGCGCATATTTACAATATTTACATAACTTGAAGCATATTGTATGTTTTATACACAGCAAAATAGGGAATATATTTGACCGAAATTCCAGAATCGTCAGCAGGCTGTCTAGATAAAACAGTGAATGTTTATGTGGTTGTTCAGGAATGGGACGGTAATGTAATTTTTAGCTTTAAAGGTGCAGTGTGTAAATTACGGCAGCATCTAGTGGTGAAGTTGCAAATTGCAACCAACCACTCAAAACCGTGCTCACCTCTCCCGTTCGAAGCACTTTTAGAGAATCTATGGTGGCCGACACAAAGACAAAAATGTCGTTGTCTGAGACGGCAGATAGTGAGTCAAGCAGTGAGGTTTCTTCTTACTTCGAACAAAGAATGGTCTCTGCTTCTAATAAACCAGACGACTACTACTACTTCTACTTCTTCTTCTTCATGCGTATTCAATGTAGTGCCGATTCAAGCTGCCTCAAAAAGCACCAATGAACACAGAGACGAAACACACTCTGTAGAGCAGTTTGTCCTTTTAGGGTTGCTGTAGAAACATGCTACCGCAAAATGACGACTTGACATGGAGGGGTGACCCGCGGTGTATGTAGATAGAAATGGCTCCTTCTAAGTTAATAAATACATAACGGATCATTCTGCAAGGTCTTTATATAACACTCAAAACATAGTTATGTATATTATATTGCATTTCTGTCAATAGATCCTCATATATTTTACACATTGCACCTTTAATTAGATTTTCCCAATAATTATGCAAGAATAAACCTGGTGTCCTCCACGATTCCCGTTCTTTCTGACAACAAAGCACTTGAATGTTACGAGCTTGTGATCACGAAGTGGGAAGTAGGACATTTCCGACTGCATGTGAAGGCAGCATTTGGCCAAACTCAAAGCAAGTATGGACATTACCATTGGCAAATGCAAGTGTGCATCCAAAATTGCTCTATAGAGTTTGACATCAAACCTGATATGTTTTGTTCTTCAGGTATCTAACTATAAATATGTTTACAGTTAACTTGAAATAACTGAAAAGTGACCGTGGAAGCAGACAGTTAGAAATGCACACTGTAGCGCCCCTTGTGGAAACTCCAAGGGGCCGTTTACACAACACCATTTTCAACTTGAAACAGAAAACTTTTATGCGTTTCAGCCGTTCACTTACAAAACAACGCCGCTTTGGGCGCCTGAAAATGCAAACATTTAAAAACGTGATTCAAAGTGCAAGTTTTTTGAAAACAATACTGTTATTGTCTTCCTGTAAACTACAAAAACCATTGAATTAGTGAAAAAGGTGTTGCCATGCGTATTACGTTTTCAATCTATACGTGCGTAGTGTGTCTTTACAAAGTGACATCATTGACCTGGCAGTATAATACAGAGTTTTTAGTCGTTTTTGCATATCCGTGTGAACGGGATCGTTTTGACAACATTGTCGGTAGTCGTGGCCTAATGGTGAGGGAGTTGGGCTTGTAACCTGAAGGTTGCTGGTTTGATTCCCATGCTGGCATGAATTGAAAGTGGGGATTGTGAAAGAACAGCACTCTCTCCACCTTCGATACCATGACTAATCAAGGCACCTAACCCCTAATTCCCTCACTTGTAAGTTGCTTTGGATAAAAGTCTGCTAAATGATTAAAAATGTAATTGTTGTCAACACGCAAAGGAAAAACTTTTCCATTTGTAGTACATCATTGTCGTATAAACGTACCCCAAGAATGTTAAATCATGATACTCAACAATTGTTTTAGTTTGAAGTGTTTACATTCACATTCTTTGGATTTGGGTTAGGGCTGGTTTGTGGTTCATTGGAACTGCAATTGCTGTTGATCCAAGAGCACCATAATCACATTGTGATCTAGAAGATTGTAGATTTACTGCAATCACTCCCCTGAACATCCTGATGGAATGAGATTAAAAAAATATAAATTCCCGATAATGATTAGTACAAATGGGATAACATGTCCCTATAGAAAATGTAAAGGATTTTAACCACCTAGTGTCCCAGAGTGATTGTCCAATAGCAATACATTATTGGGTTCTCTCAAAGATTAAATATGCAATAGGCTTTACAATGTACTGGATGAACTGAAAGTCGAAGCTAAAAAATCTTGACCAGAGCCGTAATTTCACCCTGTCATGCTGGAGAAACAATCAGTGTAGTTTCATCCAGTCGTACAGTATAGTAGGTTCTCTGAGGAGTCATATTTCAGAATGGGCTTCTTGGCATCCGGAGCTGTTCTGCATCAGAATGGAGGCAGGCTACGGGCTGGATGACTCATGGTCATTGATGAAGAGCTCAGCATTCAGTTCCTGTGCAGGGACCACAGGAAGTACGTCTCCCCTCTCGCTTGTGCTTAGACGCTCTTTCTCTTTCTCTGTGCATGTTTTTCCTACCCACAATGTATAGAATATATTTTACTATGTATTTAACATTCATCAAAGTTTTGAATAATTAAAAAATGCTTTTTGAAAGTACCTTATGCTCACCAAGGCTTTTATTTGATTAAAAAAACAGTGATATTGTGAAATATTATTACATTTTAAAAGAACTGTTTTCTATTTAATATATTTTCAAGTATAATTTATTCTTGCGATGACAAAGCTGAGTTTTCAGCATCATTACTCCAGTCTTCAGTGTCACATGATCCTTCAGAAATCATTCTAATCTTTCTGTCATTCTGATTTGCTGTTATCATCAAGTATTATTTATGGAGCGCAAAAAAAAAACGTACTCACCCAAAACGTTTGGATAGTAGTCTATCATGGTTTCCACAATGATATTAATGAAAAGTCGCTTTGTTTTTAGCATTGATAATAATCAGAAATGTTTCTTTTGCAACAAATCGGCATATTAGAAGGATTTCTGAAGGATCATGTGACACTGAAGACTGGAGTAATGATGCTGAAAATTCAGCTTCACCATCACAGATATAAATTACATTTTAATAATATTTCACAATAGTATACTACTTTTGCTGTATTTTTTGATGAAAAAATGCAACCTTTATGAGTATAAAATCCTAATTATTTTTATATCTATATATCTGTATATATATATATATATATATATATATATATATATATATATATATATATATATATGTAAATATATATATATATAATTGAGTAAAAATATTTTAAATATTTTATTTGACTTTTGCAAATCACTTTCCATCTCGAATAAATAAAGTTAGAAACCCATTCGGATCTCCTAATAGATTCTCCAGCGATTAGTCACTGTATTTCAGAAGGCCAGTGGTGGCACGGCAGTTATGCTGTCTCAGTTATTACGCTGCCGTCGCCATTGTTTTTGTTATTTATTACAGAGGCATGATAATTATGTTGACAGTACTGTTTCAATGGAATGCGAGAGACCAAATAGTTAAGGATGGCAATTCTCCATGGAGGCAATCAAAGCCTCTGCGGCCAACAAAGTTCTCGTGCGTGTCAGCACTATAGTTGCTCCCAAACAAAATCAATGCAAATGTTCCTTTTGCACGGCAAAATAACAAATTTGGATGTTTACTGCCTCAGTATTTCATTGTGCTTTATTGCTTTTTGCGTTTGTTTTGCTGTTGTCGTGTTTTCTTGTTTATCCTGGCCACGGAAACTTGGCATATGGTGTGATTGCTGGCCGCCAAGCTCATACTGGTGAACTTCTCTTCTGAACGCTCCTTTATCCGCCCCCGTAAAGCTTGATTCAGTTCGGCCCCTGCCTGCACGGAATGGCACATTGAGTCGAATGTTATTGGAATCCATTTGCTTTATTCACTTGCGGCAACAACAACCATATCAAAGTAATAACAGCGAATGCCCTCAGAAGTCTGATGTGATTTCCACTATGCGGTTCAATATCTTTCCATGCACAATAGTAGAACACACTGTGGCTGCAATATGAAGAAAAAACATTATCATCGGTTGCCATCTGGTCTCATCGTAGCCTATATCTTTGACCCCGTCTTGACGATCATGGCGCTGTTGTATTTTGAGCAGAGCTTTTCCTTGGCAGAACATAAACAGGTGTGATGTCTGCGGAATGTGCCGTTTACATGCGAGTTTAGTCCGACAGAGGAGATGGTATGTTGTTTCCACTACTGGCACAGGAAAGGGAAAATTCCTATGGGATGACAATCGCATTGGTAGGCACATCAAAGGCCTTCTGAGAACAGAAGGAAACAAACTGAACCCCTTTCACTTCAGATTCCCAACAGATGCTATTTTGGACAATTTAAACCACCTTAGGGAAATGTTTGGTATCTTTGCTAGCAAACCTCTGGTCCGATGCTGGAATTAATCTCTGATTTTTTTTAGTGCTGCATGGGACAGGTAGGTATTTCAGAGGTATTATTTATTATCTTTTGCATTGAAACCATAGTTGAACAGAAAATTGTCAACAAAATTATATTTTGCATATCACACAAGTACTAAATGCAGCAGCCACTTAAAATGAGTGATTAAAAAAAATTAATTGTCTTGTCTGATGGTTATATCGTGACATCATGTTTCTATATATGTGTATGTATGTTCATGTATGTGTGTGTGTGTGTGTGTATATATATATATATATATATATATATGGTTTGCTATTGAGAAATCTCTTTTCTGCCAAGGCTACATTTATTTGATCAAAAATACAGAAAAAAAATCTGAATAAGGTTATTATTCAATAATATTATGATTCAATTTAAAATAACTGTTTTCTATTTTAATATATTTTAAAAAGTAATTCATTTCTGTGATCAAAGTTGAATTTTCAGCATCATTACTCCAGTCTTCAGTGTCACATGATCCTTCAGAAATCATTCTGATATGCTGATTTGCTTCTCAAGAAGCATTTCTGATCATTATCAATGTTGATAACAGTTGTGCTGTTTAATATTTTTGTGGAAACTGATATACATTTATTTTTTACAGTCACTTTTTTTTAGCAATTTAATGCATCCTTGCTGAATAAAAATATATATATTTAAATCTTATGTTAAACGTGGAAAGAGGACCTTCAAGATGACAAGAGGAGTATTTTTTATTCTTTTTGACATAATATTTCTTTTAAAATACATATGTTATTATATATATTAATTTGCATGCATGAGTTATGTTGTAGAGTCATAATGTAAAATCATAAAGAGCGATAAAGAATGAAATGGTACATTTGTGTTAAGAATATTCTCACGATCATCCATTTCAAAGTGTCAATGCTGCTATTTTAGAAACTTGCAAGACTTAAGTTTGTCTCTAGAATCAGTGAAATGTTCAATCATCTTGTAACCATAGTTAAATTAGTATCCGAGGAAGAATACATCTCATTTTCACAACCTCACTCCAAACTGCGCTGAATGCCATTTTAATGACAAAGTACTTCTAAAGGTGCTGACTTTACATTTTGCCACAGTGAAATGTCATTCATTACTATGCAAAGTCTTATCTTGCTTAATCAACTGTTTCTAAGCAGCAAAATGTCTTTTGTCTCTCACAGGTATTCAGCAGTGAGTATCTTACCATCTAACTAATTGGTCTTCTTGAAAGCTAAAACCACAGAACTTTCTCACAAGATCACACGACATACGTGAAATGATAACGCAGGCCTGTTGTATTAATTGATACTTCAGGGCCTTAAAAATACTCTCTATATAACTGTCTGGCAGAATTAATCAAGTTCAAGCATTTGTGTTTTAAATGATTTGCTATGTATTAGGTGTGAGGTTAATTAAACAAGCTCCAGGCCGCTCTTTTTACTCACATACGCGTGCATTTTCCACTCTAAACCACCACATTTTGATACGCATTTCTTCAAGGCATGAAAATTGCAACTAGTTATGCTGGAGACATGCTCCTCTAATCATAATTATGGTAGCATTACTGTAATTTAGCCTCAACAGTTCATTAACTGGCAGGAGCACATGCCACAGGCCTGTTTTGATTGTACTGCTGGGCTCTTGGTTGGCTGGAAAGAATGGCTCTTATTAACATCAGCTGCGATAGCTCAAACACCATCGTGGATCCTTCATCCAAGTGAAAATCTCCCGTTGGAGTCGTCGTGATGGTGGTTAAGCGGTAAAGTTTGGCCCTGTCTCGATCCATCAGGACTGATGCACTAGTGAGCTCAGCAGCCAGGGATTTTCCATAGCAAGCGAGGAAAATTAATTAGGTTTCTGCCATGATGATGCTCGTTGCAATGGCATTATCTTAAAGCTTTTTGCAACATGCTGCGTGTGGAAACCTAGCTGTAAGAATGAAAAATCACAAATGAGATCTTTTATAATAGTTTCCGCAGGCTTGACAGAAATGAGGTTGTTGTTTTTTTGGAAAACCATGCAAAAATGTCCTTGTTATTTCACCTTAAATAGCACTTTATACAATGCAGATTGTTTCAAAGCAGCTTTACAATAAACAGAGAATAATGATTAATAATGCAAACAGAATTCAGTTCTGATGTGAAGTAGCTAAAAAAATGTGTCATTGTTCAGTTGAAGTCAGTTGATTCAGTTTGGTTCAATAACAATTAGTTAACGGGTTCAATTCAGCTGTAAAGCAGCTCTAAAAACGGTGACATCTTCATCCAGCTCAGTTCCGTTCTCATCCAATAGTTTCAGTGCAGTCAGATCAATAATATTGCTGAATATTACGTGTCCCCAGCTATGCAAGCCAAAAGCAAAATGAGACAAAATGGAGAGGAAAAAAATACATTGAAATTTGAAAATATTGAAACATGGCTGTGGAGAGTGACCCACACTTTTTTAGACAATTGGAAAATCAGCCAATCAGAAACATACGGAGCTACGCACATGACATACAGCAAAAAAATAGTAGGATAAATCGTGCACATGATTTACTAATTCATTTCCTCGATTTACTAAAACGTGCGCACAATTTAGCAAATCGAGCGAACGAAAGAGTAAGTCGTGGGTGATTTAGCAAATCGAGCGAACAAAAGAGTATGTCTTGCGCGATTTTGCAAATCTAGGGAACGAAAGAGTAAGTCGTGGGTGATTTAGCAAATTGAGCGAACAAAAGAGTATGTCATGCGCGATTTAGCAAATCGAGCGAATGAAAGAGTAAGTCGTGCGAGATTCAGCAAATCGAGCGAACGAAAGAGTATGTCGTGCGTGATTTAGCAAATCGAGCGAACGAAAGAGTAAGTCGTGCGCGATTTAGCAAATCGAGCGAACGAAAGAGTATGTCGTGCGTGATTTAGCAAATCGAGCGAACGAAAGAGTAAGTCGTGCGCGATTTAGCAAATCGAGCGAACGAAAGAGTATGTCGTGCGTGATTTAGCAAATTGAGCGAACAAAAGAGTATGTCATGCGCGATTTAGCAAATCGAGCGAATGAAAGAGTAAGTCGTGCGAGATTCAGCAAATCGAGCGAACGAAAGAGTATGTCGTGCGTGATTTAGCAAATCGAGCGAACGAAAGAGTAAGTCGTGCGCGATTTAGCAAATCGAGCGAACGAAAGAGTATGTCGTGCGAGATTCAGAAAATCGAGCGAACGAAAGAGTAAGTCGTGCGCGATTTAGCAAATCGAGCGAACGAAAGAGTATGTTGTGCGAGATTCAGAAAATCGAGCGAACGAAAGAGTATGTCATGCGCAATTTAGCAAATCGAGCGAACGAAAGAGTAAGTCGTGCGCAATTTAGCAAAAATCGAGCGAACGAAAGAGTAAGTCGTGCGCAATTTAGCAAAAATCGAGCGAACGAAAGAGTAAGTCGTGCGCAATTTAGCAAAAATCGAGCGAACGAAAGAGTATGTCGTGCGAGATTCAGAAAATCGAGCGAACGAAAGAGTATGTCATGTGCAATTTAGCAAAAATCGAGCGAACGAAAGAGTAAGCCGTGCACGATTTAGCAAATCGAGCGAGCGAAAGAGTAAGTCGTGCACACGATTTTAGCATAACAAATTAGTAAATCGTGTGCACCAATGCACGGACATGGTGAAGAAAAAAAATATGACATTGGAGGAAAACTTATTAGACTAGCTTTTGCATTCTCTCACAAAAGTTTTGCGTTCACTCAAGAAACTTTGCATTGCTCACAAAATGTTTGCATTCCCTCGATAAACTTTGCATTCGCTCACAAAGAACTCAAAAGTTTTTTGAGGGAACGCAAAAGCATTGAAATATATTTTTTCCTTCCATTTCATATTTTTTTCCGTCATCATGTTTTCAGATTTTTTTCCGTCATCATGTCCCTTTTGGCGCTCCGTACCGATGAGTCATCAGTGTTTTTGACTGTTTTCCTTCAAGTGAAAGTTTAAATTGAAAATTTACAGTTTTACTGCTAAATATTTAATTTGATCGTTTTGGTGTAAAGCTTCTCTCTGTAAAAAATAAACAAACAAACAAATACAGATTTGTTGCAAGATCATAGAAGAGGGAATGTAACTCTTCTCGGGTACATTTGTAAAGCGGTTTATATTTGTTAGGCTGGTTTCTTTGAACCTGTTGCCCTTGCAAGATCAATGTCAGATAGCTGCGATTCAGATGGTCTGTCTGCCACCTGCGTTGGCTGAGTAAATGTCTCGACTGCCAGACTTCAAAAGCAAGAGTCAAAGAGATTTGTGTGTGTGTTTTTCCCGTGCCGTCTGTCTAGCAGATAGTAACAGGTCATAGCTCGACTGATTCACACATAGGATGGCATCGTTTTACAAGGGGTTTGATGAAGCCGACCTTGTACTTTAATTTTACAGTGAATGATCAAGGGTTGGGGGAAAATTCTGATGTGAAGAACTGACTATCAGAATCTATCAGTCACCCATCCGTCCGTTGTGTTTATCTATCCTTCTATCTATATCTGTATCATTCTATCTATCTATCTATCTATCTATCTCTCTATCTATCTATCTATCTATCTATCAATTGTTCTATCGATAGATCGATAGATAGATCAATAGAATGATAGAACAATCGATAGATAGATAGATGGATAGATAGATCGATAGAATGATCTATCTATCTATCTATCTATCAATTGTTCTATCGATAGATCGATAGAATGATAGAACAATTGATAGATAGATACATTGATAGATAGATAGATCGATAGAATGATCTATCTATCTATCAATTGTTCTATCGATAGATCGATAGAATGATAGAACAATTGATAGATAGATAGATTGATAGATAGATAGATCGATAGAATGATCTATCTATCTATCTATCTATCAATTGTTCTATCGATAGATCGATAGATAGATCGATAGAATGATAGAACAATTGATAGATTGATAGATAGATAGATAGATAGATAGATAGATTGATAGAATGATCTATCTATCTATCTATCTATCAATTGTTCTATCATTCTATCTATCTATCTACTGTATCTATCTATCAATTGTTCTATCGATAGAATAGAATTCGATAGAATGATAGAACAATTGATAGATAGATAGATAGATCGATAGATAGATCATTCTATCAATCTATCTATCTATCTATCTATCTATCTATCTATCTATCTACTGTATCTATCTATCGTATCTATCTACTGTATCTATCTATCATATCTATCTACTGTATCTATCTATCTACTGTATCTATCTATCTATCTATCTATCTACTGTATCTATCTATCTATCCATGTACCATTCTATCAACATATCTATTATTGTATTTATCTATATATCTATCCATCCATCTATTGTTCTATCTATCATTGTATCATTCAATTGTTGCATCTATCCATCCATCCATGACCGTTAAATGAATTTCTTTGATTGCCAAAGAAACATTTAAACTCAAATGGTAATTCTACGTCCTACACCCTACCATACCAATTCGTGTATTTAATTGGGATTTATAAAGCATTCTCAACCCTAGCATACTCACACATGCTCAGCACTATTTATGATGCATTTATGAACTTTTGATGGTTCAATAATTTCCCACAACATAAAATCAAGTCCCATTCATCCCTTTAATGCATTTCACTGGCAAATAAAATATGACGTGAATGTAATTTATGTTGATTGTAACATTGCTCTTGAAGTCCAGAAATGGCAATCATTATCACTAAAGAAATGCAAGACATCCCTCTCTACTATATCCTTTTTAATTGTTTATTTCACATGAATTATGTGTACAGACATGCTTTGTATATTCTCACGAGGATTGAATCGTGTTGCCATAGCATCTGTGTTAGCAGTATCTAAAACTGGTGCAAAATGCTTTGAATTAAACACCTCAGTTAACACAGAACTTGTGCGCTTGATACAGTAAATCCGCTCTGGTCGAGGGTTTCAGACTCCTTTGGCCTCTTTCTCAAAATCTGTTATTGAGTTTTGAGCTTATATTGCCTCTTGGACTTGTTCAGGGTCTTCAAAGATCACAGTGAGACCTTCCTCCCAGCCCGCATTTTTATGTCGTTCCTCAAGCTTTCAGCAAGATTCTACATAATGTATTAAAGCTTCTCTGCCTGTCATTTATTTATATCCTTTTCTGCACATATTTTCACTCTTTGGGGCGTTCATACTGCTACAAAATAACCGTGTGTCATTTGGCCGCCTTCATTCATTAATAACCATATGTATAATTAAATATGACAAATGTATTTTGGCGGTGCTGTTGGTCCTCCCTGATGCCTGGAGCTCAGTTCTTTCATGTTTTTGTTTGTTGGACTTTTTTTGTGTGTTGTTATTCATCCTGCGTGTCAGGAATCTGAGTCACCCTGGTCAATTCAAATGAAGCTATATGTTTTTTTCTCCCAGTCCTTCAGAATTCTTTCTGCAGCCGAAGCCAAAAGGCTCGAGTTTGAAAATTTTGGATTGGATGGAAGTTAGCAAGCCAGATTCTTTGGGTTGCAGTGAAGGCTTTATAATCTTCGAAATCTTTCTAAAATCTAAGAAATCTAGTCTCAAAGAGACAGTTCACCTAAAAATAACAAAATTTACTCATTATTTACCCACCCTCATGTTGTCAGTGCCAGTATTTATGTACTATTATAGTACTTATAATACTTTGAATTAGCTTTATATGTTGTTTTATTATTAATATATTATTTAATATTTCAATTAACAAAAATACTTAACAATAACAACCCCGCATGTTGATCGAAAACTGTTTGCGTTTCTTTCTTCCGTGGAAAATCAAAGTATAAAAATCGCATATATTTTGACAGAATTTTCATTGTTGGGTAAATTTTAAAAAACGACAAAAAGATTTGTTCACGATTCAGAGTTCAACTCACCTGTGTTCTTGTTGCAGCTGTTATTGGCTCACTGGAGAAAAATTATTAGTGAATAAAAATTGTATGAAAATCCTTTAAAAAAAAAACGTTTGCTCCAAATAAGAATTCATTTTCAGAGGAACTGACAGAATTTTTGCTTCAAAAAGCATCCTGGATATGATTCATGTTCAATGAGATTTGGAGATTTAAGGTGAGCAAGTTGTGGTAAAAATTAATTATATGTTAGTCTTTCGTGACCTGGAGTGAACTGACATTGCAAAGCGTTTTATATGCTTAGAATTTGTCTTTAACCTGTTAAATTTTACACCCTATATTGTTAATATTATGGAGCTACAGGGATGGAGTAATATGTTTCAGTAGTTTTTCAGTGCAGGTTTCTGCACTTCACCCACCTTGAGGCTTAAAATACAGAGATAAAGACATTTCCCAGCAGCAAAATTGCTTCATTTTCTCACGGGTGGTGTGTCTGACAGGCGTGAGTGCCATTGCTGTAGGGGGTTAATTAAGATTTTAGCCATCCACGCTGACCTTTGGAAACTTCCAGGAGTGATCATCTCTTTACTTCCAGGCAGCCGTCACTGTTCCCACTTTGAAGTTTCCCAATTTAGCACACTTTAGCAGAGACAACTGCACAGAGGAGAGTTAGTAATGAGTCTATACTGAAAACGAGGCACGTTGGTAAAGATAATCCCATTTTTAATAACACATTCAGTGTGCTTGCGTTTCTCTGTGTGACACAAAGTGATTTGACCTAAATATGAGACTATATCTCCACAGCCTCCATGCATTGTATTCGGGTCTATTAGAGAGGGTGAAATGGAGTCATTTTGAACTGAGTCTTTGGAAAGAAGTTAAACCCAGCCTGGGAAATCCTGACCCACTTTGAATTTGAGATAGTCAACAAGTATGAGGAGTTTAAGACCATGGACATAACACTTTACAAGAAGCTTTTCATTAGGTAGTTAACTACTTTAGTTAACAGCATTCATCAATCTTAGTTAATGTTAATTTCAACATACATTATTAAAATCAAGTGTTGTATTTGTTAAGATTAGGTATGATGCAATAACATGAAAAAACAATGAACAGCTGGATTTTTTATTAACTAGCATTAAAAGGCTAATAAATACTGTAACAAATGTTTTGCTCATTGTTAGTTCATGTTAGTTAATAACAAACAAATGAGACCTTATTATAAAGTGTTACCAAAATGAATGTTCCAAAAGGGGGGTTTCACAGTGATGGCGAACCATTTTGGGTTCTCCAAAGAACTTTTTAAAGCCAGTTCACATCGCACAGACAAACACCAACAAACATGTGGGCCGTTGGATTTACAATTATATGAGAAAAAATGTTCATGTTCACAATTCCCCCAACAAACGAGTCACAGTCTGACTGGGAAAAATTGAGATCCACAACTACATAAGTGTAACCATGTTAACAATATTTTCAGGCAAGTTCATTAGATTTATAATATAGTATCATATATATATTTTCATTGTATTAAAGTATTGAGGCAAACATAACAATAACCTGAAATCCGAAGCACTAGCCATCGATCTGATCCCTTTCGTTGGGGTTGGTATAGCCTACACTGGTTTTTAAACTTTTTTTAGCGCAACCCTTTTAATTGACGTGACCCATAAAAGCCCTATACAACCATTTGTAGCTAAACCAGCCAAAACAAATTCATTTTAAACAAAACTCTCTCACGCTTATACCTCTCTCTTTCAGCACGAATCCAAATATTTCCATTTTGCAAAGTATTGGGATGCTGTAGTTTCTCTTTATTATGTAAAGTCCTTCACACACACGTTCCAGTATCGGTGGGAAAACAATTATCCTCTTCGCATGAGTAAAAATGGCAACACCACAGAGGAGCAGTGCTCTTGCTGAACGGCACGGATTGCACTACGGACTGTTTAAATTGAGTATTGTAACTTTTATATGTTTTGACTGTACTTTATTTTTTATAATGAACAAACTGCGATGTCTCGTTTGCAGTGCTTTGTTGCGTGTGAGCGAGGCGCCGGCGCGATCAAAACTTCCATCATCGTCATGGCAACAGTTCGGGGCCAGGTCAGATTACGTCAGAGTTTGTTGGCGTTTGTTGGAAAACCAAACATGTTCAGTCGGGTATCACGCCGATCCAGACGTGTTTGTTAGCGTTTGTCGGTGCGGTGTGAATTGGCCTTTAGTGAACAGTTCTTCTGTGAGTGAAAAGCAATCTAAAGAATGTTTTCAAATATAAAGATAATGGAATGCAGTGAAAACGTTCCATGGATGGTTCTTCATGGAACTGGTCGCCTTTTGTCAAGGCATATTTCTGGATCAACGTATTTTATTGATTCTGAAACAACATTACTGTTTGAAAACCAAATGTCCCTACCCTTAAACCTAATCTAACCCAAACCATAACTTGTCCCTTAAATTAAATGAACTTTTTGGTGAATAACACTGATGTAGAAGCATCTAAACTTGCGCTGAAAAAGAAAAGAAAAAGAATTGTTGGTTTAACTTAAAGTAAGTTGACTTGAACTCAAAATTTTATTAAAATTACTTTGAGCTAATACAATGAAGTCGATTGTTTTAATCATCAGAAACGCAAAATATTATGTTAACCGAACCATTTTAATTATCTAAGTTGATTTGACAAAAGAAAAAATATTGTGATAAATCATGAAAAGAAATGTGGTTGTAAGCTTAACTGTAAACTTGTCCCTCAAATTTGATTGGTTGATTGGAATGTTGTTACTGGATCAGCAAAGATGTTGATCCAGGAACATGTTGTACTTGATTAAATCACATTCTCCCTGTAGTCCATGATTCTGGAAGAAAGAGGCTGTTTATGTGACAGTCTCATGAAGCGTGGGCACGCCGAGGCCATGAACTGCAAGAGAAAAGCTATCGGCTCCCCCTTTGCAGTG